>OY992523.1:21570522-22091934 GCA_963921215.1 Scoparia ambigualis
CAGACTCCCGCGATCAAATTATTTATATTCATTTAGTCTTTTGGTAATAGTCAGTTCTTATACTGCTAATAATTATAATATGCTGAAGACTATTTTTGATACCTATACAGAAATATTTTTAAATTATTAAACTCTTTTATTAACATTAACAATAAATTCGTTTTAGTAGCTAACTTACTCGTATGAAGTCGCATTGAAATCAGAATAAAAAAAATTATTTAAGTCTTTCAGTAATAATCAGTTTTTCTCTTAACTAAAAATCTGCTAAAGACTATTATAAAATTTATTTGAACTTTAATTAAACTTTTTTCTTAACATTAACAATAAATTCGTCTAGTGGCTAACTAACGCGTAAGAAGGCAGATTTTTTTAAATGTGAAACGTCATAGTGACTGCATCCTTCCTGATCGTAAGCAGCCGATGCAGTCCAAAATAACGGAGCGCTCCTCACCGTGGAACAAACACGGTAACAAGCGCACCCATTCATGATGACGGCCTGCATAAATGCTGTTTCACGCCCCGCTTAAAAGACCCGGGACTATAAGAGCTGGGAAACACATGCGTCTAGCCGAATGGTCTTACAGAGGAACGACTTGCCAATTTTTTTGGTATATGATGGTGGTTCCTAAGACCATCACGTGTAGTCCGGGACAGGAAATGAGAGGGCGGGATTTGGTCAAAAAGTTCTTCAGAACACTCTCCGTGGTAATTTCGGTAGAAGACACTGAGAGTAGCAATGTCTCTACGCAGCTGGAGGTCCTCAAAAGAGGCTGTTACCTCAGCATCTCCAATAATGCATACCGCTCGCCTTTGCAGTCTATCAAGTGCATTTAGCGGGGCCGTCCCATAGATGGGAACAATACTCCATACTCCATCGTACCACAGCGCTACTCGGGAGTGAAAAACTGCTTCACCGTATTGAGAATACCCAACTTACGGGAGGCAGTTAAAATAACACTCTCGATGTAGCATTTTGGATTCAGTTCCTGGCCGATGTCCATGCCATAAATGCTGAGGTCCACTGAAATGGGTAAAAGAAAGTTCTGAAGAGAGGGAGGAGGACTGACGAAACAAAATGGCGGGGAAGTCCTCGCAGCTCGCCGCTCCCGTTGCGTGTCAACAACGCTACGACGCATCTTGCCTACATCTTTCATTCCGTTTATGTCATTTCTGATCGGAGTCAAACGCACGAATAACGTGCAACTTGCTTTATTAATTTAATCTTTTTCGCACAAAAAAAGCAACTGTAGGTCAAGCAGAAATTATTAGTGCCTAGTGCAATAAAAGTTAAGAGAGAAGTAAACTTCACTAACTTGTTTGTATCTTTGATTACATACAAGGGTTTTTATGTAGTGAGATACAATGGAGTTAGGTACTTTTGACCGTGTTCAATCAAAGAGATCATTTCGAAAAGGCGTTAATATACTCATGATACAAATAATTACCGACTAGAAAACGATTGTAAAAAAACTCGATAAACCCGAAAACCCGGTTTTTGATTTTCCAAACCCAGGTTTTCTTGCGACCCAGAAAACCCGAAATACCCGGGTTTTTTCGGGTCGGGTAAACCCGGGTTCGATGCCCTAGTTATGCTATCTATGAACGTTTATGTTGCAAGTACGAAAAACCATTCTACCTACTCCGATCACTGCTCATCAGGGACAGCCCGAGCTCTTTACAAAATGGTATCCATCGAGATTAAACGTAGAGTAACGTAATTTAAGTTAGCATTAACCAACTATGATTCACCTATGAGGGTAGGCTTTCCAACCGTCCCGGATTTTCCGGGACATCCCGCTTCTGAGTCAATTTTGGGCCGTCCCGCCGTGACCCCTTGTTTTTGGCTTTTTGTCCCGGAAATCAGTAATAATATCATTATGACATAAGTATCTATCTTGTACCAACTACCCTCGGGCTAGGCAATTGTATTGATTTTTTTATTTATGATATAAAAAAATATATGTATTTGTTTTACTAACCATTTTATATGTGGTGTGTTGTGTCCCGCGTAATATACCCAAGTCCCGGATGTCGAGCTGGGTTATCCCGCAAATGTCTGTTTTGGAGTTGGCAAGCCTTTATGAGGGTGCCGTTTTCTGCACAGAAAAACCTCTCTTTAGAAAAATTAATAGAAAAAAAGGAATCGGCATACAAGGACCGGCGAATCCCTTTTTAAACTTAAACGGAAACCATATTACCCGAATTAATTGTATTTATACATAGTAAGATGCTTCTTTAGCAATTATAAATTAGCGGCCCGCCCGCGATTTCGTACGCGCGAACAACTCGTGTCAGCGTTGCTTAACGGAATATGAACGCTCGGGTCACACGATAAGTTTCAATTTCACACACAACACAACACAACAAAAAAAGAGCAGTTCTCGAGTTTTGCCACAGAATAGCTAATAGTACTACCGCACAGAAGGTGCACTCTCTAACGGCTTTCACGCGAAATTGAAACTTATCGTGTGACCCGAGCGTTCATATTCCGTTAAACAACGCTGACTCGATATCGATTTGACGTCAGGATATGATATTTCTAAATCGCGCTTTTTAGGTTTTTTTTGACAATAGTATAATAAAGTAAAGTCAAAGTCAAAATATATTTATTCAATAAACTCAATTAATAAGTACTTTGAATCGTCCAAATCTTTTTTAACCTACCACCCATTCGGGACATAATTTTTTAACTGTAGCAAAGAACGCACACAGAAGCAACGACATTTACAAAAAAAAAATGTCGTTACCAGGTCATAAAATACAAAATATGAATTTGAATGTAAATAGTTTAATTAAATATGGTGCTCTATTAATATAGAAATAGCTGTTGGAGTACTTGGAGTATTTCAGATCCAAGCTGTTTTGTCTTCTGTGTAATCTGACACTTTATAATAAGCTTTTTTATAAAGCTTTTCTTTGATTTTGATTTTAAATTTATCAAGATCTAATTTCTAACTAATTATCATGAGCCTATTTATATAGGTCCCACTGCTGGATACAGGCCATCCAACATAGACATGAATAGCACAAGAGGGGTAATGGGGCTACCACCGTATATCTATGCGAGTTAGTGGGTTTTTTTTAATCACTACCATCTTACTTATAGCACGTGGGGATATGGGACCATAACCCACCATGCTGGCCCAATGCGGGTTGGTTGGTTTTAACGACTGTCATCTTACAACAACAACCGGACGAAATATCGGCGTAAAACAACGACACTTGTTGCTGCTGTATTTCGTTCGATGAAAGTACCATCCCTTCCTCCCCCCCCCCCCCTCACAATTCCTACTCCTTCCTCCAAAGTTCTACTCTTTTCTCAAAGGAAAGGTCCTACTCCTACTAAAGGAAACGTCCATGGGCGGCGGTGATTACTTCCCATCAGTAGACCCGCCTGCTCGTCTGACTCATTTTCACAATAAATAACAACAACCGGGAGGTCCGGGAGCAACAGCTTTAGGACTTCTTGGCGGGAAAGTCAAGCGTCATGTCTGCAGTTTTGTTTTATTTTTTATATTTTGTGTTTTGTCGAATATTAATGTGAAATAATGGTGAATTATTTACTGTTAAGTGTTCGTGAACGTGCATGAGTGTTGGCAAATAAAACAATTCTGTGCAACATCACTTTTCAAATTCTCTCAAGAAGTCCGTGCGAGATCTCAGTAAAGTCCCACATCTTTACTGGCACTCAAGGGGGGAATATCATTTAGCATTAAACGTTCATATTATCATCACTCATTATCATAAGTTTAAGCATAATCAATGAACTCTTATATTACGACCGAAGGACTAGTGTCCATGGTCACGAAACAAAAATAAAAAGTAAGCAACAGCTTTACGTGCCTTCCGAAGCATGGAGGGGCTCGAGATGTTTTTAATTTGGTCGCACCAGAAATGGTATAAAAATAATACCTTTTTAACATGTTTTTACATACTCACACACACTTCATGCTCGCTGCCCGGAGCGGTAAGCAGTGACCAGACTTTCCATTTGCTACCTGCCTGACTAGGGCATGAATCGGACCCGAAAAGGAGAATGACCAAACCAGCCTATTCGATATCTATTGCGTCTTAATCATTCACATATCAAAAGTGTTCTCTTAAGTTATAATGATTACTGTTAAAAAAGGTTTTCTATAGAACGCCGCGTTAAGAGTCAAGCGATAAATAAACGCTGAACTGAACTGATAGTCATACGATAACAGTTGTCATAACCTCAAAATACCTAAAAAGTCTTAAGCTAAAAATGAAGATAGCTTCTAACTCCCGCATGATATTGTAATGTAATTTTTTCTTCATAATTCAGAGCATTGCTGCTATTGATTACTATTTATCTCATTAAAGCGCTGTGTTACGCTAGCTAGCTAAAAAACTAGCCTAACTCCTATAGTAAAATGGTCATTCTGCTTTATATTTAAAAAAAAGTCCTTGATCGGAATCGGGTACCCGGTTTTGTTCGATATTTTCGATTCTTTTTTGTTTTTTTTGTAAGTAGGTAAGTATACAATTTTGTTATAAGTTAAGTAAAAAAACACATTTTTAAAGGACAATGCCAAAAATTCCATACAACTTTGCCCCACCCGATAAACGCCGTTTACAATCATGTTTTTTTCATCATTTTGTTGCAAGTGTTGTACATTGACAAATAATTATGATTAACAGTCTATAGAACTTGCGCTTTTCTAATAAATTGAACATAAATATGTAAGTTCACCCTCATGTTTTAGTAAGCATTATGAGCTTTACGTGTATTTGCAGTGTTCAAATTGAAAGGCGTCTTAGATTTAGCTTAATAAAACGACAACAATAAAGGATTTTCTTAGTTTCATAGATAAATAAAATAGCAAAAACAAGATGCTCAATTTCGTGACCATCCAACTTGGACTATTCCAATGCCTTCACCATAACAAACGCCATCGATCATATTTTGTAGTATACATATTTATGTTCAATTTATTAGAAAAGCGCAAGTTCTATAGACTGTTAATCATAATTATTTGTCAATGTACAACACTTGCAACAAAATGATGAAAAAAACATGATTGTAAACGGCGTTTATCGGGTGGGGCAAAATTTGGCATTGTCATTTGTTCATTAAAATCAAATTATACAGGTACTTCAAATAACACAAGAACATCACGGAAACAGCAACATTGTCAAAAATCGCCTAATCGGATGTTATTGTGATTCTTGTGCGCGGCCGTCTAAGGAGATTGGTTTTTTTTTAACGAGAATCGATTCTTACTAATTTCAGAATCGGTTCTCACAGGACAAAAAAGAATCGGTTTTTCTCGGTTATTTTGGAATCGGTTAAAATCGGTTTCATACCCTACCTGACACATGTCTTTTGCTTCACTTACTCTCATAACTTTCTTCATAGTCGTACTCGTTTAGGGTACTCTTTAGCTGACCTTTGACGTAAACGTCACCGATCTAAGTAGGTACGTTCGCCGAGGTTTTCCCTTCCAACTATCCCATTTGTTCTCGCCTTAAGAACCTTTTTTTTTAATTCTTTTCTCATCTATCGCTACATAACCAAACCATCTTAGAATGCCTTTGTCAATGAATATTTGTCACTACATATTTGTTCATTCCACACTTCTCTCTTATCTATAACGACTTTATTTCTATCAAAAAAACGATAATAATTGTGTAATTCCCGTGGTAAGTTTGTTTTAAAGTGTCATATCATCGTAAAAAAATTACCGTTAATATGTTTTTTTTTTAATAAAAGAGGGAGGCAAACGATCAGGCTGGTCACCTGATGGAGAGAAATCACCGCCACCCATGGACACCCGCAAAACCAGGGGAATCGCAGACGCGTTGCCGGCCTTTAAGGGAGGAATAGGTTTAAGGAAGGAATAGAAATTGAGAGGGGGGGGGGGGCCTCCGGTACCCTCACTGGTCGGACGAAACACAACAGCACCAAGTGCCATTATTTCACGCCGAATATTCGTGAGAGGGTGGTATTACGCCGGGCGAGCTGGCCCAATGCGTGCTGCAACGCAGCGTGGCTCTACCACTCAGTCAGTGTCACTTATTTAGCACCACCCAGGGATCACGTGTAGGGTCTCAAGGGTAAACCTACGGACGCGAGCAACTTTGACCCCCAAAAATGTAATTCACGTGCTACGTTTTAAAGTGTCATAATTTATCACCTCTGTGCCGTTTCGTGTAACTTTAAGTTTGCGACTGATGTAACATTCGTCGGAAACTGTTATCTTATTTGCGTGTCGCTACTAACACACTGCCACTGCGCTGTCTACGAGATGACACAGTTAAGTTGGACTTGGTATGTTTGCTCTTATCGATAGAGAATACTTTTTTATTATTTTATATGAAGCCTCGCAATTGCTGTTGCCACTGTTACCTCCAGCTAGTTGCTAGACGTATTGCAAAAAGTAGCTAGATTGCTCGATTTTTTAACCCGCAAAAAGGTGCTAGAAGTAGCTAAAAGTTTCTTATGAAACAAAAGGTGTTAAGAGTTGCCAAATGTTTCTTTAGTAAACAATTAAACGAAAAATTTATGACAATATCGGTTTTTAAATGAGTTTAAACAAAAGTATGTATTCTTTTTGATATTAAAATATAATTAGAGTCTGTTCAATAAGTCAGTTTACTTGGTAATTTTACAAAAATGTAAAAATCTAATAAATAAATATAAATTACAATTTATTAATTGTTTAGTAAAACTTGTGCACGACTATTATCCCCGAAGGGTTAGTCAAATACCAAGCAATACTTCTCGTGAAGTAGCTAGAAAAAGTAGCTAAAAGATTTAGCTACAAGTTTCATTAAATTGTAGCTGCCTGGCTTCCAAAAGTAGCTAGATCTAGCTACAAAGTAGCTGAGTTGGCAAGACTGCGCAATCGCAAATGACTCCACTCCACCTGATGTTAAGCGGAAGTGGAGTCCAGCGGACCTAGGATGCGTGAAACGAGAAATTGTCTCGACCCGTTTTCTCGTGTTATGTCTATACACGATATGTCAAAAATAGACATAATAGTAGTTTTTGCTTGTATGTGGTATTTTTGTCTACAAACCCTAACATGCAACATAATTTTATCGAGTTATGAAAACTGTAACCGAGATTGTTCGTCGTTTCTGCCATCGAAAGAAGAGAGAATATCGTCCGCCGCGACGTAATTATCTCGTGTTGCGCGTGCTAGGGGCCTACAGGCGCGAGGACAACTGGTGCAGCGTAATGCTGGATTTACACGGAGCCAATACTTGAGACAATCCAATAAGCCAGTCCAATATTGGCATCGTGTAAATAGAGACAGTCCACTACATTGGACTGTCCTCAAGGCATTTTTGCTTAGCATTGGCATTGGCTTATTGGACTGGCTTAGTGGATTGTCTCAAGTATTGGCTTCGTGTAAATCCAGCATAAGAGACGTAGCGTAAGTCACCTTGCCGATGCACAGTGCCTCTTCAAGCCACGTTTGATTGATGATTCAATAATTTATCATCATCGGACTATACCACTGCTAGGTACAGGTATCCATCCACATGCACAACGACACATACAGGATTTTTTATATCATTCAGTAACGTTAATAGACATCATTTTCATTTTTTTTACTTTATTTATTTTTCATTATCTATTTAATACTCAATGCACTTGCACCGACACGTGACCTTTCGTTCGCCCGGTATCCACGAGTTATTTTTTATCGCGCCGGACAAATTAAATAGATCATCATCATAGATATTGGGCCATAACCCACCACGCTGGCCCTTTACGGATTGGTGGGTTTGATCTATAAGTTAGTCTACTGTTGTCGCTGCACTATGCCACCACTCTCAAAATACCCCCCGACCTCTCACGTGAACGCGCCCGACCGACTGTCGCCGTGACGCACGCGTTTCGATTCTCAGTTACGCGATAACATTATTATTACATACCAACGACCGCTCGCGGTTTCACCCGCGTGATTCCCGTTCCCGTGGGAATATGGGGATAAAAAGTATCCTATGTGTTAATCCAGGTTATAAACTATATGTATGCCGAATTTCATCCAAATCCATTCATTCGTTTTAACGTGAAAGAGTAACAAACATCCATCCATACTTACAAACTTTCGCGTTTATAATATTAGTAGGATTCAAACTTAAGCTATGCCAAAGAATATAATACACTGATAAGCGATTCTCTAAGCGACACATTGACGCTGCGCGCATAGCTGTGATCATAAATGTTAAAGCCATCACATTGTTCGCTGCAGTCACGGCTTTGTATAATGGTATTCTGCAAGCTCTGGAAAGATACGGCACTAGCCTCTCGTGAGTGAGCCGCCAAAATTTGGCCTAAAGGCACAATTTCACTTCAGTCGCAATTTGTCGAGCGAACAGGCTACATCGCACTATTTGCATTGCGGATATTCTGCTGTGTGAAGCTGCAAAAGGCGGACTTAACGCCACAAGGCATTCTCTACCAGTCAACCGGTAAGGATGTGGGAGACTTATAAGGCGACAAAAATAGCTATTGTCCGCTACTTCGATCGCCACGCACGGCTACATTATTCCACAGGAATAGAGAGAAACTGGCAACCGGCGACTTTTTTTTGATTAGCAACGTGGTTACTCTTTGCCTTCATCTTACCTGATGGTAAGTGACGATAAGGCCGAAGGTGGAAGCGCTTCACCCGGAATCCTCAACCGCTGAGGAACTGGCCATCTTATCTCTGAACTGCCGGAACACAACAATGCTATGGGTACAGGCTTAGATAATTATTTATTTATTTATTTATGCTTTATTGCACAAAATCAAGTACAAATGGCGGACTTAATGCTAAAAACATTCTCTACCAGTCAACCAGTAAAAAGAGTTAAGATAGACGGCGCAAAAAAAGATACCTACTAAATATATATATCATTTATATAACATAACTACACATAATATAATTATAGATAATATACTACATAAACTACACAAATCATATAGGCGCTGATGATGTTATAGACTAAGGTTAAAATAATGCTCGCTAGTCATTCGCTTAAAAGATTGTATGTAATAATGTAGTAGTTAGCCAGGCGGACTTAACAAGCCCTACCATACCATTCAAAGCAAGTACACAAACATGTACTCCCGCTGATAATTGAACCCGGGACCTCTGGGTCTGGGACCGGTGGCTTTGCCGCTAGACCACAGAGGCGATTAAAAGACTGTGGTCCAGTCATAAAGTTGCCATAGGTATAGTAACCTAACTTTATGGGTCCAGTCGCCGATTCCGGATACAGCAACTATGTTCGGTAGGTATTCAACGGTTTTGGACGATTCGAAAATACTATGATAGGAAAAGCATTTCCCAATTTTTATTTGACGCTGTAAAAGAAATGGTGAAAATAAATGCCCTTGTGCACTGCATAGCATGCCATATCGGGCATTTAGAATTTTCAAGATGTATCCATTTTGGACCAAATGCTGCACAAGCATGGGAATACTTTTATTTCTTTCCTTAGATGAAGAGATTAATAAAAAAATAAAAAAACATCCACGGGGTTATATTGCTTGTACCTAAAAACTTATGGCTTTTTGGTGCTGTAACAACTTTTGATATATTTTTTTAACAATGTCTAGTTATTAATAAAATCCGTTGTTTATAATGCATACCGTCTTTTATTTTAAAAATAAGGCGTTTGTTATTTTTTTTCGTTATTGTAAAACCTATACAATAGATTTTATTTCAATACTTCTCGGATAGATTCTGAAGCGCTTTGGGTTACATGCTAGTATTAGTCTTAGGAACATTATGCAATATGATTCAATGTTGGGCAGCACTCTTGGTCCAACGTCCATACAAAAATGGTCAATCTCCTTTGGTGCATGGTTTTTTCCTGTGGCAACATTAAATGAAAAGCCGGAAACTTCATGCTATGCAGTAAGGTGTTAATAAGTACAAGGTCTCAACTTTTCAATGATTTCGACGATTCGAAAATACTTCTTTTGTAAGTTTACTTGACTAAAGAGATTATGAATGATAGTATTCAGTGTCGGCTGTAACAAGAGAATTTTGTAACATAATGCCCCCATTCTCTGACAATGGGTGTTGAATTATAAGTCTTACTGCAACGCAATAAGGCTCTTTTTGTCAATAGTACGTTAGATGATACCATACGACTTTATTAACACGGCACAAAGCTCGTGTTCACATAGTTTATAAAGTAAACATAAAGTATGGTATGTACCTTAGCCGAGATTTGTGTTCGTAGAATTCTGTCTCTGTCGTTACGTGTCGTATATCGGTTATTGTTTTATATCCGGTGGCGGGAGCTCGAAGGGTTGCTATTGACACCCGTACTCTAAAATAGAGTATTGTACTCTTTTTCATGTATGCGTACTCTATAATATACGACACCAATAGAGTACGCTAAAATACTTTATTTACGAAAAACTGATCGTTACTGATTATGAGTACTTCAGAGTTCACTGAGAGAGTCTTCTCTCTTATGAATGTAAAGTGGAGAGACGAAAGGAATAGAGCTACCTTAGGGTAGCTATTATTAAAAAAACGAGTTGATTATATCATTTTAATCTACATTATGATTGCAAAGAGGCTGTAAATATCTTCAAGAAAGACAAATATTTGTTAAATGTCACAAAAAGCAACAAAAAATAGGTTTTAAAAGACAAATAAATAAATACTCTTTTTTATGCTATGTACTCTATTTTTGTTATAACAAAATGAAAAAATACTTTAATCGTCCTAAAAAAAAGGTGGCAACCCTAAGCTCAATATACGACGGTCCCGAAGAATAAGGTCATATGTGCCTGGCAGATACGACGTTAATCTTCGGGGCCTAATATACGGGGATGTTCCAAGAAATATGGTCAAGCGGAAGCCCAGAGGTAGAGCAGCCCTAGGGGCACCCAAATCATTCCCATGTATTTTCCGCGATTTTCAATAATTTTCGAATAATAGAACTATGAGTTTTTGAAAAACTCTATACTTTTTAGGTTACTGTGACTAATACACTGGCCTGCAAAAATAAGTATCAAACTTAAAATCGTTATAACTTTTAAAGTACACAAGATAAACAAGACACAGAATACTTAAAAATGTTACTATTGTATAATTTACTATAGTTTCAAAGAAAGCTGGTACAATGGGCAATTTTCTGACAGCCCAAATTAAAAAGTAAAAATTAGTTCAAAAACACTTGATAGATGGCGTTTTATGAAAGCCGAGCCTTACCTACCTAGGGGCTGTAATAAATTCTACACTTTTGCTTGTCTACCAAAAAAATAAAAAATAGTACTTACCTCTTAACATTCAGGACATCCAGACCTATTTCTATTTTGGAATGGAATAAATATTACGCAGCCATACACGTGGTTCTTCATGGACTCGCCTTTTACTAAACGCCATACTAATCTATGCCAAGCGCCATCTATGAAGTCATTTACGAACCAATTTCTTTTTTTAATTTGATCTCGGAAAATCGCCCATTGCTATAAAACGTTTTTTATTTTAAATCTCTAACTTCTATAGTTTAGAAAAAAATTAAATTTTAAAAGTGTGATACTTATTTTTGCAGGCCAGTGTAGTTTAGTAAAGGTATTTTTTATATGGGCATAAGGCATATGTCCCATATTTTCAGGTCACATTATCTGAAAAAGTATTCAAACTAGAGTTTTTAATTTTTTCATAGTTCGAAAACTATGAAAAAACGCGGAAATTGCATAGGCGTGATTGGGAAGCCCCTAGAGCTGCTCGAGCTCTGAGCTTCCGCTTGACCCTATTTATTGAGACACATACATAAGACTTATCCCCGAACGGTTAATCAGAGACTAGGCAATGAGGGCAACAGCAAATGCAGTCCACTACCATAGTCTACTTTTCACCTAATAGTGTCTGCACTGCTCAGCGTGACAGGAGGTGAGCACATCGCCGCTCTATGCTGTTGGAAACTTAGAATAATAACGCATAGAAAGCAAGAACACGCACGATAAATGAGGCCAGTAAAACCAAGCCATACTGGCCGCGTCAGTACTAATAATCTAAACTCATCTATCTATCAACAGTTTCAATTTCCTTACTTTTGGGGCAAATCTGATTCCTCTAGCAACATTACTTGTACACTTGTGTGCGTTAGTACGCGTAACTTATTCCTACATCCATTTTTTTCTTGCCACACGCCATAACAGTTTTCTAAAACGAGACTATCGTTCTGTGCGTTATTATTCTGTGGTTGGAAATATGTGCAGTCTTTTAGTCCGTTACTCGTTTTTTACGACAGCCAAGGAAAGGGAGGGGATGGTGTATTCTTTCACCGCTGCGCGACACGGTTGGTCAGTTGGTTAGTTGGTCAAATTAAAATTATCTCGAGCGCGTGCTTCGGAAGATGGCGGTCGTTGAAACCCACAGACCCGCTTTGGGCCAACGCGGTGGGTATGGCCCAATATCCCCTAACGTAACGTTGCATGCACGTGATAGCTAGTTTGCAGGGCAACGTCCTTGCCATGCAGCGTGCAGTTCTATTAATAACGAACAATGTAACGCCTTTACGCGACGTACGGCTAGCCAAAAATCTGCACGTGAATGGTCTGCTCTTGCATCGTTACAGTTCCGAGATTCCTACTGACAGTTGCCAAAGTACCGTTTCATTGGGCACTTTTGGGGAACTCAAAGTTGGATACTTTTATGGCAGCTTCCAAGCATGGGGGGAGAGGGAGGGAGTGTAAAGGAGTTCAGTTTTAATATTCTAAATTACATACAAAGATTCACGAATCATGACTGTTCCTCAAAGGATTAGTCAGAGACTAGGCAAAAAGACCACACGTGGAATATGCAATCCTTTTTAATGTTTTTCGACTGTGTTGTATTTATATTTGTTTTACATTCTTGGGTACACCGACGAATGTAGTGTAACGAACGTATGACGAATAAACCTCTTTAGTTTTTGTTACGCTAATTAGTTATTAGCAGGGACTGAAAGCGGTTACGGTATAAGGTTACGTTACCGGTAAAAAATAAGTGTACCTTAATAAAATAAAGGTAAGGCTTTACCGTTATTTAACCTTTATGCGATATCGGTACCGAAAAACGTTGCATTGACAGTTGCGGGGCGCAGGGTGAGGGGTGAGACTTGCTTTTGCTTGCGAGGCGACGAGTAAAAACCTGTTTTTGTTGCGTGTCGCGCGCAAAAATGTGTAAAAAATGTGCGCGTGTAATCATCATTTTACACTAATGCGGAAATTGGTATTTACAAACTCATGTCAATAGTAAGCTTTACATTAGTCTACTCGTCTGTGAAAACCAACTTACTGCACTAGTATAATAAGTCCATCATTACGTGTTGCCATTTGCCATGCATACCGATTCATTGCGTATGACACCATGGACCGTCATTGATATCTTTTACGTATGGCGTTTGACGCCAAATGGCGTCATAAATAATTCCTCTGAAATTCTATAGAATGACTATTTAGAGAGTTCTAATTAACAGAACTTACATTATTTGACACGTAGATTATGCCTTTATGGATCGTTTTAAGAGATAGTGCCAGTTAAAAAACTTCAGTGGTTGCAAACCTTTTGTTCCCTAATTTTACTTCTTTTGTGTATGGCGTATGACGCCACATACTTAGCGTCATAAAGAAAATTCTACTGAAACTTTGTAAAATTACTTTTTAGAGAGTTCTAATTAGCAGAACTTTCATTATATTGCGGATTTGCTTGATGTTATAAATAATTCGCTACGCGTTTTTCTATGCCGGACGATAAACGCGATTATGCGGCATACGTTTTTGACGCGTTAAGACTTATTATGGAACAACGATGTAAAGGTTTAAACTGGCTCGCCATCTTTCTTTTATTAATATTTTCTAATTATAAATTGAATTAGTGACGATAGGGCTTGGAACCGGTTTAAAAAATCCCGGTTATTGATTAAGGTTTTTACAAAAACTGCTTCCAATGTATATAGAGGG
Source organism: Scoparia ambigualis (assembly GCA_963921215.1). NCBI lineage: Eukaryota > Metazoa > Arthropoda > Insecta > Lepidoptera > Crambidae > Scoparia > Scoparia ambigualis. The sequence continues at coordinate 21,584,459 of OY992523.1, forward strand.
CTTCAAAAACCTAAATAAACCGGTTTAATCCAAAGCTGCGAAATGTATTTACTGCTGGCGAGGCGATTAGGCTAATGGCGACCTTTCGTGTGTAGACATAAGCTCGCTAGTCGATTTAAAACTCGCGCGCTCGCTTTGGGAGAGCGGTATTTCAGGCAAATAGAATTCATGCCTACGTATGGAAGGTCGCTATTCGCTTTGCCACTCGCGCGCTCGCGTTGTCCCGTTGTGTTTAGGTACTTATAAAAAGAAAAAAACATCTTTAAACCGTTTAATTGATTCAAAACCCATTTTGTTTTTTTAGAAACAGGTTTGTTTAAGGTTTGGGTAGGCCCACGGGCCGATGTAATCTGTTATGCAGATGATACTCTGATCACGGCCCGGGGCGGAAATTGCGCAGAGGCAGGGAGACTGGCCACCGTCATAATATCTCTGGTGGTGGACAGAATCCGTATGTTGGGGCTCGAGATAGCGATCGGTAAAACTGAGGCTCTTCTTTTCCATGGGCCTCGACGAGGACCGCCGCCTGGAACCCACCTAGAAATAGACGAGCATAGGATCCGGGTTGGGGTCCGGATGAAGTATCTGGGTCTCATTCTGGACGGGCGTTGGCGCTTCGAGGAGCACTTTCGCGAACTCTCCCCTCTTCTCGTCAGTGCGGCATCCGCTTTGGGATGCAACATGCCGAATGTTGGTGGGCCGAACGCTTTGACTCGCCGGCTTTATGCTAGAGTAGTGGGCTCGATGGCCTTTTATGGGGCCCCTTTATGGGTGACTGCCCCCAACGCTACCAACAAACAACATCTTCGTGCCGCACAGCGGATAATAGCGTTGAGGGCCATCAGAGAGTACAGGACAGTGTCTCATGCTGCAGCTTGTGCGGTGGCTGGCATCCCGCCATGGGAGTTGGAGGCAGTGAAGCTGGCGGAACTGTACCGACAGCGGGCAGAGGCTAAAGAACAGGGTAGAAACCATACTCGGGAAGAGCTTAAACGGGCTCGAGATTTGGCTGACCAAGAGCTGCTGGCCAAATGGGCCGATGATTTGCGTTCGTCGACTTACGTCTCCCGGTTGTGCCGAGCCACCGAACCAGAATTGGGAAGATGGCTACAGCGGCGACATGGGACTCTATCTTTCCACTTGGTGCAGATGCTGACTGGGCATGGATGCTTTGGACACTACCTGCACCGAGTGGCAAGAAGGAAGCCGACGTCAGAATGCCACAGCTGTAGAGCTGCGCAGGACACAGAAACGCACACCCTTGAGGAGTGCGGGTCGTGGGCTGCGCAGCGCCACAGTCTGATGTCGGTCGTTGGGGAAGACCTCTCGCTGCCTAGCGTGGTAAAAGCCATGCTAGACAGCGACAGATCATGGAGGGCCATGGCCTTGTTCAGTGAAGCGGTTGTTTCACAGAACCCATGCGGACCCGATCCGACGCAGGCGAGTCGGTAGGAGGAGGCGGCATTTTGCCCACCTCCTTCCATCGCAGTGAGGCTTGCGTGACTGTGGGGTGGGAGACCCCATAGTTGCATTGCACGAGCCTCATGGGAGTCTGGAGGGCGCCCAAACTATCCTGGGCGTCCTCCCCACTGGCGGGCCGTCGTAGAGTGGAATTTGGAGTCTGCTGTCCGTGGTCCCGAACCACCCTGACGACAAGTGATGGGATGGTACAAGGAGTTTTAGTGGGTAAGGCCCCTCTTCACCCGAGTCCCTGTCGAGGCCTTCGGACCTGGACAGGGAAGCGGGCGTTGGGGGGAGAGTCGCCACATAACCAGCGGGCTTCCCCAGGCCCGCTGTGTATCCGTAAATAGGATTTTTCCTTGTTTAAAAAAAAAGAGCCAAACCTTAATAAAACGGTTCCTATGTACTGGCTGCTGACAAGGTTTGAAAATTAACAGATAAACCCTTCCGGGCTGTTTGGAACTAATCTCGAAATACCTATTACTTAATACGACCTAAGATCTAAAAGACCGTTTCTCATAAGGAATGAAACCCGAATGGACTTACTACCAAAAAGAGCGGTTCTCAATATATACTTTTGTCAATAAGACTCAATTTCAAATGAACCGAGTCCCATTGAAACTTATTCCCAAAACGTCTCATTCCCAAAATACACTAAATTCTAGTATCAAAGTACTCGATTATCATAAAAACTAATTCTAGAAACGTCCTAGTCCCTAAACACACTAAATTCCGTCATTTATTATACTCTCTAGACAAACTTATCAGTCAAATTTCAACACTATCATAAAGAAAATAAAGGTTAAGTTTTAGGTAGCAAAAAAAAACTTATAAAATTAGGTTTGCCTCTCAATAGGCCTGGTGACCTGCGTTTTGGCGAAAAAAGCAGTTTTTTTTTCAAAACTTGGAAGTTCTGGATTACACACGAAATGAAGAAATATACTAATTTTAGGTAAATTCCTAACTTGATCCGATTCGCCCTGCGATCCGGTTCACCTTGGTCTTCAATAATCAAACCAATTTGCCTTTCTTAACCCTTTGTGGATCGTAAAACCAGACACAATTGAAAATCGATTGTTTCGCGACCGCCGGCGGTCTTATAATCCTTGACCTATTAATCCATAATCCGACACTTTTAGGCGCGAATTATACAGAGAAGGCGTAAGGCGAAGTCGCGGCGCAAGCACAGAACAACAAAGCGGGTGTACCTGCGCCGCCGCTTCAGTGTAATTCACAACACGCCGCCTTCATACATTTCATATGAAAACGTTTTGAAGCGGCGAGATGCCTGCGCCGCGCCTTCGCCTCTGTATAATTCGCGCCTTAGAGAACTAATCTGGTGCTTACAGCAATTTTTGCACTCAAACCTGCTGAATCAAACATTTAGTGTATTTTGGGACTAGGACGTTTTGAAAATTAGTCATTATGGGAATCGTGTGTTTTGATATTTCCATGTGTATATATTTTAGTGTATTTTGGGAATAAGACGTTTTGGGAATAAGTTTCAATGAGACTCAGTTCATTTGAAATTAAGTCTTATTGGCTTAATAGTATATGTTGAGAACCGCTCTTTTTGGTAGTTAGTCCATTCGGGTTTCATTCCATATGAGAAAAGGTCTTTTAGATCTTAGGTCGTATTGAGTAATGGGGTATTTCGAGATTAGTTCCAAACAGCCCGGAAGGGAATAAACAAGCCCTGAGTGGCCGTACATTATTTATTTTAAATATTGTATTGGATTATTTTATTTTTTCGCAATCGAATTAAGCTCGGGAGTTAAAATACCTCGTTTTAATATGTCATTTTAGCGACTTGTGTATCAATCTACTATTAAAAATGGCTAGATTGAAAACTGCTTTTATAAGTAAGTTCGATTATTCGCAAATTCAAGCGATTATTCAATATGAAGTTGAACCACCACCACCCATTTTCCATTTCATTGGACTACATTGCTCATTAACAATGAGAACAAGAGTTCCGACACCTACTCATGCGTATTTTATTTTTTTAAATATTTTGACTCGTTATAGTGACTGCATCGCAACACTACGGTATAGAACCTAAATAAAGGTACTCCTTTCACACTCTTTTGTAAACTTTTACTAAAAATACACAAAAGGTTTACAACCACTGATCCAAAAAATTCACTTAGCAGCCATTCCAGCAAAATCGCGTAGATAAGTCACTTTACAATACACTAAACGAATTAGCAAACCCTTCACGTTTGACATCCGATGCCGACTGAATGTAATCACGTGTAAACAAGCCAAAATCATAACAAAAACAAAATATGTTCACTCATGGCTGAAGACGCGCAAGCGCGTCACTTTAATGGGTGGCGGCTGACGCCCGGAGACGTCACAGAATATTTGTTAGCCGCAATCTTAGATAAAAACAAAAAGGGAAGATACGGCATTGGCGTCTCGTGAGTGAGCCGCCAAAATTAGGCCTAAAGGCACAATTTCATTTCAGTCATAATTTGCCGAGCGAACAGGCTACATCGTACTATTGCGGATATTCTACTGTGTGAAAAAGAGAAAGACGCTACTCCGCAGTGGCGTCGGAATCGGTCGTACGTACTCGTCTGTTGCGAAGCGACCGAGACGTCAACGCGCTACTCGCTGACTCCCTCGCGCTGACGTTGAAACTTACCGCTTTGTCTCGCTCGCTCGATTTACACTTTATAGGTGTGCGTGTGTGAGTGTTTGCTTATGTAGTTGAGTAGGACTCTATTTTGAATGACTACAAGTAGGAGCATGCCGTATCTTCCCATTTTGTTTTAATCTAAGGCCGCAATGCACAAAAGTCATTAAAAGTGGGATACGCAATGAATCGGTTATGGGATAAATAAAAGTCCGTCCGCTTATTAGCAGACACTAGCTTGAGTTGGCGTTAATATACCTACCAGCAAGCGTACTTTTAAAAGTCCGTGTGCACGGCAGTTGCATTGTTCTACAATATTATTCTGTGGTTCTACTTAAATAAATATAATTACGTAACTGTTCTATTGTGCTGGATGGTTGCAATAGCTAGAAACAAATGGAAAACATATCACATAATTTTAATGAAAAATAACGAAAATATTACACTATTTGTTGTGTTTATTACAGTAAGTAAGTATCTAGTTAAAGGAATTTACTTAAGTATCTACTTACCTCTTGCTGATATTATATCTTTTCGTGTGTTTTTGACATTGTTATCCACAAGAAAAAAATTACTTAGACACCTATGCGCGGCGCACGTGTTTTGACAACGAGAACAATCCAAACTAAAGCTTTCTAAGCAAACCAGTAGTCGCTTATGCTTGAAACGGTTGTTAGCCGTCTCTTTCATACCGAAATAAACCTTTATTATTTAAAAACTCAAAATTACGGTACCGATATAAATTTGGATATCGGAATATTCCGGTAACCGCTATTTTTCGGTATGACGCCATACCGCTATATAAAGGTACCTTAATTTTTGGGTTATTCAGTCCCTGGTTATTAGTTACTATAAGGACTGTAAATTTGTCTAAATACATGGGAAAAAAATGTTCCATTCTATCCGTCAAAAAAGCTGATACGGCTCATTCGCAAAATGTCTACCCTACCGTTCGCAAAACGGCTCTTTCTCATAATGTCTCTTTCGCAGAATGTCGCTTTCGCATAATGTCTCTTTCGCAAAAGGTCGCTTTCGCACAATATCTCTTTCGCAAAATGTCGCGATTACTCGCGATTATACTTATCTAGAACAAAATTTCGATTTTTAAAGGAAAATCATTTACTGGTTTGTTTACAGTTATGACTACCTAAATGTGTCATTATGCGAGTAACCCGATTTCTTTAATCGCGACATCTTGCGAAAGAGACATTGTGCGAAAGCGACCTTTTCGAAAGACATTCTGCCAAAGAGACGTTTTGCGAAGGAGCCATCTCTTTCGCAAAATGTCGCGATTTTAATTAGACACCTCTGTGAGAATGACCAATTAAACTAACATAATAATTATTTTTGTTTCAGGGCAACCCTATCAACAAGACTAGTGTTTAAGTTGTCAACGGGAATTCATCAGAAACATCTTTATAAGTAATTTACTTATGAGGAGTCTGTTTATAGGCTCTTAGGAAATGTCGAATTAAGTATTAAAATGCTACGAATAATTAACGCCTTGCGTTATCGAGTTACTTGATCTTTATAGCAAAAACACAAATACTTTTTTGTAAATTAGCTGTAAAGTTCCTCTCCAGCCAATAGTGACAATTATGGTGAAAATTTTAACTGTCAATCTTGTAAATTAAAAATATTAATTAACCTTTTGAATGTTCGATATAAAGTGCTTTTAAGATTTAAACTTAATGTTATCTTATAAACGGCGTCTAATTATAATCTTGAAACATTAATCTGTCATTCCATTGTATACTCTGTTATCTGCCCGTACGGTTTGAGTATGTGTCTGTAAAAATGTATTAAATTGTAGATAAATATTTTATTTCAATAAATTTATGTGAGTTAAATGATTTGTTATTTTTAAAATTGAACTTTCGCAGTTAGGTCACTTCTAGAAGCTAACATTATGAGGAGTTAGAGCATTTAATGTTCTAAAGTTAGTGTTCTGAAATAATGGCTAGGTGTGGATAGCACTGAATGTGGATAGCACTGAATGTGCCAGTGTCAAGTAAGAGGTTAATATCAAATATTTTCTTTGCATAAAGAAGATGAGAGTGAGTGAAAATATGAATGTTTATTGGTAAATGATATTTCCCCTGATCCTCTTAATTTTTTTGTAAAAATGTGAGCCTTTGCTGCGTTCTCACACGGACTTGTTTAGAGAATTTGAAGAGTGATTACAATTGCTTTATTTTCCAATGCTCATGCACATTTATTTCACATTTCTACAAGACAAAACACACCGCCAAGAAGTTCTCTTTCTCTTATTATGGAACAGCCAATGGTTATTTTAATGTTACTAGACCGGCCAATAAGCAACCTGATGGAAAACCGCTTTTGAAGTCCAGCTTCAGTTCTTATGATTCTAAGTATATTTGATTTACTATAACCTCTTTCTTATATTTAGCTGGTTATAGCTTTGAGGAAGGGGGTCAGGCGAGTCCCTCATAATCCTGGACACAGTCTCATGCTCTGATATAAGGTCAGCTGTCAGACAATAGAAATTCAATTCATAGCAACCTCTCTTCGAGACAGTCAAGGGAAAAGGAGTATAAGGTATAAGGTTCCCTCCGTTATCCAAAAAGTATCAAACTACCCTTTTTTTGGCATACAAAAATATATTACGTGTGATTCCCAGAGGGGTAAGGCAGAGGACCAGATGGGAGTAAGGCAGAGGACCAGATGCTTATTCCATTTGATACGTTCCTGGTTGGTGTTGCCGAACTATCGATAGTTGATCTCGGAAATCATCTATAATATCGATAGTATCGATACTATCAATAGCTCAGTTTGATACAATAGTATCGGTATACTGCAATACTATCGATAGAAATCGTAATTACTATCGATAGTATCGGCTATGACTATTGTAACAACTATCGATATGTTTGCGCTATCGATAGTATGCTGTGACAATAGTATCGATACTATTGATTGTAGACTGTGACAATAGTATCGATATGTTTGCGCTACACATAGTAGGTTGTGACAATAGTATCGATATATTTGCGCTATCGATAGTAGGCTGTGACAATAGTATCGATATATTAGCGCTATGATAGTAGGCTGTGACGAAAGTATCGATTGTTATTGCAATAGTCAGCAGCAATAGTATCGATACTATCATTAGTGCCTTCGAAAGTATTGATACTATCGATACTATTGCTTTTGCTCCACTATCGAGCAGCAATACTATGACACACATCATTTGCTTCATTTACTCTCATAACATTGTTATGAGAGTAAATTATACTTATTCAAACTTACACAGGACTACACGACTATTATCACCAAAGAGATAGTCATAGCATTTACTCATGTGGTCATAGACTATACAGGCAATGTGGACCGCAGAAGCAGTCCACTTCCATAGTCCACATTTCACCTAATAACAATTACACATGTGCTCAGCGTGATAGGTGGTGAGCACATCGCCGCTCTATGCTGTTGAATGTATGTGCAGTATTATTTAGTAAGCCGCTCAAATAATTTCGTAATTATAACCTATTTTATGGCCAATACAATAGTAACAAACCACTATAATATTTAATCTTTATCGTAGTACGTTTATTAAAGTGACTTGCTAATTACTAAACTCAGTGATATGCTATCATATCATTTCACATTATCAGCCAGAGATAAAACAGCGCTATGCGGCACTCGCAAATCATGGTAATCGCTGCGAGCATGGCATTTAATGGGTATATTTATAACTTTAATTTTCGTGCTTCGGTTGGCACTGTAGCCATGGTCCCGGTTGCTGTCGTTAAAACGCAGCAGCTCTCATTGGCCCGATCTCGCCATGTACTTATTGCCGGGTCACTGGATCAAAAATCAAAATTCATTTATTTCTATCTATCAAAGTAGGTAACTTAACTATATACAGTGATTGGAACCATCCTAGTTTTAGGAGGCCCCGCTCCTCCAAAACATAGTCATACAAAATTAGATAGACAACACTCATGTCTTATTTATTTTAAATTTAATTAATGTAATTTTACAAGAGTAACTGTGTGTAAATGTGTGTAAGGTGTGTAACAAATAAATATTTATATTTTCACCGACTAGGTATACACTTATATTTTTATTTATTTATCCGACATTAGTAAAAATCATTAGGTAGAAAAAAGCCTCTGTGCTTTTTTTAATTTAAAGTAACTAACCATTAAGTTATCACCTCCATACCTACAGCTTTTGAGTTTCTTTTCATGAATATGATTTCTTAAAGCATTTAGTTTATTATAAACACTGGATCACAGAATAAAGAAGAGAAATTAAAAACATTTCGAGCTCCTTGGTGCTTCGGAAGGCACGTTAAGCCGTTGGTCCTTGAATGTTATCGTAAGATGGAGGTCATGTCGTTCAAAACCTACCCGCACTGGCCCAGCTGGGCCCTGATTCTATATCGCAATCTATAGATTTCACACCAAAACCTTCCCGCGCACAAACGTCAAACGCATCCGTTTTTGGGAAGATATCGTAACTTTTTAAGGAATTAACGTGGTTTTGAAACAAGGAATCGTTACAGAATAAGGGCCCTGGTGAGTTATGGCCCAAACGCCCCACGTGGGAGGCCTGTGCCCACCAGTGGGACGTTTATAGGCTGATGATGACCTTGATAACTTTAATTTAGCAGGGTGTGGTACGATTTTGCCTGGAATCCAACTGGATGACGACCACTGTCCACTTTTATACTGTAAACTGAAGACCTTCTAAGTATGTCCGCAAGTCCTTGCCTCTTCAATTATCTATACCTACTAATATTATAAAGAGGAAACATTTGATTGTTTGTTTGTATTGAAGAGGCTCCGAAACTACTAGACCGATTTAAAAAATTCTTTCACCGTTGGGAAGCTACACTATCTCCGGGTGACTTATGCTATATTTTACTTTCAAAAAAATTAGGGATCCCTACTTAAACTAAAATAAATTCCTTAAATAGCGTGCGCTAAGAAAACTATTGACGATAGAATAAAAAATGTAATATGGCTTTGCAGAACACATCATTATCAACAAAAGTGGCGTGATAGCATATTATGTCTAACTATTATAGTTACTTACCTACGTCAAAATAAGTGTTCTTGGGAGGGAGGGGACCGGACTATATAATAATTTGTCACGGGGTACGGGGTCCACGCGAACGAAGTCGTCGACGGTCTGCTAGTTAATAATAAATACGAAATAATCAAAACTCAATAGTATACAAGTACGAAGAGTTAATATCGATCTGCACAGACATCCATGACACAGACACAGCGTACCAAGGACGTTTTAATTATAAACCAATAAGTCGTCCAGGTAGTCCAAGGACACAGTCAAGCACACGCTAAAATTATCTTACGCGTGTTGTGGTTACGTAAGTAAGGGCACGGGCAGAGTCAAATACTGTCCCATATTAGCGCGCGCTAGACTCTTGGATCATCGCCAAGCATTCGACGCACCAAGATCACGCCGAATGATGTTGGAACAGTACCTAAGATTCGTGAATCGTTTACTATTTACATTTGCTTGTAGTCGCTGTTCATATCCACGACAGTCATGGGTTTTTAATTATTGATTAATAATATATTAGGCCCCTTTTTATGTAAGTGTATCGTCGCTCGTAGCTGGAGCAGTTGGATAAGATAAGCCGAAGGTCGGGCTCAGTGGCATGCGTTAGAGGCATATGTCCAGCTACGCGTTTCTCTAAGCGACACATACGCTGCGCTGCGCGCATGGCTGTGATCTGCTGTCTCTTTCCAATTCTATGAATATAAAAGAGACAGTCAATTCTCAGCGCTGCTTCGGCAGCGCTGACTGAGATACCTACAGAATAGCCCCGCAGGCTGCGTGCCGCTGCAGTGGAATATTATTCTGTGGCAGTGGACTGACACGGGCTGATTATGATGATGATATTAATGGTTTCAAGTGTCTGCCAATTGAACGGCTAAGCACCACGCTTGTCAAACTAGTGGTGATTAAGCAAATATTATAATTTTGTGGGCAATTAATAAATATATGGGCAATTACGCTAATAACTTGATTCCAGCGATGGAGAGGTCTTTGCTTAGCTGTGGGGCAGTTTATAGTCTGTCTTTACTTAACTAGCGTATCACGTTTATTAAAGTGATCATTTTATAATTAGGGATTAGGGATTTTATAATTTGGTACTTACCTACCTAATTTTATTTTAGAATTAGGGATAACAAACAGCCAGGCGGTAACGATATAGTGCGATAAAAACATTTTAGTACATATTAACTTATTAACATATTAACTTACTATTACTATGTATTTTATAGTAATAGTAAGTTTGTAAATAGATAAATAAAAAATATTCGTTTGTAAATAGGTTAGGTTAGAAAGTTTTATAAGTGCTTGTACTATCGCATTGGATTTTTTTTCTGTAATGGTAGTATTAAGTTTTGTTGTTTCAAATAAATAAATAAATAATTTGGCCTTTTCAATTATCCACAGTTTACAAATAATTAACTTACATTAAACTTAGTCTAGACTTATAGTAGGTAGGTACTTATATAGCGTAAAACTCAAGTTAGGTAAGAATTGTATAAGTAACAAATAAAATGCAAAAAGTCATGTAAATCTACACCAAAATTGAGGTACCTAGGTACTTATAAATAATTAAATAGATACTAGCATTATGATAATGAAATAGGTATAAGGGAAGGTGTTAAACATCCAGTGGTATTCTGAGCAGAATCATACTACCAACCACAATGCCGAAATAATGGGTAATTGAATGTATGGGTCTTTGTTATACAATTAAATGTGATAGAGATTTAACATTATTTCTAAGCTCACCTACTGCGTCGGTTACTTGCCTTGCCAAGATCAAATGTAGCGCAAGGCTAGTGCTGCAGGTCAAACACAATATTTTTAAAATGAATTCGTTATGTAAGTAATTGTGGAAAAATGAACTTTGGAGTTTAGCCCAAACGCAAAAGTGTTATGTAAAAGATAAAAAACTGAGAAAAAGACAGCAGACCGGTAGCACAACCTTTCTAGATCTATTGTTCTGTTATCGATAGTTTCTCTATTGGGAAATGTTATCCCATTTATCTTTTTACATAGTAGCAATCTACTCCACTAGTCCAAGTTTTACCAAATTACAATTGCACATGTGTTCAGCGTTATAGCTGGTGAACCTATCGGCGGGCTTTTTGGCGGGAAAGTGAAGCGTCTCGTTTTGTTTTATTTTCTATAATTTGTGTTTTGTCGAATATTAATGTGAAATAATGGTGGATTATTTACTGTTAAGTGTTCGTGGACGTGCATGAGTGTTAGCAAATAAAACAAACAGTGCAACATTCACTTTTCAAATTGTCTCAAGAAGTCCGTGTGAGACCTCAATAAAGTCCCACAGCTTTATTGAGTCTCGAGGGGTTTGGGGGAAAATCATTTACCATTAAACGTTCATTACCACTCATTATCCACTTAATGTAAAGAAAATAATTATTATTATTAAAAACTTGACACTGGCTAAATGTGCTGATCGCACGAAGCCATTATTATGAGAAAAAAAACCCATCGGCGCTGTAAGATGTTGGATGTACTTACGTGCATTCTTTAGCCCGTTAGTCGGCTTTTACCACATGGCTTGTCTTTTTTTTTTATGTGAAAAAGAGGCGTACGAGCAGACAGGTCACCTGATAAGGAAGTAATCAGCCTAATCACGCCGTCCATGTACACCTGCAAAACAAGAGGAGTCGCAGATGTGTGCCTGCCTTGAGGAAGAAGTAGGTTCTTTGAGGAAGTATTCGACACTCAAGCTTCAATCTTATTTTCTAAACAATAAACACTATAATAGTGTACGTTATATTATTATTATTTTTTTATCTTAATGGCGCGCACGATTTATGCTTTAGCCAAGGCAAAGTAAAAGGTTAGAAAGCGGATTATTTATTTCAATTTAAAAAAAGGAAATAACAGAAATAAGAAGGAAAGGATCCAATGGGAGCTTGATTGTCTTAATGTACTTTAATTGTATCATAACAATAACTTTGCAGTAATCCATAATGGGGAAGCGATTGGCCTTCATTCCATCCCATCTCACCTGATAAGGTCGGACATAGAAGCGCTTTACATTCGCAAGTAGAAATAAAAATCTATTGCCACGAATGTCTGTTTGCGGCAGACTTCAAAGTGGCTGCACTCTATTTGGCTAAGTCTTTTATTGTTGTGTTTGTAATTGTCAGAAAATGGTTTGTCCTCAGTGGTTGAGGATTCCGGATGAAGCGCGCTTTCACCTTCGGCCTTATCGTCACTTACCATCAGGTGAGATGAAGGCCAAGTGCTTGCCCGCAGAGGATTAAAAAATAAATACATAGGTACCTACCGTACATACATACATAATCACGATTATTATCCCGAAGAGTTAGTCAGAGACTATAAGCAATGAGGACAGCCAAAGCAGTCCTCTACCATAGTCCACTTTTTACCAAATAGCGACTGCAGATGTGCTTAGCGCGACAGGTGGTGAGGGGTGAGTCCATCGCCGCTCTATGCTGTTGTATTGCAGTCTTTAGTCCGTTAGTCGCCTTTTACGACACCCAAAGGAAGAGAGTGGGTGGTAACTGACTGGTAGTATTCTTTCACCGCTACGCGACACGGTTCGTTTGTAGTGTCAGATAATGAAAATGAAAATAATGAAAAAAAAAAATAAATGAAAATAAAAATGTTGGCCACCCATCTGTCACTTGGCTAGGCTACACAGCGCGTACTATTTCCGACACGCCACAATAAATAACCATTGAGGTAAGTATTATAACTAGAGACGTCACCGCGAAGCAATTCGTCGCGCACTAGGTTGCGGCCCAGTTCTGCAAACGCACCGCAATCGTATAGAAATGACAAGGCGCTTGCAGTCCATTGGCCGCAGCTCATACACAATTATTATCCGCAAAGGGTTAGTCAGAGACAAGGTTAGACAATGAGGACCGCAATAGCAGTTCACTGTCATAGTCCATCCACGTTTCACTAAATTACAACTGCACATGTGCTCTATAGGGTAGGTTTCCACTGAGGCGGAGCTGAATTGACCAATCACGATGGTCGAAATCTCCGCTCCACAAGATGTCGAGCATCGTAATTGGTCAATTCAGCTCCGCCTCAGTGGAAACGCACCCTTACTGTTGGATCTTGCAGTCTTTAGTCCGTAAGTCACCTTTTACGACACCCAAGGGAATATATATTACGGTTTTTTAGTTTTCTTTTAGTGAGTCTCTCCACTATGCCACACAGCTATGCGATTCTCTATGCGACACATAGACGCTGCGCGCAAGCCTGTGATCATAGATGTTACAGCCGTCACATGTTTCGCTGCAGTCACAGTTGTGGTCAAAGTTGAGGCTGTTTTACTTACAGTATACCTACCAATTTTATACCTAAAAGAAATGTCAAAAAAGTGATTTCCTATCACGCCACTTACAGCCTTATGTCAAACAGCGTTGAAAATTATTTAGAAGACTACCAGTGGTACGCTCACCGCTGTTGCAGCCGCTGCTACCAAGGCTTTAACGAGGTTTGCGCTTAGAAAATCGCACTACTGCACGGCCGCAACTTAGTGCGCACAAAACTGCTTCGCTGTCCGTCTCTAATCATAATCATCACCTCAATGGAAATAACGCGCGGAGTCGCGTGGATTATGCTGTGACCGCGGTGTGCCGTGACAACGACCTTCGTCGACCGACAGGGCTTACGTATGATGTCTGTTAAGTTTAGCGGTAAAACGTTATACAGGATTTTATTCTTAATTTTTGTGTTATTAAGTTAAGTACCAAGTTTTTTTTTTTGGAAAATGACTCAACACCACCTGATGTTGAGTGGAAGTAAGGTCCAGGCGCGAGGACAACTGGTGCAGCGTAAGAGACGTAGCATCAGTCACCCTCACTCTGCCAGCCCACAAAGCGCCTCTCTTCACGGCTCGTACATCTTATGTAGGCCACTGTGACTTGCCAAAGTCACGTGAAATCAATGATATATATAATCACGAACATTATCTCCGAAGGGTTAGTCATCAGAGGCACTATAGGCAATGAGGACCGCAAAAGCAGTCCTCTACCACTTTTCACCAAATACTGACTGCACATGTGCTCAGAGTGACAGGTGGTGAGCTCATCGCCGCTCTAAGCTGTTGGATGTATGTACAATCTTTAGTCCGTTAGTCGCCTTTTACGATACCCAAGGAAAGAGAGGGGGTGGTAGTAGTATTCTTTCACCGTTATGCGAACCGTCACGTGAAATAATTATAGGTATGCTCCACATTTCTATTAGGTAACTGATTTATCAGTTAAATATTTTTATAGCGTAGGGCTGCCAACAACGCAAATATGCAATATTTTGTAAAGTTCGATTCAACTTCAAACGCAATTTCTATTATTAAACAACCTTTTTTTATATTTATACCGCCTCTGTGGTCGAATGGCTAAGCCACCGGTCTTCGGCCCAGAGGTACCGGGTTCGATTCCCAGCGGGCAATAACTGTGTAAGTACCTAATTAACTTTGAGGGACGTGGCAGCATATTGCTGAGACAGGGTCCTTAGGTTGGCCTTACACTCACACTATAACCAGCTGTTTTTTTTTTTTTAAAGTGTAATTTTCATTGTGTGATCTTGTTTTTATTTTTTATGTCATATTATATTACTATATTACCTACTATTTTAATGTGCTGTATCACAGTATAAATATGAGCTAAAGCAGTAAGGAAGCTACGTACAAACGCTCGAATCGACGCACGCCCACAGAGGACCCCTAAGCGGACATCGCAGTGCTCCCAGTACCAGTAGCGCGTGTGGCGTCAAACCGAGTGTTCACTGTTGCATGTGACGGGCGCTGTGCGCGCGATTTTTAAAAATGCCGCGAGTGTATTGCGTAGTATACGGCTGCTTGAACTCGCCTGCGTCAAAACCGGAGCTTTCGTTTTTTAAATTTCCTGCTGATGTTGAAAGAAGAATGATTTATTATTAATAAATAAATAGCTTTTTCTTTTAAATAAATCGTTTAGGTGTTTAGGTGATATTTGGAGTACTTACGTATATTTTTTGAGCGCGCGTTATTTTAATGGTTAAAAATAATAAGAATTGATACTACGAAACTTCATCGTTAATAAACTTTGCTTTAAAAATCGATATCTGAGGATCTGTGTGGTTTCTGACAATGAATCCGTTATTAGTATGAGACAAAATAGCCTCCATCTTGAACTTTTTAGTTATTCGACCGATTGCTCTAAATATCGATATCAGATCTGTGTGTCTAACCGGAGTTTACTAATTGTACCCCCAGATGATTTCGTTGAATATATCGAGAAAATGGACGAAAGTGTTCGCTGTTGTTTTCAAAGAGAACACATTAATTGTAAAGTAGCTGTATTAATTTATAAAGAAGTAGACAAAATCAGTTTTATAGTGCCGTGTCCATGTTTACCGATAATTTATTTAAAAAAGCTATTCATTAGAATGAGAATTTTTTACATTATAAAATTTAATAATAAAGCTTTTCGAACGTGTAATTTATAATAACTAACGAAAAATAAAGACTTCTTAAAATATTAAGAATTTTTTAATTACACAATTTTGTTTGTAAACTAGTCAATTCATTCGATTATTTGATCATTATAGAACCTAAACAAACGTTTTGAAAAATAATAGAAAAATTAATAAAAATTTAAATTAATTATATAAAAATTAAAAGTGACAACCCATAAGCTTTGCTAGTTATCTCAAAAAAAGCGCTAACTAGCTGAGATACGTAACTAAACAAAACTTTATCAATTTTACAAAAATAAGAGGACAACCCTAACGCTCAATTGGCGCGTAGGTATATAAAACAAGAAACAGGCCCAGCTTCCGTACTGCTTTAGCTCATATTTATACTGTGGCCGTATTGTGTGAATCTGTAGGCAAGAAAAGGAAATCGATCGCCGCATCGAAAACGAGTGGAAAAGCTATTGGTCCATGAAGACGCTGATGAAGGGAGATCTTTCCATCTCCCTGAAGCGCAAACTCATTGACATGTGTATCTTGCCAAACCTGGTCACTGACCGATTCGCAGAAGTTTCGTCTTGGGGTTTACCAGCGAGCAATGGAGCGCAACATCTTGTGGATAAAGCGCACTGACAGAGTGCGTAATAGTGACCTCTACAACCGGCTTAACCGACATACAACAAGTTACCCGACAGTTTTAAAACAGCTACCTTATACAAATTCAGGACATTGGTTCACAATTTCTTACTAGATAAATGTTACTATTCTGTAAATTCATTTCTTTGTGATAAATTTTAGATGTAAGAACTTATTTTTTATTAATAGTTTAATTTGTAAGGATTTGGACATTTCGCATTATTTTTGTTTGACATTCATTATTATTACTTAGGTGGCAGACATGTTACGGTACTTTTTAATCTTAAGACCTTTGTTATACCACATGTTTTTGCGAATAAAATTATTTATTTATTTATTTATTATTAGGCTACAAAGCTGCCAAGCTCAAATGGGATTGGGCTGCTCACGTAAGCCACATGCATCCCGACCGCTGGGCAAGGATCACTACGCAATGGGTCCCTGGAGATGGACGACGCGGCCGAGGTCGGCCTAGAAAGAGATGGTGAGACGATCTGGACGCACACCAGACTGACTGGCATGAGGTGGCTCAGGATAGAGATGGATGGAGGGACTTCGGGGAGGCCTTTGCCCAGCAGTGTGACAGTATAGGCTAGCAAAAAAAAGTATCTAATTTGGTTGGTGGTAAGGTAAAATATACGCAAACATAGATTTACGAGTTTATCCCCAAAGGGTTAGTCGGAGACTATGAGGACCGCAGAAGCTCTGTCATAGTCCACCTTAGCCCGCTAGTCACCTTTCACACAGGGAAAAGAGATGTTAAGGTATTTCGAGTGCTTCTCTCTCGCTCTCTCGACGGTACGACGTAGGGACGGGTAACTAAAATAACAGCGAAGCGGCGCGAATAATCGTGTTTTATATTTTAAACAATTGAAAGATGTAATAAATAAAAAACGATCGGTTATAATCCCTCATGTTATCTATGAACTTCATTTTGGTAAATGACTCATAATATTAAAACACTTGTTTTAAGAATAAAACCTAGAAAAAAAAATGACACAAAAATATGTAACTTTTTCTATCAACTTATAACGTCGTTACACAATTAACTTACATTATGATTTAAAAGGTTGTCGCGAGATTTTGTAAGTACCTACTCGTATTTAACTATTACTTAAGATTGATTTTAATCAATCACATGAAGTTATTTAATTTACTTACTTTTTTATTTACACAAGTAAATCTCGCGACAAACTTTTATAAGTATCATATAAATTGTGTAACGACGTTATAAGTTGATAGTAAAAGTTTTTTTCTTTTTAGCGCATTTAAATAAAAGCTTGTTTTTTAAAAAGGTTTTTTTATTTTTGATTTATTTTTTACTTTTTAATGGTAGATTTAGAGTCATCTAGCACTAAAGTGATCGAAAAAACAAATCCATCGAACCCAAACTCGATGAGTTTCCGCCGTTTCGTTTAGGAGTTCCTATGGCCTCCTCCCGACTCCATCATCAGGACCCTGGACATCATCTAGCACTAAAGTGCTCGAAAAGAAAAATCCAACGAACCCAAACTCGATGCGATTCCGCCGTTTCATTTAGGATTTCCTATGCCCACCTCCAGACTCCATCATCAGACCAGCTCAATAGTACCATAACATTGCATTGTCATCGTACTTACATAAAACAGCTCAATCCATTGCATTCAGTTGCAAGATTTGTCCGACGCATACGAACACACAGGGGAATAAAAGCTTGTAAAAAGCGTCAATTTCAAACCAGGTATAATTTTAGTACACGTTTATTAATAACAGAGTTTATATAAGTGGCAGACAGCCCTATAAACAATTGCTTAGTCTTCCTCTACGTAATCATACTTCGTGCTTATCGGCGCGTGATAAGAGCCAATGTCAGACTTCAATGGGAATTACGTGTAAGTATTCCAAAATGTACCTGCATACATACATACATTTATCCGTGCAGTCGCGTAGCGGAGAAGGAATACTATACCATCCCCTCTCTTCCCTTGGGTGTCGTAAAAGGCGACTAACGGACTAAAGACTACACATACATCCAACAGCATAGAGCGGCGATGGGCTCACCGCCTGTCACGCTGAGTACATGTGCAGTGGCTATTTGATTTGGTGAAAAGTGGACTATGGCAGAGGACTGCTTTTGTCCTCATTGCCTAGTCTCTGACTAACCCTTCGGGGATAATAGTCGTGATAATTATGTATGTATATAGCATCTTATTATTTAAAAAAATGTCATTTAACGGCGATTTCCGTGTCGTTACCTCAGGTAGCTTAATTACTTACGATAGAAAAAAACGGGTCACATTATTATGTAGTTCGTATGGCACATTGAGTTCAATGGTATCAAAAAGTCAAAATCGGCTTTATTTATTTAGGGCAATTAACGACATTATAGCTTATGTACGACAGAATATTACATAACCTTTTTCGCCAGTAGGTCGGAGTTCGCGCGACCTTTCAGGTATTGATCGGAGAGTTCCATTCGGTTAGTACCTAAGTATTGCAAGTTGAGAGATTATAGCTCGAGACCACAGTCGAGACAGTGGTAAAAAGTACTAGTTTTTATGCTTTTTTATATTAAAAAGAACCAAATGAGCAACAGTGTCCGGGAGGGTGACTGCTTCACAGGCGCAAAAAAAAAGCAACCATGTCACCTGATGGGAAGAAATGGGTTTGAGGCATACTTCGGATCGCATTTGAGCGGCGCGGCGCGGCGCGGCGCATTGTCGTTTCACAGCACCTAACGCACTATCTGACTGTATACGTGAGCGTCAAGTTGGCAGGCACACCACGGAATTAGATGGTTTTGACTATGTCAAAAAATTGTGTATAAATAGTGATAAATAGTGACGTATAGCATATAAATAGTGATACTATGGTTCAAAAGATATTTGAGTATCTTGGTGTGCCTGCTAACTTGACGTCAAGATAGCAGGCACATTAAGAAATACAGTTTGTATCAATGTGATTTATATGTCAAAAAACTGTGCATAAATAGTGAATCGAATACGCAAAATTTCAACAATTGTACTTCAATACAAACCGAGATATTACGGTCTCTAAGTGGGCTGCCAACTTGACGATTCTTGCGATGGCGATTCCAGAGAAACGGGTTGAAGTTTTAAACAAATAAATACATGAAAAAATTGTGTGTGAAATTGTGAATCTTTCAATATCAATAAAAAAAGAATTCTTCTTTGCTATTTTCCAAAAATCTAATGTAAACTTCTACCATACACATTCGATTTTAAGTACAATCGTGCACAATTTTATTTATTGACTTATGATACTGACATAAAGTCTAATTATTTTTAATTCAAGTTATAAAATTACACTTAAATCTATCGTTGTATGTCAGTTTCACGTTATTTCTATGGAAACTTATGTCAAGCAATTTGTAATTCTAGTGACTCGAATTAAAAGTCTCGAGATAGTGGTGGACGAGCGAGTGTCGCGAACGTCCGAGAGATGGCGTGATTTTGTTTACGTGCGGTGAGCCGGTGATAAGAGAATGGTGCGCGAAAAGTTTTATTTGTTTGTGTTGAAATTGATAAGCAGTGAGTACATTTGAATCAGAAGTAAAAGTGTTTAAATCGTTTAATAACAACCTACATTGTATAGGTACGCAGCTTATTTTCTATTATGGTATTTACAAAAAAGATATACCTAGGTACGGTCGGGGTCGCCGTCGCTTTACCACTTTGCAGCTTTTTTCGTGTGAAGCGCACCGACCGCCCGGGTACCTACGTGCCCGTACCAAATAGACGACGTGGTGTGCAGGGGATTTTGACCTTTAGACTGGTAAAGCGACGGAGTCCGCCATTGTACCTAATGTGAGGTAGATATTTTCTCAGTCATTTAAAACTTTTCATATTTAATGTTTGTTATTAAACGATTTAAACACTTTCACTTCTGATGCAAATGTTCTCACTGCTTATCAATTTGAACACAAACAAATAAAACTTTTCGCGCACCATTCTCGTATCACCGGCTCACCGCACGTAAACAAAATCACGCCATCTCTCGGTCGTTCGCGAAACTCGCTCGTCCGCCACTATCCCGAGACTTTTAATTCGAGTCACTAAAATTACAAATTGCTTGACATAAGTTTCCATAGAAATAACGTGAAACTGACATTACAACGATAGATTTAAGTGTAATTTTATGACTTGAATTAAAAATAATTAGACTTTATGTCAGTATCATAAGTAATAAATAAAATTGTGCACGATTGTACTTAAAATCGAATGTATGGTAGAAGTTTACATTAGATTTTTGGAAAATAGCAAAGAAGATTTCTTTTTTTATTGATATTGAAAGGTTCACAATTTCACACACAATTTTTTCATGTATTTATTTGTTTAAAACTTCAACCCGTTTCTCTGGAATCGCCATCGCAAGAATCGTCAAGTTGGCAGCCCACTTAGAGACCGTAATATCTCAGTTTGTATTGAAGTACAATTGTTGAAATTTTGCGTATTCGATTCACTATTTATGCACAGTTTTTTGACATATAAATCACATTGATACAAACTGTATTTGTTAATGTGCCTGCTATCTTGACGTCAAGTTAGCAGGCACACCAAGATACTCAAATATCTTTTGAACCATTGTATCACTATTTATATGCTATACGTCACTATTTATCACTATTTATACACAATTTTTTGACATAGTCAAAACCATCTAATTCCATGGTGTGCCTGCCAACTTGACGCTCACCTGTATACTGATCTGCAGGTAGCGGCAGCTCGCGAGCAACGTCTTCCAACGTTCAAAGATGGGAGAATACGACAGTTATGAGGATTTGTTAGTTGTGTCTTTGTTATGTACAGAAGAAGAACGCGGAAAAAACATAAAAAAAGAAGGCGGAGTGGATTTCTGAGATACCAAGGTCGCGCTATGAAGAAGATGAATACCGAATCTGCTTCCTCGTCTGCTTATAATGACTTTGCACGATTACACACTTACTTCAGAATGTGTAAGACAGGATTTTATGAACTATTCCATTTTAACAATACGATAAGGATATTAGTAGTGAGGAGAGGACATTAAGCGCAGTGTGCAGGGGCCCAAGTCTTTGTAATTGGATCGCATTGTAATTGTTTGACACATTTGGTATTCTCTTACTCATTTAAGAATAACAAATGTGTCAAACAATTACAATGCGATACAATTGCGATTCAATTATGCCATTCGTAAATTAGCAGACTTGGGCCCCAGTTGTGGTATGACGGACAGGACCGCACGTTCGCGCGCATTAGATGAGATTCAGTTATTCGAGTGATTTTGTTGACGAATTTGGGATTTTACCATTACAGTGTTTTAAATATTTATATACATACATACACATAATCAGGACTTTTATCCCCGAATGGTTATTTATTACAAGCTTTTATTTAACTTGCAATGTATGTAATGTATGTACTTACTATCTTTTGTTTGGGTGGAATTTTGCAACTCAATTTTAAAGCAGATATCTTCAACCGATTGGGCTGAAATTTTGCATACATGTGTAAATCGCGTGACAATGCAATAATATGATGACATGGTGCTGACCTGATGGTGGAGCTGGAAGGTGGCCATAGGAACTTTGCAATGAAACGACAAAGCCTCATCGAGCTTGGACTCGTTTGAATCGTCTTGACGAGTAGTTTGTTTTTCAATGGTAACCAGGGTCTGATGATGGAGCTGGAAGGTGGTCATGGGAACTCTGTAATGAAACTACGCAACCCCATCGAGCTTCGGCTCGTTTGATTCGTCTTGACGATTTCTTTGGTGCTAGATGGTAACCATGGTCTGATGATGGAGCAGGAAGATGGCCATAGGAACTCAGTAATTAAACAACATAACCCCATCGAGTATGGGCTCGTTTGATTTGTCTTGACGAGTACTTTGGTGCTAGATGGTAACCAGGGTCTGATGATGGAGCTGAAAGGTGGCCATAGGAACTCAGTAATTAAACGACATAACCCCATCGAGTATGGGCTCGTTTGATTTGTTTTGACGAGTTCTTTGGTGCTAGATGGTAACCAGGGTTTGATGATAAAGCTGGAAGGTGGCCATAGAAACTCAGTAATTAAGCACACAATCGCGTCGAGTTTGATTCGTCTTAATGGATAGACCGTTTCTGATGGGTAGTGAGTGGTGGTAGTTTGGAAGACGTGAATAAATTCTGTAGTATACCTACACGTTCAGTGAGGAACAGATGAAAATTAGTTATCCCTGGACACGTTTCGAAGGATAACTGAAAGTAAAAAATAATTTAAAAGTAAAATACCATTTTAAAAAACAAGCTTTTATTTAAATGCGCTAAATAAAAAAAATAAACTTTTACTTTAAAACTTTTACTATAATAACAAATTATAACGTCATTACACAATTTATATGATAACTGAGGTTGTTCCGAGATTTATTGATGCGATAGTTTTTAACTATTAAAATTTTCAATCTAAGAAAATACGAGTACATAAATACGCGACAACCTTTTATATCATTATAAATTGTGTAATGACGTTTTAAGTTGTTAGTAAAAGTTTTAAAGTAAAAGTTTATTTTTTTCTTTTTAGCGCATTTAAATAAAAGCTCCTTTTTTAAAAAGGTTTTATTACCATATTTTTTTTATTTTAACTATTAGGTCTACCAACATTTTTACATTACAGCTTATATCCAAAATGGTAATGTGA
The DNA here is from genome assembly GCA_963921215.1 of Scoparia ambigualis. NCBI lineage: Eukaryota > Metazoa > Arthropoda > Insecta > Lepidoptera > Crambidae > Scoparia > Scoparia ambigualis. Next base: position 21,607,340 of record OY992523.1, read on the forward strand.
ATAATAATAGTTACAAATCAATGCATTACATTACATTATAGGCAAACACAACATGACAATAATGAAAAATAATCAGAAGTAATTTCGGGAAAATGAAAAGAACCTTAGTTAATTGAATCAGTACTACAAAGAATTCCAAAAAGAAATCACATTAAATAAACAAACATAGCATTAAGAAATATAAAATTATATTAATAATAAAAATCAGAGACTAGGCAATGAGGACAGCAAAAGCAGTCCTCTACCGTCCACTTATCAGCAAATTGCGACTGAGCACATGGCTCAGCGTGACAGGTGGTGAGCCCATCGCCGCTCTAAGCTGTTGGATGTATGTACAGTGTTTAGTCCGTTAGTCGCCTTTAACGACACCCAAGGGAAGAGAGGGGGTGGTAGTATATTCTTTCGGGGGTGGTAGTATATTCTTTCGGGGGTGGTAGTATATTCTTTCGGGGGTGGTAGTATATTCTTTCGGGGGTGGTAGTATATTCTTTCGGGGGTGGTAGTATATTCTTTCGGGGGTGGTAGTATATTCTTTCGGGGGTGGTAGTATATTCTTTCGGGGGTGGTAGTATATTCTTTCGGGGGTGGTAGTATATTCATTCACGGCTACGCGACACGGTTAATTATTTATATTAGTGTTTAATCTAAATATATAAAACAAAGTCGGGTTAGTTACATAATTCCCAACTCTTGCACCGTGTGTATGAATAATTCCGGCAAAAATAAGGATAATTCTTTTTTAAATATTTTAATTAATCAGTTAAGATAAGACTACTTTATAGATTATAAATGAATATTTGATTATTTGCGGAGGACGCGGGTTCGATTCAGCACAGAAGACAATTTTTTCAACGTTCCGTTATCTTTGAAATAATTTAAATTAAGTATGTGTCAAATTACACTCAACCTTATTTTATACCTTTTGAAATACACGTTTTATTATGTACCTCTACCTACTTACCTTATTTTATTTTTCCTCCCTAATTTTTTACACGTGAAGCGGGTGTCAGCCCTATCAGAATAGGTATGAATTTTGCGCGTTGTTAGAGAGCTCGCACACTGTATGGTAGTTACTCATGTGGTAGTGCGCCGGCCGAGCCGACCCAATGCGTGCAGCTGTAGTCACGCCGCTGTACCAATCAGTGTCACTCAATTGAGTAAGAGAATACCAAATGTGTCAAACAATTACAATGCGATCCAATTACAAAGACTTGGGCCCCTGCACACTGCGCTTAATGTCCTCTCCTCACTACTAATATCCTTATCGTATTGTTAAAATGGAATAGTTCATAAAATCCTGTCTTACACATTCTGAAGTAAGTGTGTAATCGTGCAAAGTCATTATAAGCAGACGAGGAAGCAGATTCGGTATTCATCTTCTTCATAGCGCGACCTTGGTATCTCAAAAATACATTCCGCCTTCTTTTTTTATGTTTTTTCCGCGTTCTTCTTCTGCGCATAACAAAGACACAACTAACAAATCCTCATAACTGTCGTATTCTCCCATCTTTGAACGTTGGAAGACGTTGCTCGCGAGCTGTCGCTACCTGCAGGTATGCCTCAAACCCATTCCTTCCCATCAGGTGACACGGTTGCTTTTTTTTTTGCGCCTGTGAAGCAGTCACCCTCCCGACACTGTTGCTCGTTTGGTTCTTTTTAATATAAAAAAGCATAAAAACTAGTACTTTTTACCACTGTCTCGACTGTGGTCTCGAGCTATAATCTCTCAACTTGCAATACTTAGGTACTAACCGAATGGAACTCTCCGATCAATACCTGAAAGGTCGCGCGAACTCCGACCTACTGGCGAAAAAGGTTATGTAATATTCTGTCGTACATAAGCTATAATGTCGTTAACTGCCCTAAATAAATTAAGCCGATTTTGACTTTTTGATACCATTGAACTCAATGTGCCATACGAACTACATAAACATTTTTTTAAATAATAAGATGCTATATACATACATAATTATCACGACTATTATCCCCGAAGGGTTAGTCAGAGACTAGGCAATGAGGACAAAAGCAGTCCTCTGCCATAGTCCACTTTTCACCAAATGTGACGTGACCCTTGGCCCCAAGGGCCAAGGGTCACGTCACATTAAATTAAATTAAACTTTCCTACAATCACAATTATCTAGCCCAAGAGAAGCTTCGAAGAAACTCGTTAAATGGTTACTAGACAACGGATAAATATACTTAAAATACTTATTATACATAGAAAACACAAAGACCCGAGACAATTTAGAAAAACAACAGTTTCTAAATTGACCCGACCGGGGATCGAACCCGGGACCTCAGAGATGGCGACACCATGAAAACCGGTGTAGAAACCACTCGACCAAGGAGGTCGTCAAATTTACATGAGTACGTCAAGACTCAAGTTACATGAGTAAAGAAACCCGTTTCTTTACTCATGTGGTCACGTGTAGGGTCTCAAGGTTAAACCTACCGACGGTAGTGCTATAAGCCTCAAAAATTAACTTATATACATATAATCACTACACGACTTATCCCCGAAGAGTTAGTCAGATCAGAGACTAGGCGATGAGGACCGCAAAAGCCTGTACTTACCCGTGGTACTACTAAGTACCTACCACGGGAAATTTTTTTGCTTGTGGTAGTACTACTTACTATCCTGTCTGGTAGTACCACGGGAGATTTTACATTACCCGTGGTACTACTTATCAATTTAATATTCCCTACAAACGTATTTCGAAGTATGCTTAATTAAGAGGGTTGACGCTTTTCGGTTTCCCATACAATCTTCCAAGTCGAAATTTTTAAAGACCAATAAGCCAAGTTTGACAAAACTTTGCATGCTAAAGTAAAATACAGGGATCTAAATAGTTTGTTGAACACATTTAAAAAAAAACGTTTATTTGGCTGAGTTATTGCGATTTAAAGTCCACTATAGAAAGTTTAAAATCGCAATAACTCAGTTAAATAAACGTTTTTTGACGTGACAACGTCTTAAATTAGGTTGCGGCTGGGAGTCACTTATGAAGAAGTGTAACGCTCGGTAACGTTACGATGAGTCACCGAACGAGAGAGAGGCCCGCCGAATGCCTTGCGTCTCTCTCCCACTCAACTATGATCGGTCTGCATATTTGTTTTAAATATAATTCTTTTTATAAATAAATGTTTTAAATTGTTACTATTATTTCATCCTTCTTCCTACTATACGAATGAATATTCACATTAAAATTATTTTACCACTCAAAGTCGTTGTCACGTAAAACTTTCGCCCGTATACCGACTTTACAGGCAACCAATTTTTTTTTAAATGTATTCAACAAACTATTTAGACTTCTATATTTTACTTCAGCATGCCGAGTTTCATCAAAATAAGCTTACTGGTTTTTTAAAATTTCAACTTGGAAATTTGTATGGAAAACCGAAATGCGTAAACCCTCTTCTTAAGCTTTAAAAAAATCGAGTGTTGTAGAACCATTTTTTTGTTTATGTTTTTTTTGTTATATACTTTCACAGCTAACCAGTAGGGCAGGAGCCCCGGTTTTGGCCACTTTAAGGAAATTTCTATGTTCAAAAATTTTCTACTAATACAAGAATGTGTAATGTGGCGGTTTGAAATAACCAAAATGAAGGGTATACATTTACCTTTTAAAGTTTCTATGCGATGTTTGATTCGAGACAATATATATATTTTTATATGGTTTTAAATATAAAAGGTGTGATTTCACCATTTCTGGCCACTTTTCCCCCAGTTGTGGCCATACCATTGCACCAGTTGTGGCCATTAAATTAGTAAGGGGATATTTCGTTTTTTTAAAAGAAAATAAAACAAATAATTATAAAGAAGCAAATATTTATTGTTAGGTAGGTAACAGTTAACAAATTACCAATATTTTGCCATTCCAGGCACATAGAAAACCTCGCTTTGAACGCGGGCACTTGGAATTGGAAGGTTTCGGCTAGCAGTAGCTACTTTCATACCACCTTGTATAGCTCTTGAGGGTTTACGCATTTAAGATTCCCATACAAACTTCCAAGTCGAAAGGAGAACGCGTACTGGCGTACAACCCCACAATGTTCATGTTTTGGTACCATATTTGCATAGTTGGTTCCTTAATTTTTTCTCATTATTTTCCAGTAAATGTTATATTTTTAGAAGTCCGGGGTAAAGAAAAATCTTAAAGCGAAATAATAATACTAAAACTAATAACGAAACGCATTTCAACTAGCAGATACTATACGCAAAACAAAAATCTGCTGTCAGAGTTGCCTGCCATAAAAATATCGATTATTCGATTTTGAAATCGATTCTCAAATAACTAATTAAAACTTATTAGTGTATGTTGTTTTGATTAAAAACCAATTTGTGCAACTATTTTAGAGCTTAAACCTATACAATTACAGACTTTTATCTTAGTTGATTAATTACTTTTGATATTTATAATTTATATTATTTTTAAGATTGATTTTCTTATCGATTTGTATCTCGTAAAAAGACGTATAAAACTACTTGCAACACTGTCAATGTCAATCATTGAGCTTTTGGTCAACGTATACGTTTAGTAAAAATAATGTGTTTTAATTTAAAAGTTCCTTCCTACCTATTTTGCGAAAAGCCGCTTTGTGAATGTGCTAATGAAATGAACACAAACAATAATGTGTTGTCCTGCACTTTCGTGATAGTTTTACTGTCTGATTGGGTGATACATTACCATCACAATGTCGAGTATGCAATGCATTTCGATTGAATCGCAGGCGGCATTTACTGACGAACGAGAGTCAAGCCTTAGTCGATACTATTCGTTTTTGGTCATATCCCTGAGAGGTAAGTCGTACATAGTACGAAAATGTCGTCAACCATTTTAGACATCTAAACCGAGAGCGAGAACACATGGTACATATTTGGTGCAGCAATGCACCTCTGTATCGGTTACTACTAATATTCTACTATTTTGTTGATCAATTAATAAACTTCATCCATGCTCTTATTGTTTTAGGCAACACCTGATTATATTTGTCATGCTTCCTGGGAATTAGCAACCCATTCTATTGCATCTGAAAGTAAAACTACAAGGCATGTTGGCCATCGCCAAGACGAGTTGTATGTGGACGTTCTATTTTAAGAATGAGCAGACGAAGAGTTTTTTTTCAAGAGCCAAATGAAGAGGAACAAAGGATGACTAACATAATTTCGAATTGGATTAGACCACGAGAGGTAACACCTTACATGTATTTACTTATTGACTACCTCCGTGGTGGAGTAATATGTACAATGGTTTTCGTGGTGATACCTACTCTGAGTTCCTGGGTTTGAATCCCAGTAGGGGCAAATGTTTCTATGACGAATACGAGCTTTTGTACCTGAGGCCATGACTATTTACCTATAATAATTCTACTAAATAATTATATATACCATACATTCCGATTCCCATCGGCTTCCCTATAAGAAATCCCACTCCAGGGATCCACCATGCAGATCTTAATAATTATGTCAGTAATTAGTTCCACCAATGAGTTAAACATACCATGTTTATTATTGTCTGATTTGTAAATTCTTGGCTGGCTTACCTTCGCTGTATTTCCCCAAACACATCCCTCGCCACTGTTATTACTACTATCACAACTGCATTTTTACCCATTGGCCTAGTATAACATATTACAAGCCTTCCAGTGCTTACTTCGGGGCTAGGCCACTGACCTACTTAAACTATCAATTTGTTACCTGAGACACTCAAGATAGTAAATATTTAGGTCAGCATTCTTGTATTATAGAGAGGTCAGCGGGCTAGGCTAATTGGTGTAAGATTAAAAAATATATCCTTTACACTCTGTTACTTTTGTAATTTAATTGTGATTTTTTATTTCAGCTTTCTTCAGAAAATGAAGCTTGTGTTCCTTGTTGGCTCCGAGCTCAAAGAGCTTCACGTAGAAGTGGACAGCCAGAGTTTTATCTGCATTGTGGGGCTACGAACTGTTGGGTGCTGCTCACAGATTTGCTCGCCATGAAGGCATGACTAGACCTGTTCCACTTTTCGATGATGTTATTTTAAGAGTGCCCTTAATTACTTTATAATTTAATATTAAATATGTGACCACACTAAATTATTGTTTTATTTCCACTGAGCAAATGCTTATATGGAAAAACATTACTTGTCTGTGTATATGTACAATTGTGAAACTTCCCTGTAGAAAGACCAGTCGAGTTTCTTATTTATTTAAAATGTTTTTATCATATTTTTTAGTATTATATTATATTGTTTCCCTTTGATGAAGTAATTTATTAGTAGTATCTACTGGGAAGATCCTAGATTGCAAGTACTGTAAATATAAGTAAGTATGCATTCTGAGCAGTACCCAGTAGACTAATATAATATTCCTATCTCAAAGACAATTATTTTAACCACTAGCTTCCGCCGCGGTTTCACACGCGTGAGTCGCGTTCATATAGGAATATCGGCATAAAAGTAGCCTAAGTTACTCTTCGTTCTTTCAAAGATCAAGTCAATTGGTTGCTTAGTTTGGGCGTAAAGGAAGGACACATTCGCATATATAATAATAAATATGTAGGATAGGAGATGATTTCAACTTAATGTTGGTATAGGTCGGTAGGTAGTCTACAGTTGAGACCTCTAAAGTGGGAACGTGTATACCTACTTCTATTGTTTACATCTACCCAATGATATAGTTTATAATATCATTGCATCTACCTATGACTTTCATCATGTTTTAAGTATTTTGCTGTTATTTATCAAAACACAGATGGGTAGCTATGTATTTTTGTGTTTTAAATAACCAAGCACAAAGATCTGAATAATCACAGTCGCAGCAGTTCCTGATATGTATCCTATCCTATCTATCTATCTTCTAGAATCTAGAACTCGGGCTAACAATACATAGGTACCTACTTACTTACTCAATTAATATTGAAATGCACTACTTAAGTACCTACCTACCTATTTTAGTTCGATTCACGATTGATCTATAAAGCGCGAACGTTCATTTTCAGATTTAATTATTTATTTTGTTACTGTCAGAATCATTGTCCGTCCCTCCCTGTCACTCAACTGTCAATGTCAATCAAATACAGGGAAAAACCTAACCTTAAAAAATTATCGAAATACAAGTATATCTTTTAAACCCCAACATTTAAAATTCTGTTTATTTATGTAGTAATTCTCAATAATATAATCTACCAAATGTGTAAGTCTCATTGCCAAACATGAAAATTGTAGGCCTGTACAAAATCTCCATAGTACACTGCCATTGTCCTTTTTAAAATAAATACTTACAGGGATCTAAATAGTTTGCTGAAAACATTTTTTGAAAAAGTTTATTTAACTGAGTTATTGCGATTTTAAACTTTTTGAAAATGTTTTCAACTAACTATTCAGATCCCTGTATTTTACTCTATCATGCAAAGTTTCATTAAAAATGGCTTAATGGTTTTAAAAATGTAAAATTTTAAACACTGAAAAAAGACGACAACCTCTGGCGGGAATCGAACCACGCACCTTCCGCATTCCGGGCGGCTGCCTCAACCACTTGGCTACCAAGATCTGTCAAATATTTGTAAAAATATTTCTTTCGGATCTCAGAGGTGAAAACTTCTAAGATTTGATGAAGCAATGTTGACTAAAAACATAAGCATCAAGCCAGACCTCGGTAGCCAAGTGGTTAAGGCAGCCGCCCGGAATGCAGAAGGTGCGTGGTTCGATTCCCGCCTGAGGTTGTCGTTTTTTTTCAGTGTTTAAAATTTTACTTAAGTATATTTAAGCGTTAATAAAACGCTAAAATATAAAACATTAAGGTTTTAAAAAATTTCGACTTGGAAGTTTGTATGGGAAACCGAAATGCGTAAACCGCCCTAAGGCCAACGCAACTTTGGAAGGCGAATAAGCAAAAAGCTTCCTTCAAATTATCAATTTCGCATTTTTTTATTATTTTTTGGAGCCATTTCACCCAACCTAAGTACAAAAGAAATAAAAAGTTGTAATGCCAAACCAGCTTGTAATTGTGAAGCAGCAAACATAAACTAAAAACAAAGTGGCCAAAACTGATGTTGTATTGGAGTCAGTTGTGGTCACAAGCATGGCCACAACCCAAGCAAAGTACAAATTAGTGTATTAGTTGTAGCCACCCCCTTTTCCCAACACGGAATATAAACGAGTAACAAAATAACCTCAAAACCATGTTGCTAGACATTCTGTTAGTAAACTTCAATAAAATCCAAAACAAAAAATAAAAAGATTTCTGAGAAATTTACTGATTACTTACCTAGTGTCTCCTAAGGTTTTCCTTAAGAAAGTAGGTACCAGAAAATTTTGATAAAACTTAACAACCTCACAAAAAATTGTCACACAAAAGCATATGACGTCACAACTGTCACTTGTCAGAACGGACTATAGATAAAGGATTTTTTACCACAGACTATGAAGCAAGTCTGATTTCTATGCCTTATTTATCGACCTCTAAAGTTGCAAATGGCCAAAACCGGGGTAGTGGCCACAACTGGGGCTCCTGCCCTACTTAGGTACATTTTGAAAAAGGTTCTACAACACTCGATTTTTCAAGCTTATGCATACCTCGAAATACGTTTGTAGGGAATATTAAATAGATAAGTAATAAGAATAAATAAGACAGGTAATGTAAAATCTCCCGTGGTACATACTACCGGACAGGATAAGTAGTAGTACTACGGGCAAAAAGATACCCGTGGTACTACCAGTAGTACCATCGGTAGTACCACGGGTAAGTACAGGCAAAAGCTCCTCTGCCATAGTTAGGGCACTTGTCCGGACTTTTAGGCTCTAGTCCAAACTTTGTCAGACTCTTAATTAGTCCGGATTTTGGAATATGAGTAACAAAACTACATTTTAAGTAATATCAAATAAGTCTTTAATCTTTTATATTAACTTCTCATTTATCACCAGTTGTCCTTGCGCCTGGACTTCATTTCCACTTAACATCAGGTGGAGTGGGGCATTTGCCGGGCTTAGCATAAAATAAAAAAAAAATCTAAAAAAAAAACTTAAAAAGTGAGTGTAGGTATTAATATGTTTCCATTTTGTGACTAAAAAGTCCGGACTTTTATCGAAATGTCAGGCTTTTTGTCAGGAAATTCCTAAATGGTAACTGCACATGTGTTCAGCGTGACAGGTGGTGAGCCCTTCGCCGATTTATGCTGTTGGATGTATGTGCAGTCTTAAGTCCGCTAGTCGACTTCTACGACATTCATCACCCATGGGAAGAGGAGTGGTAGTATTCTTTTAATAGGTCAAGGGTCATTAGACCGCCGGCGGTCGCGAAACAATACATTTTTAATTGTGTCTGGTTTAACGATCCTCAAGGGGTTAATGAGCCGCTACGGCATGGCTCTGACAAAAACATACAATTCGTTTTTTTAACAATGTATCACATCTACATGGAAATGGGAATGTTATAGAGCCTCAGCAGGTTTTCTTGTGAGTTCCTATAGATACCAAGTAGGTACCAATAGCTACTTGTCCACTCGGATCTTACTCAGGCAGAGGTACTGCCTGGTTTTAAACAAAAAATAAACGAATTTTAACGGCACTTCTGCAGTTGTCACCGCGCCGACAGCCACAGAAATATATTTCTGTGCCGACAGCTTTTTAATAGGTACAAAGGGTTTTTTGTGTAGAGTATTGAAGACTGCCGTTTAGCGAAAAAAATATAAGTAGGTAGATACTAGTAGAAAACGACGCTAGTGTATCGATGGAGAAGCGTGTTTCTAGAAAGTGATATTTGTTTAGTCCGTGGTATAATGTAACTCGGGTATAATCAAATAAGTACATACCTATAGATACTTTGACTAGGCACCTACCTACCTACCGATCTACTTACTATAGAGAAAAATAATGCAAATGACATGGAAGTTCTTGTGAAATACTTACATAAGTTTACCTACATTTAAGTAGGTACCTAATGAAATTCTAAGAAACCGGATGTTATCATTATCACGGTGACGTAAATAGGTAATAGCAGTCAGTGACCTATTGTCACAGATTAATGTCGTACCTAGGCTTGCCAACTCAAAAAAAGGCATTTCCGGGGATTACCTAGCTCGACATCCGGAACTTGGGTATATTACGCGGGACACAAATACAACACACCACATTTAAAATGGTTAGTAAAAAATACTAACATGTATTTTTTTATCAATTAATAAAAAAATGGAGAAGATGGAGAAGGAGATGGCGGGATGAGCTAGACTCCTACTGCAAAGACTGGCCATCAAGAGCGCTTAATCGCGAGGATTGGAAAAAAGGAAAGGAGGCATTTAATAAATAATATAATAAAAAATTCAATACAAATGCCTAACCCGAGGGTAGTTTTGGTACGAGATAGATACTTACCTATCTATATCATACTTATTATCACTGATTTCCGGGACATAAAGCGTCTTGCAAGGGGTCACGGCGGGACGGCCCAAAATTGACCCAGAAGCGGGACGTCCCGGAAAATCCGGGACGATTGGCAAGCCTAGCTAGTCGCACCCGCACCATTATTCCAACGGCATGAGCAACACTCATTTTGATCTTGCATTTCACAAGGTCACAAAAATTAAGCCGGCTTTATAAAATTATAATGCCGCGGCTACACGCTTGGCAAACCTCAACAAGCCGTCACTAATTCAAACGTGTGGATAGAGCATTTGGGCTTGGTTTGCAATTGCAAGCGCTTGCTTGTAGTTTACATTACAACGCTACGCTACCAAACGTTTATTGAGGTTTGGAGTTTGCGGCAAGTGCCAAGCGTGCGGACGCGGCATAAGAAATTTTATGTGACCAATCAATGAAACTTTACTAAATTTAAAAATAGTATCGAACGTTTGTGAATAGAGGCACGGAATTAGTTTTCGTAACGCGCTGCTAGTAGTAGCAAAATATGAGAGAGGTTGTAAAATAAGCACAATAACCTTCCCGGGCGCACGTTAAAGACCTGAGGGCCTTACCCTTGAAACACATGCATTAGTCAATTTCCAATCACAAATCTAAAGATGTCAAATGGCACTTTTGTAAGAGACAATAGCGCCACATTGGAATTAAATTGCGTGAAAATTGATTGAAAAAATTATTATCGATATAGCGTTCCGGAATTATCTTTACTTATCCCAGTATCGATACATGTATTGAGATTGAGTTAGCGTTCAAGAGTACTGCCGGTTTCACACGAGGGCAGAACAGTAAGACAGAACAGTGGGCAGCACAGTACTGCTACTGTTTGAACGCACAGAAAAGTACTATCTTGACAGTAACCAAGGCATTGTACTGTTCTGTGCGTTCAACCAGTAGCAGTAGTGCTGCCCACTGTTCTGCCCTTGTGTGAAACCGGCATAAGCCTACTGAGGGCCATCTTCGATTGCTAATAAAGCGCTTTTCATTATTTTTGTAATTTCAAACAATTTACTAAAAATTTAATACCTAATTTAAATGCCAAGCCTATTTTTGTATGAACGAAATTTCGGAAGGAACCGCTGTAAATAGCAAACAAAATCGGCCGAAATTTCGTTTCGGTCGATGGTCGTCGAGGTCGAAAGATAGTTAGGCCCTCTCTGTTTCTGTGGCAGACTAGACCTAAATAATTATAAATGGTCGATGGAAAAGTAGTGAATAACCTACATTGCTTTATTAGAGTAAACCATCGACAATCAACACCAGTACACGGCACGCAATGTATTCTATACAAATGTCAAATTATTCTTTTCATCCCTTTAGTAATCTCGATGCATTAAGGGGCTACCACACTGTTGTAAACAAGCCTTTCCCACCAGGTCACCTTGGCGGGAGGCTCGTTTACAACTTGTTGTGAACGAGCTTCCACTTGGTTTGCCACAGTCCACAGTGTTGCCATTTTTAGCAGGATCCTGCTTTATTAGTATTTTTAAGAGTAAAATTTAGGCTACAGCAGGATGCTAAGCATTATCGTAAAATTTAGCATATTTGACATATTTTGTTTTATTTTCGAATTTAAATAGCGCTATTGGCATCTTTTCCACAGTAAATATATGAGCTAATATATTTACTGTGTCCCTTCCTTGATATACGTAAGTGGTGAAGTAATTTAAAAAAAAAAATTTAACAATTTGCTGGAGAAAAACGCAATTTTTATATAATTATTAGCTAAATATGAGCTTTTAAAGATGTAAAAATACCGCGCTGTACGTACATTAATATATACGGAACTTGGCTTTTTCCAGTAACCACGTTGTATGTAGGTTGTAGGTTGAAGATAGCGGTTTGTGTGTAATGGTGTATAAGGCAGTGGCAACACAGCGGTTTTCAACGCGCGCCCGCAAACAAAGGTCGTGGAAAGGTTGACCGAAATGTCGTTGAAAACAACCTACCACACTGTTGTAAACGTCGGTTTACAACAGTGTGGTAGCCCCTTTACAGTCATTAATCAGAGGTTTAAATCAAAATTACTTACCTAAACTACCAACAAAAGAGGATCTTACTTATCAAGTTATTGACTTTTGTTTTAACAAAAATGGATGTATAGCGGCCGTACTTAACTTACCTACAGCGCGCAGCGGCGCGGCAGACGCACAAGGTCACGTGTAGGTAATGCAGTGAAACACGTTTTAATTTCAGAGACACCGCAATCACATTATTGTAAAATTTCTTTTCAACTATATTTATTATTAACTAGTAGGTAGGTAAGTCAACAGTCCCATAGCTACCTACATTTACAGTAGTACCTATACCTAGAAAAGTAGGGTACTTAGAAAGGTAGGTACCTTTCCAAACCATGACGTAACATCTGTCAATGGCGCAGCTGACGTCACGTGGGTAGCCGTTATGTCACCAACTTGTCTCGTCACGGGGAATTTTCTTAGTTGCCAGGTCCTTGACATAATGCAGTCTTGTTATAGAGAACAGTTGTGAACTACGCCTAATTACGTAACAGTATGAGTTATACATAGGTACTTCTTCAAATCACGAGATAGTCTCGCTTTTATTTATAGGAACATTTTACTAGCAGAATGTTTCCTCATAGACCTCTTAGAGTATTATTCATCATTGAAGAGCTCTTCAGAATGATTTAGTAAATCATAACTGGACACAACTGGATAGGTGGTAGGACTTGGTATCAGTGAAACCCCGTAGAAAAGGAAAACAGCAGCAGTTATTTTTAACAATTCTATATTTTAATATTAACTCGTTGAGCGTGCATTTTTCTCATGAAAAACGCACACCGAGCGAACCAACACGTTCACAGTCAGCTTTAAGCTTCACCTTATCCTACTAAGTTACAACTTTACTACACAAGAGTAATAGAATGCGTTGAATTGATCAAGACTACACTGTGAACTGGATACTTAATTAAAATTAAAATTTGATTTGTTACCACCCATAGCGCGCACAGGACACATACATTTGCATTGTTACATAACTCATCAGTACTCAGTACTGATCACATGATTTTAAGAATTCACAGCATAATATTGAGTTTTACAAAGCTGGTTTAAATTAGCACAAGGTCTCACTCCCGTGTCACAGGTTCACTTATTCATTACATGGCCACATTGTGAAGTATTAGATAATCACTATCACATCACTAACGTTGCTTTGGTTCCAGAAAATACTTTAATCAAACCGTTACATACAGAAAACACTTTAAACATTGTTATTTGGCCTTGCCGAAACATTGTACCACGTTGTTACATAACTGACACTGGCAATCAGAATGTTCACAGAAATTTATGAAAAAAGAATATTCCTAAATCGAATTTAGTGTTCTTTTAACAATTTGATTAGAGTAAATTCACTTAGATCACTGTTCAAGCAACTGTTCCACAAAATGGCTATGCAAGAGCGACATTATGTAACACACAATTTGATTTTAATAAAACAATACATCTTGGAATTGTGTACAACACTTTATTTAACTAAAAAATAAGTTACTAGGTTCGTTCTTTTTTCGCTTCTAATAATACATGATTTCGAGGGAGTGGGCTATCAGCGGTGATGCAGAATCACAATATTGTAATTACGGTAACACTTCTAAGATTAGATTTACAGGACATTCTTGATCTCATCGTATAAGACAAGTACGAAGGCACCACCTGTACCTCTGAGGACGTTGGAGAAGGCACCCTTGAAGAAGGCGCCGGTACCCTCGGTCTTGGCGATCGTCGCCCAGCAGTGGATGGTGTTCTTGTATAAGATATCGGCCTTGGCGCGTCCGGACTGCATCATCATGCGCCTACGGACAGTGTCGAAGGGATACGAGATGATACCGGCGACTGTGGTGACGGTCTGTGCGATGGCCCAGCTGATGACGAGTGGGGTGTTCTTGGGGTCGGGCAGCATGCCTCTGGCGGTGTCGTAGAATCCGAAGTATGAGGCGCGGTAGATGATGATGCCCTGCACCGACACACCGAAGCCTCTGTACAGACCAGTGAGACCGTCACTCTTGAAGACTTTGGACAGGCAGTTTCCGAGGCCGGTGAATTCACGCTGGCCGTCCCCTTTGCCGACGTCGGCGGCGAGGCGGGTACGCGCGAAGTCGAGCGGGTACACGAAGCACAGAGATGTGGCACCGGCGGCACCGCCCGACGCCAAGTTACCGGCGAAGTAACGCCAGAACTGCGTGTTCTTGTCTACGCCGCCGAGGAACACCTGCTTGTATTTGTCCTTGAAGGCGAAGTTGAGGGCCTGGGTAGGGAAGTACCTGATGACGTTGGCGAGGTTACCACGCCAAAAGGCGAGCATACCCTGCTCCTTGGGAATGCGGACGAAGGCGTCGACGATACCTTTGTAGCGCTGGTCAGCGGCGATCTGCTTGCTGACGTGCTGGACCTGCAGCAGCAGCTTGACGCGCTCGATGGGCGCCACCGCGGTCTTGGACACGGCGGCGGAGATACCGCCGGCGAGGAAGTCCTTCGCGAACGCGACCGGATCGGCGAGGTTCGACATTTTGGCTCAATTAGGTGGATGCTTCACTAGATAATTGCCTCGCGGCGTAGAGTTGGACGTCTACCGGATCACACACGGGATGGAGGAATCACGAAACACTTAACTCCCGATTTTTTATTATCAGGAGATTTTAGAGTAATTTCGTGATCGCGGGAGCACAGGGGTAAGGTGTGTGCCTTTTTTGAAATTCGATCGATCACGTTCTATCGCAGTTCTGCCCGGAGGAGCGGCGCAAAAGAAGGAAGGAAGGGGCAGTTGTTGCCAACATGACAGAATATTACCACGAGGTCAGTGTGCCCGTTGCAATTAATTAAATATCAACATACTTGGTTGTTAATACTATAAAAGAAAACATTTTTAACTAAACTATCGTCCCAATGTAGACACGAATATTACAAACCACTTTTTATTTCCTACAGCTTTACTTAATACCTTCAAAACGACATGTAAAAATAAATTTTACTATATTCATCTTTAAAAACTTTCACTACTATTTTGAAATTTCCCGTGATAGGATGTAGAACTATTTTTGCGGCAACACTAAGATGACGCAAGCAACTTTAGCTATTGCGTTTTGTTATTGATCAAATCAATCAATACATTTAGTATGAATACGAAAAATATTAAAAATTACAAAATATATTTTATAATTTATAGATATATGTCTCTTTTTTCCATAATAACATTATTTTGACTTTTAAATAAAAAATATAATAAGATTGGTGGCTAAAGATTGTAGCGTCTAATGAAACGAAACGGTTTCAAGTTGGCCAACCAATAGAAAATAATTAAACGTCAATCCGCGAGCAATTAGGGATGCGCCAATAAAGAATTGGATCCGTAGTAGCAACCGATATAGGTACGTATTATAAATTTATAAATAAAGTTACAAAAACTATCAAAAGCAGTAATTAAATTTTTTCATAAGTGAGTATTCGCGTAATCCTTTATTATGTTTTATTTAGTGATTTGTAATTATTTAACCTCTTGATTTGGTAAATGTGATGAAAGCTCTGAAACTTATTACTTTACTGCTTATATATTATTAATAATTTACTACTATGTTCAGTAAAAACAATAAACAATTAAGAAATGATATTTTGGACACTATTTTTATTGGAATTAGAAAATTAAAATGATTTAATTTTATTTACTGGTAGACCAGGTAACTAAATGAAAAAGGTGCTAAATAATTTTAAGTTAATGCTAAAATATCTTATTGAACAATTAAAAGTTTGACATCATATATTATGCAAACTTTATGGCCCTTCGCCGGCCGCTATGGCGGGCTAATTTATGGCAAGTAATTAAAATTTCAATTACTTACCTACTTTAAATAGATAATTATTATTTATTGAAAATATTTGTTTATCAAGAAAGCGGCAAACATCGTCGTCGGTTAGGTTAGATTAGATCAGTGAATAAAACTTTAGTAGCTCTTTCAGGCTATAATTTAGAAGGCTCAATCAAATTTAATTTTGAACTTCTTTTCTATTCTAAAAAACAAATCACGATTTGCGGCTCTATTACTAATATTGCTGCAGATTTTTTTATTTTCTATTATCAATTAAAAGGCTGCTTTATATTACGTTACTTGCTGATCAATTCAGTTATTTTTGTGGCAAAACACATTCTGGAGCTGAAAAAACTTAGTTTTTTCTTAATGAGCAGATCATTCAAATGATGTTGTTATTAAAATTTATTATATTTACCAAAACTATGCTGTATTTATTTAAAACAACTGATAAAAGTAAATAATTTAATACTTTATTCGTCTGTCTTAGTAATTATTAATAATTTTCAATTAATTACATTTACCGTAACATATATACTATACGATAGCATCGCTAATAAGTTTAAAGTTCTGAAAATTAAATAAAACTGACATTTTTATGAACGGATTCAACATGACAGATCTTTTCTCTTTTGGACAAATAATTGTATTCACTGACATCACTAGGTACTGTGGTAAATTAGCTGTACTGTACCTACCTACCTCTACTAGTAAAATATTTTTTTGTTTGGGAGTTGCGTTTGCAGCTTTGTTTATTCGTAGTTTTACTTATTCATTTCACGTCCAAGGCATGCAGATGAGTCGAATGGGATCGCCGTCTGTCGCCATGGACGACGACACTGGAGTGGGTCACGTCCTGAGCGATTTTCTGCTGCAATTAGAGAATTACAATCCGTCAATACCAGATTCCGTCGTCGCTCACTATTTGAACATGACTGGCTTCGAGTCGCAGGACGCCAGGTAACGTGCTGTTTTTCTTGTGAGCCGCTTACACTTTTTTATAAAAATAGGACCTGCACACTCGATTTCTTTGATGACTTTAAATGACTGTCAAAATGGTATGTTTGGGCAGTGTCACGAACAAGGACGAAACAAAACAACATCACCCGCCTAATAAACTAGACACTGGTTAAATTTTAGGTAGAATACGTACCAAACATGAACTCTTTCATTAGCCTTAGAACTGGTATTAAATCAAATAACTTGACATTGTCTTTTGTTTACATAAAGATCACAATTCAGTCATTCAATGCCTAAAATGAGAATAGATCCAAAAATGAGAAAGCCATAGCTAGTATTATACAAATAACTTGACATTGTCTTTTGTTTACATATCACAATTCAGTCATCCAATGCCTAAAATGAGAATAGATCCAATAATGAGAAAGCCTTAGAGCTAGTATTATACAAATAACTTGACATTGTCTTTTGTTTACATAAAGATCACAATTCAGTCATCCAATGCCTAAAATGAGAATAGATCCAAGAATGAGAAATTAAAATCGTTAGTTTTACATAGCATTTAAACAACATCTAATCACTTTTGAATTAATTGAGATGCTTTTTATGTACTGAACGGCACAATTAATATCTGTACAATGGTTCCTTTCGATTTAGGAAAAGAAGTTGTATTATTACTGCAGTATGAATTGTAAAAACTACACAAACCTTCTGTTTGTCTGATTTCTTAGTAATTTTTTACTGTAGCACCTATAAAAACTGACTTCAAATTATATATTTCAGGTTAATTCGTCTCATAGCACTGGCATCTCAGAAATTCTTGTCGGACATAGCTAATGATGCGTTGCAGCACTGTAAAATGAGGACCTCCAGCCAGATTGCTCAAAGTTCGAAGAACCAAAAGGGACCGAAGGAAAAGAAATACGTAATGACAATGGACGATCTGGTACCAGCGTTACAGGAGTATGGTATCACTGCGAGAAAGCCTCATTACTTTGTCTGAATGTTACAGCTCTGTTTTCTGTTACGCAATTTAATATATGTATATTTTTAACTATTTAAGAGTTATAGCTATTTTATGATGGATTGCAGTTGCAAAATCTTTATTTTGATTAGATTGCACATTAGGCGCTGAGAATGCAACTGACAACTACAAGGGCAGGTAATTTGTCCACAATGATAGGACATATGGCATCCTATGCAGCAAGAATAATGCACACTGAATGAATATTGTCTCATGGACTATTTGTACTTTGTGCATGTTATTGAAAGGCTTTAATGTGCTCTAACATAGATGTATAGCCTGCGCCATTGTTTTGTTAATAATTTACTCAGCACCTTAATTACAGCTTATTTTATTTGAGTGTAAGTTCAACTTCTTTGTCATCAAAATACACCCTTTTAAATAAGTTCCTGTCAGAAAGCATAGGTGACAGGTGTAAACTACTGCATAGTAGTACAATTGATTAGTTACGTTTCACAATAAACTCCTTTGATAAACCAGCAAATATTTACCCAAGCAATGAACAATATAAAACCATTAAATAAAAATTAAGTAAGTAGTGCAATACTACCATGACTGTGTTCTTCATAGTTTTATATAAAGAGTATGGTAAACGTTGATTAATAATAATCAAGTAAATTTTTTGTTTCCATTATCTTGATGACTTCTGTTTCTTGGCTATGCTACGGTAAACTTCCTCAGACAAATATTATTGGATCTATAATACAGCTAATAGATCTGTAAAAACAAAGTCTTTCTGACAACAAACATTTTATACTAAATGTATTTAAATAAAAGATGTTTTAAGGAAATTGTAGTGTTAACCATAGGTTAGTCATGGATAGCTCACAGACATTATTATTAATTAGCTCAAAATAAATCAAATATTTATGTAAATGTTTTGAAGAACTGTTACCTATGTGATGCCCCTAATTGTACTTTTATACCCTGTTATTCCAAAACGGGGAGGGAGTTATATCTCTCTCTATCTGCTTTAATAAACAAAGACAGCATTTGTTTTAAACCTGATCTAATGCACAGTTGATTATGGAAAGAAAATTTAGTGTTAATGACGTTGAGAAAGTCAAAGTTTAACATAAACTCTAATAAGCGCTCATCAAATAAGCGAACATTTTGTTAAAAAAGTTAGTGGCATCCAATATGAATTTATTAATACCAAACAAAACATTTGATGAATTTAGTTGTAATGATATTTGTTCTGTCTCAAGTTTTCTGCACTCGGATAGTCCAATGTTGGAACATTTTAAGTCTTCACAGTTAAGTTCTTCCCAAGTCGCCACAGCTTGAGTCCTTCATTGGTTTACTTTATTATGTTCACATGGGTGAACAAAGTGGAATTTATGGTGTCCTCATTTATCTATGTGTATGGAAAAAAACCTGGTTTAAGAAAGATTCTGTCTAACCCAGGTTTTACTTAATTCCATGTTTTGGAATAACAGTGATTATGGTTGATTATTGTTATTGAACGGCCATTATGCAAATGAGTTTTAGGGTTAATGAAACCAGACCTTTGAAATTAATAATTGTAGAAAAAGATGAATTGGAAAAGTTACTAGCGGCAACCATCTCATGTAGAATTCGCGATTCATTAGAAATAATAGCTATTGCAATTTGAAATTGTTGTGAATTAGAAATAAGTATGAATGTGGTTCGCGATCCTGTCAAATTCTGCCCCCCTATGCAAGTGGCAATCGTTCCGTGTCGATTTGTTACCATTTATCAATAGTAAATAGTTAAAATTACTTGACAAATGCTTTCCCTATTCAATTGAATAAGATACATTTTTAATAGCTATTAAAAGTTTCACAATTACTAATTTAAAGTAAGCTTGTGATTACGTGTTGTGACCTACTACAGTCAAATTCGAAGAAGAATGTTTCTTAACAAATTTTCCCAATAATCACGACTATTATCCCCGAAGGGTTAGTCAAAGACAGGCAATGAGGACAGCAAAAGCAGTCCTCTACCATAGTCCACTTTTTACCAAGTAGCGACTGCACATGTGCTCAGCGTGACAGTTGGTGAGCCTATCGCCGTCTATGCCTTTGGATATTTGTGCAGTCTTTAGTCCGTTAGTCGCCTTTCACTACACTCAAGGGAAGAGAGAGAGAATACTACCACCCGGTAGTATTCTTTCACCGCTACGCGCCTCGGCTCATACAAACTTATTACCGTAGGCGCGACGTTGCACTGTCACGACCGCGCGTCCTCATGATCGAATAATGAATTAAAATCGCACTTAGCAAGACAAAAGTAGCAAAAGTTTATTTTATAGTATCATAATAATAATAATATAAGACTCCATTTTCATTATTGTTTCAAAGCTCCTACTATTTGAAGTAGGTAATTATATCAATTCTAATAATTAAAAATCTTACATTTATTATTATGTACTAATATCATTCATTCTTCTCGTGTTGTACGCAAAATAATTTGTTATTAATTTAGTATCACCTTATAGTAAGGCGTCACATTGTGTCGAGGTTACTACCTACTGTTAATAATTTTAAATAATAATGTTAAGTAATCTGGTAAGTCAATAATAAAGAAAACTAACAAAAAGTTTATTGGAACAATAAAATGTCTTATTATTTTTAAATTCATACATACACGGGAATATTAAATTGATAAGTAGTACCATGGGTAATGTAAAATCTCCCGTGGTACTACCAGACAGGACAGTAGTACCACTGGCAAAAAAAATAGCACGTGGGGATATTGTTCCTACCATAACGTATGTGCTACTACCAGGATTTTTTTTTGCCCGTGGTACTACTGTCGTGTCTGGTAGTACCACGGGCAAAAATTCCCGTGGTACTACCAGTAGGACCATTGGTAGTACCACGTGTAAGTACAGCACATACGTTACGGTAGGAACAATATCCCCACGTGCTATTTTTTTTTATAATAGAAGGAGGCAAACGAGCAGGCGGGTCACCTGATGAAAAGCAATCACCGCCGCCAATGGACACCCGCGAAACCAGAGGAATCGCAGACGCATTGTCGGCCTTTAAGGAAGGAATAGGAATTGTAAGGGAAGGGGCCTCTGGAACTCTCACTGGCCGGACGAAATACAACAGCACCAATTGCCATTATTTCACGCCGGATATTCGTGAGAGGGTGGTATTACGCCGGGCGAGCCGGCCCAATGCGTGCTGCAACACAGCGTGGCTCTATCACTCAGGCAGTGTCACTCATTTAGCACCACCCAGACCACCCAGGGGTCACGTGTAGGGTCTCAAGGGTAAACCTACGGACGCGAGTAACTTTAACCCCCAAATATTTATTTAAAAACATTGTAGTTTACAGTAAGCTTTAATAATGTAACCCTTACTTGGTTGATATTCCACTCATACGCACCAAGCGTAATTCGTCGTCATTCATAATGCGTACAGCCAAGGTATGGAATTCCCTGCCGGCGCGTCTGTGTTCCCGAGTGCATAATAGGGCCCCAACATCTTTAAAGCCCGAGTGAATAGGCTGCTTCTGGCAAGCTCGCTCCATCGTCGGCCTCTTCTTAATCTTACGGATAATTATGTGGCCAATAGCAAGCCCATCTATTAGAAAAAAATAATTATATACAGGTTGGTTCTTGTAAGGTGTCAAGCCGATGTGTGGTGATAAGGAACTACGATACCTATCGATTGAACCCTCATGTATGTTCAGCGATTATTGGTAGTTTTTAAGCTATAATTTTTTTCTTTTCCTAAGTATTTTATGACGAATGACTATTTTTTAAAATTATCTTTTATTTGCGTAGACATTTCTGTGCACATTTTTCTTTAACTAAGTAATCATCTTCCTATTATCAATACAAGTTACAAAATAAAATAGTTTAAACTGATGTCGTAATAAAATACTTAGAAGAGAAAAAAAAATAAAGATAGAAAACTATCAAAAATTGCTGTACATACATGGGGGTTCAATAGATATGTATGGTAGTCCCCTATCACCACGCATCGGCTTGACACCTTATAAGAAACACCCTGTATATAAGGTGACTGCTAGAAACCGCAAAAAACTTCAAGAGCTGGTCAGGTCAAATGTTTTAAACATGACAAGAAAGGAGTTCGTGTTTTTTTCATTTTTAATGAAATAATTCATTTTGTAATTTTTAATTGGATGGTCTTTAAGTATCTAATTTATTTTAAAGCATACGGCCGTCTGTTGACCCGTCCGCGTCAGCTGGGTGATAAGTACCTACGTTGACGGGTCAACAGACGGCCGGCCGGCCGGTCGTTGCCCCCGACAGCTGGGCGATAAGTACCTACGAAAAAACACGAATTCCTTTTATGTCATTTTTGTCATGTATAAAACACTTGACCTGAACAGCCCTTGAACTTTCTTGCGGTTTCTAGCAGTCACCTTATATGTCCACGTGTGACTAGTGAGGTCTGTGCCCAGCGGTGGTACGTTTATAGGCTGATGATGATGACACACATACGCCTCGCCTCGGTGGCGGAGTGTTCAAGCGTACGGCTCCAAATCCGGAGGTTCCGGGTTCAATTTCCAGGTCGGGCAATTGTTTTCGGGGTTTGTGGTCACCAACCCCGCATTTGGCGAGCGTGGTAATTAACCGCATACCTATCAATTGTAGCGAAGACATGTTAACCTTTTGAACGTCACTGTCGGATATGGCGGACAAATGAAAACGTGCCCAACACGCCACTGTCGTGTTTAGCCGACAAGAAAACGACATTTTTTTAAAAACAAAATAAATATAATAAATTAACTTTTCTGTTTCTTTTTCCTATTATTTAAAAGTACATTAATGATATATTGTAAAATGGCACGAAGATAATCTATTAGTTTTTCATTAGGAAAAATAATCAATATTGCTAATCGAAATCCTTATATTTGTGGCTTGGCGTGGAAGGGGCGCCGATGCGTTTGCGCTCTGGTGTTCAAAAGGTTAATGCTGGGGCCACACCTGTAGCGCTAGCGATAATTCGACACGTCTGGCCGAACACTTCGTCTTAGCGCGATGCATCATCGCGTTAACGCACTACTGTGTCGCGTAGTAAAGCGACAATGGAACACGAAGTTTTTTAGCGCGCTAATGTGGCCCCACGGTAATAAATAATTAACTTTCTACGCTCTTACATCTATCCAGCCCAAGTTAAGTTTTTTTAGAACTCATTAATATGTGCGTAGGGAAGCCAAAGGGAAGATCTTCCTCCGAGCTGGGTGGTCGAAGAACCGAAGTCCAATGGTTGTTAGTTGGAGGTGCTACAGCGAAGGAGATGGTGAAACTTCGCGTTTTACTGTCGTAGTATGGAGATGTCGTAGGTATGCGTTTGTAGCGCCATCTGTTGACACGGTGAGAAGGTGTTTGCTTAATGTGCGGCGTGGTAGGTGGCGCCGCCGTGTGGTTATCAAATAAATATAAGTAGGTACTTAAACATAGAAAAACCTGTGTGAGGATGAGGAGTAGGCAGAGGGCCATAGATAATACATAATAATATAGACTGGTACAGAGACCACAGCTAAACTACTGCACTGTGCAAATTATATCTAAATAGTAAGGCGGATGTTTTTATTATTATTTATTTATATCATGAAATAAAGAATAGATATCTTAGGTACTTACCTACTTAAAACCTGTCTAGTTGCGTTGTCACGTTGCGCGCTCTTAACGCGGTTTCAGACCTTATTTTAAATGTCACTAAGGTTCACAATCAGGTGTTAGGTAATAGATTTACAATAAAAGGCCACAACTGCAACCGCAATTATAAATGGCGACCACCCGAATATCTATTTCTGCTGCAAAGCAGCATTGTTATACATTGCTGCTTTCCAGTTTGAAGGTTACTAGATCCAGTTGCATTACTACAGGGCAGAGGCATGAGATCTGAAGCTTCTGGGTAGGCAGCATGTTCGTGATGCCCGCAGTGTTAAAGACTTTCATGCTAATCTAGATGATCGAAGTTCTAATCAAATCAATGACCTATTAAATTGTTATAAAGAAAAAAACAATGTGTGCAACAGATCTTTAATAATTTGGGTACATAAATAGTATGTTACAAGAAGTCCAATCTTAGATCGCCAATTTCCTCTTACCTTAGAATAATAACATATAGAAGGTAAGTCCGCGCGCCCACTTTGAAGCACTTTTTTTGGAGCCAGATATGGCTCCAAACGCCGAGTTTTCAATGTACACTACGGAGTTACAAGGGTACGTGTGCGTGTCGCCGAGCGCAAGCAAGTAATCGTCACGAAAGTGTGAATCGGTTTAGAGCTTCACTTTTGACAGAGCGCTTGTATGAAGACTATCTTTCTATACGTTATTAATCTAAGCCTCTTACTGACCGCAACCACAGATTAAGGCTTTATGCGCCATGGCAGTCACCGACCGAGAAACAATTAAATTTCAATTGTGTTTGGTTTTGTGGCAGTAATGTGTTAATAAATTGTTACTGCTACGTGCGCAACATGCAGTTAGAAATTGAATTGTTAGTGTAAATTAATGTTGCGGTCGGTAACGGGTTACTTAATTCATTGCTCTTTATTTATAGACAAAAAAGTACATGCGATCCTCTTTTATATTTTCTTTATCTCTGCTATATTCATAATCACTGGCAGCTTAAGCAAATTTATAACATTTACTCTTTGGGTAATACCCACTCCAGCAACAGATTAAATCCTCTTTGTTATCTGAATCAGGGAAATGCAGATCCTTTAGCCTCATCCTAATTTCTACATCTATGTTGTGAATCCCAGTTCCACAAGTGTTAAGATTTTGGCTTTACAGGCTTTAGTATCGTCCCTCACCCAGTATTATCACAAAACCAAAGCACAAACTTGTAACAAGACCTCCTTACAACTATTTAACATTTCATAGGTTTTTTTTTATAGCAGAAGGAGGCAAACAAGCAAGCGGGTCACCTGATGGAAAGTAATCACCGCCGCCCATGGACACCCGCAAAACCAGTGGAATCGCAGACGCGTTACCGGCCTTTAAGAAAGGAATAGGCTCGTTTCTTGAAGATCCTTATGTCGTAACAGTCCGGAAATACCGCCGCCGAGAGCTGGTTCCACAACACTGTGTGGCAAATTGCACCAAACAGTTGTTTGTAATAGGTACTCTGTTTCAACAAAGAGTTTTCTTTGGTAAAGCCAACACAAGCTCCAAACCTAATCAAGTTTTCTAAAGGTATATAAATCATAGTAGAGCTGCCTTAGTTAGGCAATAACAGAAGGTATAATGCATGTGCCAGCATATTTAATTATTTCCTTCTGTATACTGCTTTTAGATGCTCTGATAAAGGAGTGGTATCAGTTTCCATGAACAGTGTGATCTCTAGAGCATCATCGTTGAGCGATCTAATAACACGTTTGAACTTCTTCACATGGGGTGGTTTAGCAAAGGACACTCTAGACACACTGACAGTTTCTAGAACAACTTCCTTGTTCTCAGGGTTGTATACACCTTCTTCGAGTGACGTGAGTCCAAAGTTGTGGCTCACGACAAAGGCTAGATCGTTGCTGCCAGGTTTGATACGGAGGAAGCCTCGCTCCTGGTGCATGGGTGCTTGTGTCTCAGGATTTGTTGACTTCGATTGGAAATTGAACATCGGTTGACCTGAAATCATAATGCATAAAGATTTTATTATTTTTATACATACATATTTAGTGCTGGCTTTAGTAGCTCTGATCAGTCGGCAGTCTCTTACATTGCTAATTTTGATATAGATACACACATAATAATTATAATCACGACTTTTATCACCGAAGGGTTAGAGACTAGACAGTGTGGACCGCAAAAGCAAACCTCTGCCTTAGTCCACGTTTCACCTAATAGCACATGTACTAGTAATAGTGTGATATGTGGTGAGACCCTTTAGTCCATTAGCCGCCTTTTATGACACCCAAGGGAAGAGAAGGGGTGGTAATATTCATTCATTGCTAAAAGACGCGGTTTAAATATATCAACCAATACTTTTACTCATTTCCTTGTCATAATCAGACTACAAGATGTCACACTCAGGCGGTCTGGCTTGCCTACCCTGCTTAGCTAACAAACAATTATGCTGATAGCAAAATCTTCTTCTTCTTTTAATCCAGTTTTGATAGCAAAATCCACAACCATTCAAACGAAAAGCGTCAGACAGAACTCGTTAGTTCGTAGCCGTAAGCGCCAAAAATGCAGCACCCGAAGGAAATTACTATAATTATATTATTATATATAGTAGAAATTTCGAAGGAAAAAAACTAGTTCTTTTGCTGGAAACATATTTGCTTACCGATGCATAAAAATTCCAAGTCTTCATGATATTGGAACTCGCTGATGTTCGGAAAATATCCTCTACCTTCTTTGGTGGTCCACTGACCGGCCAGCCAGGCTAGAGGTTTCAATGCTTCGTGAACATTATCATGCGTCATTTTAATTTGTTTTTGTTCTAATCTGGTATGGACTGAGGATTTCGGAATTCGGATGCTGAGCGTGAGCACAATATACAGTGGCGTGAGCGAGCAAGTCAACAAGCAAAATTAGTGCCGCCGGTCCGGTCATGTAAGTTGTCCGGTCCGGTCGGTATATTTTTTTTTTTTTATATATATTTGTTCCATGAAGGAACAGGCTAAGGTCTGAGCCATACTGCCTAGTCATTAGTTATCTATTTGTTTTTTTCCCTTGATGATAATGAGTGGTGATTAAGATGAATGATAAATGATGTTCCCCAAACCCCTTGAGTCCTCAGTAAAGATGTGGGACTTTACTGAGGTCTCACGCAGACTACTTGAGAGAATTTGAAAAGTGATGTTGCAGTGTTTTGTTTCATTTGCCAACACTCATGCACGTTCACAAACACTTAACGGTTAATAATCCACTATTATTTCACATTAATATTCTAAAAAACACAAATTTTAGAAAATAAAACTACGCGGTCAGCGAAAATTTTTTTGATGTTGCACGGGAGGGGGGTCCGCGGGCGTCGAATTTACAAATGTGCTATGTTGGACAGCCATTCCATATCAAAAGTGCAAAGTGCCTACAAAAATTTATTCTAATTTTGAGATTTTTTCATAGATGGCATTGGGTGTAAGTGCCAAAGTGGGAAAAGAAAAGTTATTCCGGCAAAAGGGTCACCTTCTATGCTGGTCAGTAGGTACAGTCGACCAAATTGAATCATGACCCACCTTAAGGTCATTTTCCTACAGTCATTCTAATACGAGTAGGTTGAAATTAGCTTGAACATACATTACATGTAACGCATGTAACGAACCTGTTATCATTTTATAAGACACTGACAGCTGACAAGGCAAATATGTAAACCATCATGCGACGTTGCCGATAAGTGCAATTGATCATATTGTGCTGTGTTGTGCGGCGATAAGCGCTCTTGCCGTTCCGCTGTCGGTGACGGTGAGCGACTGAACCTAAGAACAATATTTAGTTATTGTTCTGAGGACTGAACAAACGGCGATCAGTTGACTTGAATTCATCCATATACCTGTCAAATCTCATTCAATACATTTATTTGTTAAAGAGTAAAGACATTTACACAAACATACTCACTTTCGTAATAATAGTGTAATCGTAATAGTAGTTAGTGGCCTAGTGGGTATGAATACGTTTAAAACGTTTTTTACCGAATATTACCGTATTTTAGCGAGGTAATTTTACCGCTTTACAACCCCAGTCTGTAACGGGCCCAGTTACTTTATAAAATCACATTTGGAACATGTCGTGGTCACTATATAATAAAATAGTAAAGTTGAAGAATTATAAACTTTATTTTATTAATATCATCAATAGGTTTTATTAAGTTTAAAAAAATGGCATTCACTTGGTAAACTGAAAAACTAGAAAATAACTTTATAAATAAATTGTGGGTTTGAGCTTCATGTTGGGTAAACCAATTGGAGACAATTCTGGCAGTATGCACTGGAGAGTTATCATGAACGTAGGAGAGTACTGGCACTGCACGCGGGTAACTGTTCGCAAAGTCGGTAACATTGATTCTTCCAATAAATCGACATAGTTCTTAGCATTTTGACGAGGATAAATTTGAACAAGTTCGCCTACACTTCCAGCATCCATCCAGGCCTACATGTTAGCTGAAATTCGGCCAGATAATTGGTTGGGCACTATGTGATCCTCTGTGTATCAAGTGTTATCGTAACGCCACAAAGTTAAGCGACCATATTGAGAAGAGCAAAACGACTTTTCGTCTGTAAAGATAGTGTTTGTCCAGTCGAAGTCTAAGTAATTACGTGCAAAATTTAATCTCTAAATTTTGTGTGCATCCGTTAAGTGAGCTTTCTTAGCATAATGCATAATGCCTGTAATGCAGCCCAGTGCGGTGCAAATTATTTCTTATTGTTTGTAGACATACGTCGTACCGTGCCGCAAAATACCGGGTATCAGTAAAAGGATGTTCTTCGTAATGGTGTTGCATTTCCGTTCTCTGTTGGTTCGTGATCCGACGAACGCTATGATTATATCGTCGTCTGTCTTCAAGGGTACCATCTTCAGCGTGCCTTCTGATCCAGGTTCTGACTGTGTGCCGACTTATATTTAACTCTCGTGATATATCCCGAATGCTGGAGCCTTGTTCACTGAGCACTACTATTCGAGCTCTTTGTTCTGCCAAATTGTCATTATACGATTTGTTTTAATTCAATCAAATTCAATTCAATTATTGTTTCAATTTTTTCAGACAGACTACAACTTGACATCAGACGCAACGTCACTTTATTTATAAAACTAAAATACCTTTTCTCCGTAGTGAAAAGAGTTTGGATTATGTATGAATGACATCTTAATAGAAATTCAAATTAAGACTGCTTTGTCTAAAGCATATCTAGTGCAGTGATAACAAGGGTTAAAATTGCATACATCTCTGACCCGTAATGACGCATTTTTATTCATATTTAAAACGTACTAAGTGCAACATGAATAAAAGCGAAGAAACCTAACTATCGAAACCGAATGATCGGCGAAGTGGGTCATGATTCAGTTGGTTCGACTGTACCTACATTTTTATTGTTTATTTATTTAAATATTGTTTCATTTAATTTTACAACTGCGTTAAGTAAATATTTTTATTACAGAAAATATGTAAATGTAAGAACCGATGAAAAAAATAAAAGAAAAGAGAAAAAAGAAAAAAAAAGACAGAAAAAAAATAAAAAGAAGAAATAAAGTAGAAAAGGAAACTTTTCTAGTGGAAAGTATGATTGCTTACTTGCTATTACCACCAGAATGTCAAGAATTCTATAGGAATTCGTGTAATAATTAAACTAGTTTAATTACTAGTTACACAAATTTGTCAAAATGCAGCATAGGGGCTAAGCACTAACTAAAATAATAATAATTATTTAAAAATAAAGGCACTTTGCTCTAATGACATTTGTTATGAAACTTAGCCCCAATGAAAGGTAAATATCTTGTATTTTCACCCTTTTACCTGATTTTAAAAATAAGTTTTTTTTATAAAAATATGTTCAAAAGTAATGTTATTAATAAGTATAGTATAAACAGTACCTGTTTAATTTAGTTTTTGATAATAGAATGCCGCTATAAAATGATGAATAAAAAACAAATTGAGAAATAAATAAAAATTCATTTTTATTTATTTCTCAATAATTGTGTTTTGGCACTTAACTCATTTGTAAATTCGAATCCTCAATTCGTAAGCGCCATTCCACAGACATGTAATAGTACGTCTGTGCGCCATTCACATTTTATTAAAAGTAAATAATATAGAAACGTTTTTTTTTAACATTCCAAATCAGTCAAGAAATCGAAAAGGTAAATTCCTGTGTATTTATGATTTTATATGATTTATTATTGTAAAAACCGTGCCGTAATGTGCATTTATAAGAAAGGTGACCCGGGGTTTTAGGCTTGGGTTGTATATTTTTTAAATTTTTTAATCTGTAATTTAATATCTAATTCGCAATATCTGTCAACAAATGACAGTTTTACAGCCGCTAGCTGTCAAATCAAACATGACGTGACGGCATTGTTGACATTTCTCTTTTTTAAAAGCAAAAGAATTATGGCTGAATAGCCATGTTAGACATTTTTAAAGTAACATGTCTGTTTTAGAAGACTCAGTGTTTCCATATTAAAAAAATATTAATAATTAAATAAATCTTGTCCGCGATTCGATAAAAATAAGACAAAACCACAGACATTATAATAGTATAATTATTTTATTCTATTATATGTCTGTGGACAAAACTTGGTTTAGGTAACAAATAATATTATTAGCTTTACTTTATTACCAAATTCTATTGTATACATGTTAAGCATTTTTTCTATGGAAAGTGCCGTTTCTCCTATTAGAGGATTTTTTTCTATCGAGCCAAATGATTCCAATCGCGTTTTGACTTCGTTCATCCCCTCACACATACGCTCTGTAATACACATTGAAAGTTTCAGTGCGAAATATCTAATATATTTTGAATAACAGCTAATAGATAACAGCCAATTTTTCCGTTTTCACCGCCTAAGGCCTTAAAATATACTGCATGATTGTGTTATGTTCCGTAACATGTAGTGTTCATAATTATCATTTTTAGCGGCAGTTAAAATAAAAAAATTCTAATGATTTTTGGAGCGATCAAAAGGTACGTCAGCTGGTCACCGTTACACATGACACATTTGAGGCTAAAAAGGTACGTCAAATGTGTAAAAAATTAAAAGAGTATACAACTTAAGCATAAAACTCCGAGTCTCCTTTTCGCAAACATGATTTCCCCTCGATTTCCCCTATTCATATATTTCCCCTTTTTCTTCCCCTCTGGACCTTAATTTCCCCTCAAAAGGGGAAGTTCCCCTCATTGTGGAAGCACTGCGAACGAATCAAAGCCAAATACTTTTTTTATTTTTCATTTGTCGAACCATGACATGAAGTAAAGTCGAACGTAACTCGATGCATCGAATAATAGAAATAGAAATTAAAAATAATACCTAGTTATTTTGTCTGTGGTTAATTCACACATTACATTAAAAATATAATTTATTATCTATATTAATAAAAAATAATTGCCGAAATGTTTTACGCGCATCATTTCAGAACAGCTGCACCAATTTGGCTAATTCTTTTTTTGTTGTTGTTAATGGGCTATTTTCCAAGATCAAAATAAAAGAAACTAGTTCGTAATGACTTCATAGATAGCGCTTAGCATAGATTAGTATGACGCTTAGCAAAAGGTGAACAAAAGGTAAACGTGATATTTATTCCATTCCAAAATAGAAAATAGGTTAGGAAGTGTATAGAGTGCCACAAGCGGCACTGTATCTCCATCGGTTAGGGAACCGTAAGTTTTGCGGTATAATAACGACGCTGCCTAAGCTGCTGTAAAGTTTTTGTTAGACAACAGAAATACTAGCTGCCCTACTCCTTTAGGTCACGTGATAGGTTAGAAATTTAAGACAATTTTTAGGTTATTTTTTATTAGACAACAGAAATCTAACTCCATACAAAAATATATTTTGAATAATAAGGCGTCTGAACATTATGACAAATAAAAAATATGTTACGGTTCCCGAACCGATTGAGATACAATGCCGCTTGTGGCACTCTATACGCTTCGTACTAGGATGCCGTCAAATTACGGCATCGTAACCGATCGTACTAAGTTGCCGCTTGTGGCACTCTATTCACTGCCTACACTTTGTACTAGGATGCCGTAATTAAGGCATCGTAACCGATCGTACTAGAATGCCGCTTGTGGCACTCTATCTACAGCCTACTATTTATTTATTTTTGGTTGACAAGCAAAAGTGTAGAATTTATTACCTACAGCCTACGGCTCTGCTTTCATAAAACGCCATCTATCGAGTGTTTTTGAACTAATTTTAATTTTTTAATTTGGGCTGTCAGAAAATCGCCCATTGTTAGGACAAGGTTTGTGTTAAAAAAATAGGAGTAAGTGTAAAAATTTTGATTAGGAAATCTCCATAATAAAGTGATTGAGTGAGTGATATAGAAAACAGCCAAGAGGAGAGTAATAAAAAAAGTAGGAAGGTATTAAAAAAATATTGACAGAATTGACAGCTTGAGGTTATTGTTCAGTTTCATGCTCAAAACAATAACGTTATTGTTCTGAGGTTTCATGACCTCATTGAGCTATTTATACTAGCTAAATGTTTAACCTACATACCTAAGGCTAGCCCTTAGAGCAGTTGGTTGAATGCTCTAAGGACGTTAAGTTTTAACAATTATGTAAAGCGTATTTCTGTAATGGGCGATTTTCCGAGATCAAAAAAAAAAAGAAAATGGTTCGTAAATGACTTCATAGATGGCGCTTAGCATAGATTAGTATGGCGCTTAGTAAAAGGCGGGTTCATGAAGAGCACGTGTATGGCTGCGTAATATTTATTCTATTCCAAAATAGAAATAGGTTCTGGATGTCCTGAATATAAATAGGTAAGTGAATACTATTTTTTTATTCTTTTGGTAGACAAGTAAAAGTGTAGAATTTATTACAGCCCATAAGTAGCCCAGCTTTCATAAAACGACATCTATCGAGTGTTTTTGAACTAATTTTTACTTTTTAATTTGGGCTGTCAGAAAATCGCCCATTGTATTAGTTTATGCTGTGTCCACATGTAATAGGTTGCAGCTGTCGCAAGACATTTTAACACTTTTTATATTTTCAAGTTAAGCTGGTAACCAGTTTTGTAGATCTTTTTATAAAAAAAAGGACTAGCCACACACATACACACACACACAAACAATAATATTGTCAATAAAGTGCATTTTTAATAATAGTGTGTGTGTGTGCGCCATATCGGGAGGAGCCAGGAATATTGTTGTGTGTGGGCGGGCGTGCGGCAATATTTATTTTAGTTGAAAAAAAGATTTCAAGGCAGGCGGACGTTTGTTTTTTGTTCACTTAGCTTTGCGTTAAAATATTTTAAAAACCTGCTATAAACACGAAAAATGACACGTTTTTAGGTTAATCTACCTAGAGAACTAAACATTCACTTTCGTGCCAAACTTTGAACGTTAAAGTCGAGGTTCGAGTCGAGCATCCGAGCTTGGAGCATTCGAATACTAAATGTCAATAACACGTTATATGATAGACCAAGAAGGTCACGATCAAGGAACTAAGGGCCTACTAGGTACTTTCTTTCTCCGAAACACTGACGTATATACGTCTGTGCTCCGAAACAAAATTTTTGAAAATTGTTTGAAAGGGGATAGAACCTTTGTTATTGTTCTGAGCTTTGTGGCATATCCACATGCCGCCATTTTGATTTTTTCTTAAAGTTTCCGCGCAAGATAAAAGTGGTTTAAATGGATAGAGGATACTGTACCAAACAAAAAATGTCAAATAATATGGTACCCAACCTACCGTCGACGGTTGAGTGGCTAAAGTATCACGTGCCCGAGATATTTGAAGGTAAAGATAGCTAAATACGAAAAACTAACAATCGTTAAAACCTAATAATTATTTATTTAATACGCATTCCACTGCATTCAAATGATAGTTCCCAGGTTGATTTAATTATTTATTAGAAGGCAGCACAACCTAGTAGCATGACAAAGCACTTTAGTTAATTACTTGCCTACTAAATCGCAACATATCGCAATTAATAGCTATTTTGTCAAAGTAGGTAACTCGAACCGCTTTGCCAACACCTTATCTTCTTTCCATAACCAGTTAAAAATAAAACAAAACACATAATGTAGATGTAATGTTACAATCGTTTATTATTATTGCAAAAAACTACAATACCTAGGTATAAAACTACCGTGGCGGCGAAGGGACAAAAAACATGCCAACCTCCGCGGTTCAAGTTACCTACTTTGACAAATAACATTTCATTAGGATGTCACAGTGAAATAGTAACACTGTAGCGATGTGATGCGATTTATTAGGCAAGTAATTACCTAATTAAAGTGGTTTTTTCGTGCAACTAGGTTGTGCTGTCTTCTAATAAATATTTAAATCAACCTGGGAACTACCATTTGAATGCAGTGGAATGCGTTTATACACGTAATTATTGGATTTTTAATGATTGTTATTTTTTTCACATGGCGATCTTTACCTCCAAATATCTCGGGAACATGATACTTTAGGGTACATATTACTTGTCATTTTTTATTTGTTAAAGTATCCTCTATCCATATATACCACTTTCACCGTGCGCGGAAACTTCAGGAAAAAATCAAAAAGGCGGCCAGCCAATGATAGGCCAGCCTCCATACAAAAATGTTCAAACCCCTATCAAAAATAATTTGAAAGCGCTATAAATAGCAAACGAAAATTGGCCGAAATTTTGTTTCATTACTTAAGTACTCGCTTTAGAGCGTTTTGATTGCGTGAACATTCGAATGCGAGCCATATCCGCGAACAGCGTTGCGACGTCCACACCAGCCGAAGTTCGTGCTCGCGTGTAAACTTTGTATCTCTCGGCTCAACGTCCACACCACTCGAATATTCGACGCAGAATGTTCATTACACGTGTATACTGTGGTCCTATGTGCCAGTACTAGCGTCGAAAGCGCTGTAATGGCAGCACCCGGTGAAAGTATGTGTATCAGACACAGACGTATTATACGTCTGTGTCTGATACACATATTAGATTACTATACAAGTGACAAACGCTCCCTGCCTATTCGTTAGCGTTTGTCAATGGGCGTTTTAAATAAATAAATAAATAAAACACTTTTATTTCGGACTACAGTCCATAACTCGTTAGTTAAAAGTTAGTAACAAAAATAGCTTATTCTAGATTAGTAATGTTAGTAAAAAGACAAACAATATTATTTATTTAATCCTATACACAGTTCCACCCAGTGCCTTTGTATTGGGCAGTCCGGTCTTTCAGCAATCGTCTTCAGAATGCCATTCCGGCTGCTACGCAAGCGTTGCAGCAAGGAGGCCGCTTTCTTACGCATGATGGCGTGAAAACCATCCGTACGGGCCTCCGCAAACATTCCTGACGCACTGCAACGCCGCGGCAGCCGCAACAGCATCCTAAAAGCGTTGTTGTATTGTACCCTCAGGATGTTGTAGGCTCGGCGCGTATATGAAATCCACAGGCCGCTCGAGTAGAAGGACTGACAGAACGCCTTAAATAAACTTATTTTGACGTCTGTCGTGCAGCGAGCGAACCTGCGGGCGAGCATATTGCTCCTAACTGCCAACGCCCTGCGCTCTCGCTCTATGTCGCCATCATCCCGAAGGTCGCTGGTAACAACATGTCCTAGGTACTTAAAGCTATCTACAATATTTAGGGCTACGCCGTTGAGATATACCGGTGGCACAAGGCGAGGCCGCTGTCTAGGTGCCTTAAACACTAGAATTTCACTCTTATTAGAGTTGTATACTAGACCATGCTCCACCGCATACATCTCGCAGATCGATAGCAACTCTTTTAACCCACCTATCGATGGACTGAGCAGCACCATGTCATCGGCATAACTTATATTATTGACACATATACCGTCAATATGACAGCCAACAGGTGTGCCACTCAGTCGCTCGATAAGTCGGTTCACATACAGATTAAATAGCAAGGGCGAGCTTAGTCCCCCCTTCCTGACCCCACACTCCAACTTGTATTCCTCTGACATAGCACCGACCCATCTCACTCGGTTCGTCTGATGAGAATACCAATATTTGAGAAGAGCCGTATACTCCGGGAGCACACCCTTGTCCCTCTACTTGTCCCATAAGATGTCATAGACTACGAGATCGAAGGCTTTTGACAAATCAAGAAAGCAAGCGTACACCGGTGTTTTTCTTGCCGTGTAGTACTTGACAGTGTGTTTCAGGGTTAGAATGGCGCTCTCTGTTGAAACTCCTGCTTTTCCGAGATCAAAAAAAAAGAAATTGGTTCGTAAATGACTTCATAGATGGCGCTTAGCATACATTAGTATGGCGCTTAGTAAAAGGAGAGTTCTTAAAGAGCACGTGTATGGCTGCGTAATATTTATTTTATTCCAAAATAGAAATAGATTCTGGATGTCCTGAATATAAATGGTAAGTTTACTATTTTTTATTCTTTTGGTAGACAAGTAAAAGTGTAGAATTTATTACAGCCCTTAGGTAGGTACGGCTGGTGGCCGGCTTTCATAAACGACATCTATCGAGTGTTTTTGAACTAATTTTTACTTTTTAATTTGGACTGTCAGAAAATCGCCCATTGTAAATTGTTTGATAAGTTTACAAATACTCGGCGAATGCTAATACTAGGCGACCGCTACTACAGAACATGGCAATATTTAAAGTAGGAAAAAATAAATATGGATTGATGTTACTTATATTAGCTATTTATAGTTTTAGATAACTTACTGTTCGCTAAATGACGAGCGTTGACATACGTCAAGTCCCATACAATTATCAATCTATTCCAAATGTCAATCATACCATTTGTCTAGGCTCTCAGTTTTATAAGAAAAAAAGCTAGTTTTTGCAGAAAAAATACATGCTTACCGATCTTAGATTAAAACATTTTGTTTTAACTAAGTTACCGATGCAAGACTATTCCATATCATTATTTTAATTAAACTTGCCGATGTTCGGACAATATCATGTACCTTCTTTGGCCATTGACCCAAATCCAAAATTATTGTTCCGAGGTAAAAATAAAATATATTCTTTGTACTAAGGAATAATTTGTGATCACTTTGTGATTAATACATAAAGTTACTATACCTAACGGAAGATATAGTAACTTTGTGGATTAATAGCAGTGACATATTTGGACCACGGACCTCAGGTCCGTGATTTGGACATATTAAATGTCATAATTACTAAATTAAAATAACCGTTTCATTTTCTATAAAAAAATGTAAAATGTAAACTAATACGATTAACACTTTCAGGTCCGTGGATTAACAATGATCCCGCCTATTTTTAAATAAATAAGCACCGCAACGTTTTTAAATAGGTTGTAAAACAGATCTAACGGGGTAGATATGATTAGGTCATACTGGTTACAATTTTATATAAGTAATACTGTAAGCATTCGTGACTGTAAGTAATATAGAGACAACAAAATGAGTTATAACATGAAACGAAGAGAGGTTGTAGCCAAAGGTGGAGCAAAAAGTAATGCAATGTCCTTGGAAACAAAGAACTTCATTCAAAAGATCTGTTACAAGAAGTCCGCCTCGATCGACATGACTAGATATGGCTTCATGAAGGATAGCAAGACCCGCCCATTGAGTTTGATGATAAAGCCATTGAAGAACCAACTCGAACGGATTTGGGGTTTGTATTTGTAGAGTTTATACTATTTTGCTTATTAGCCTCTACATGTCTTACTGTAATCCAAGACCGTCCGTACACATACATACACCACTATACATACACATCACGCTCTTTTCATAGACAGCATCAGCCCCCCTAGACAAGTAGCAAACGCTCCGTCTATTCGTAATTCGTCTTACAATGCGCGCGCTACTCTATTTTTCACTAGCAATGGGCGATTTTCTGACAGCCCAAATTAAAAAGTAAAAATTAGTTCAAAAACACTCGATAGATGTCGTTTTATGAAAGCTGGGCTACTTAAGGGCTGTAATAAATTCTACACTTTTACTTGTCTACCAAAAGAATAAAAAAATAGTATTTACTTACATAATTATATTCAGGACATCCAGAACCTATTTCTTTTTTGGAATAGAATTTATGATTAAACGAACTTACCTGTACGTGAAGTTCTATCATAATTATACGAAGTGCTTCGTCCTCGAGATTAGTAACATTCAGGTATTATATGACACAATGTAGTAACGCGGTAGTGACACCACCTCAGCACTAAAGTTGAGAAAATATGGAGTGTAAGATAAAAAATAATTTATTTTGTACTAGCAACACTATAGGATTTCATTTGGCGCCATAATATCTGTCATCATAATGCTTGCCGCGCTCTGGCACCACTGCTAGGCCTCATTAAGTTCAGAGCATTTTGATAATTCCGAGAAAACCAAGGGCCCAGCAATGGGTGGGCGGGTTTTACTAATCTCTTCGGACGAAGCACTTCGTATAATTATGATAGAACTTCACGTACAGGTAAGTTCGTTTAATCATAAATTATACTCGTGCTTCGTCCTCGAGATTAGTAACATTCAGGTATTATATGACACAATGTAGATGTTTAGAGAATTTCGAGGGAATATCAAAACTAATACACTTTATTAATAATAACTATATTTATTAATATCAATCAGTTTATAACGAACATACAGCCCTCGCTAACGAGACGTAATCATTACATTCAAGAAGAGGTCTATTATAAAATTTAGCAAAGGTAGAGGAATTGCCGATCCATCCAGCCGTTTTTCTAATAAGGTCTAAATTTACGCCCAGCTTATGCGCTGCTGACGTAGCGGCATGTCGTGTACTATGGGAAGAAAAGATGGACACGTCTATTCCGCTATCTTTGAGTGTACTGTTATATCGGAATTAGCTCTGTTTGCCATATTAAATTAAATTGCTGAGTTTCCCATTGCATTTGCGTCAATGCAATAGGAAACCCGAATCGTCATTATAGCTTCAGTTAGTTTTCACATCAGATTGGATTGGACCTCCGTCGGGCATAGACTGTCCATTCTTTTAATAAATAAAATAACGTGTTTCAAATAAAATATCTTTTTTTAAAAAGACATTCCTGACCCGCCCCGTAACAGTGGTGTCAGAAGTGGGATACCAGTGTTGAAATTCGTTAATATTCGTTGATTCCATTCCACTGGTATTCCATCAACGGGTCGCGTGAAAGATTATCCGTTATAATACTCCGTATCGTCCAGTCCGTCTCCGGAACGTGAGTAACCACTAAGTAACTACGTTTCGTCAAGTTCCCGCTCGTCTCCTGTGGTTGAGTCGCGACAGTCAGCCTTACAGCCGTAAGCCTGCCGACCAGCTTCCGTAGATAGCCGCTGTATCCCGCCGGTGCGTAAGTCGCGCCGCCGCTGCCGCCGTCCCCCTGCTGCTGCCGCCTGCTGGCCGCCGCCGTCGCCGCTGAAGCGACGCTCTGCCATCGCCGCCACGTGCCGGTGCCGCTCACGCCGGGTCACCGCCGCTGGTGGTAGTATTCGCCGCCGTTCCTGCCGCTCCAGTCGCTGGTCGCGTTGCCTGACGCGTAGCGTGCCACGCTGCTCCGATCCTGTGAACGCGCTGCTCCAGTTGCAGAGATGTCCAACTCCTTCGTGATCCTGCTAACTCTGTAAGTGGAACATAATATCATCTGTTACTGCTACAATTTTCTTATAAAGTGTTCTATAAATTGTGTTAGACGATATATCATACTTACCTTATAATATCCTATTTTCCTATGCTATAAATCCTTACCTTATTATTTAATGTGTATCCTTTAAACTTATCTAAATAATAATAACGTAATCCTTTATACTTACCAACCGTGTCCAAATAATACAAGTAAGTACTGTGTCTTTTACTTTCTATTTCTTTTCTATATCATAATGTCTACTGATTCGAAGAAAAGCAGTGCTAGCGCGGAAATCTCATTGAGCGAACAGTTTCCAATAAACGTGTTATGTAATTTTATTAGTCCTTACAAAGGAGACCGCGAAACTCTCACCGCTTTTCTTACAAATTGCCAAAACGCTCTAGATCTAGCATCGTTGAGTCAAAAAGTTTTATTAACGAAATATATTTTATCTCGTTTGGAGGGCAAGGCCCAAATCGCGTGTTCTAATAAAATTTTTGAAGATTTTAATCAATTAAAATGTTTTCTCAAACAAAATTTCGGTGAAAGGAAACATTATAACCATTTACTACTAGATCTACAGTCGTGTAAGCAACAATCAAACGATACTGTTGCACAGTTTGCGCTCCGCGTCGAAGGCTGCCTTACTGATCTGCAGTCTGAAATCTATAATTCCGAATCTCTAAAAAAAGATTTATCCGGGCGTATCGCTATGACAGAAGATCTAGCGCTCTTCTCATTTTCTCTAGGGCTACATCCGCGATTAAGCAATAACGTTAGATGCAGAAGCCCTAAATCTCTCAATGATGCAGTAAATATCGCTCTTGAGGAAGAAAAGATTCAAAATCTTTTATTTAAGACCGTGACTAAGCCTAAATGCAGAATCTGTGGAAAGCTCGGGCATCCAGAATCCGAATGTTTCGCTAAACCAAAGCGGGCGTTTCCGCCACGTGTTTCTTCTGAGCCCCAGCCGTCAACATCATATAATAATAATTCCGGCTCACACGCTTTCTGCAGGTATTGCAAACATAAGGGTCATGATATTTCACAATGTCGCAAACGGAAATTCTATAATGCACAGAATTCTAATAATTATAATAAGTCGTCGAATATGCATCACGTTACATACGACCCGCCGCCGACGCTATCGCCGCCGTCACCGACACCTTATCAAGTTTCGTGCGAAAACGTCGAAGAGTCTTACGACGATTTAAACTAAATAATCGGTCTACGAAAACGTGCCGTCGTTTTCCGAGTGATTTAGGCACACGCGCATTTCTAGTTAAGTCTCGTTCAAATAATAAATCTCAACATGCTCCGCCGCGAGTCTCTGTTTCGTTGAGTCCTAGAATTAATAAACCTCGATACTGTCCTCCAGGACCCACTGTTTCGTCGAGTCATACGTATAAAAATAAATCTCAACACGCTCCGCCGCGAGTCCCTGTTTCGTTGAGTCCTAGAAATAATAAACTTCGATACTGTCCCTCGGGACCCACTGTTTCGTCGAGTCCTACGTATGCACAAATAGCTCAACATGCTCCGCCGCGAGTCCCTGTTTCGTTGAGTCCAAAAAATAATAAACCTCGATACTGTCCCTCGGGACCCACTGTTTCGTCGAGTCATACGTATGCACAAATAGCTCAACATGCTCCGCCGCGAGTCCCTGTTTCGTTGAGCCCAAAAAATAATAAACCTCGATACTGTCCTGCGGGACCCGCTGTTTCGTCGAGTCGTACGTATGAACATAATATATCTCAACATGCTCCGCCGCGAGTCCCTGTTTCGTTGAGTCCTAGTAATAACAAACTTCGATACTTTCCTTCGGGAACCGCTGTTTCATCGAATCCTAAATATAATAAACCTCAACACGCTCCACCGCGAGTCCCTATTTCGTTGAGTTCTGAATCTGTAAAACCCAAATATAATCTACCTAGAGTCCCGGTTCCACCGAGTAAAACGTCCCATTTGTCCTCGGGACCCTATGTATCGCACAATCCGGAAAACCGAATCGAGAATAATATAAATATTCCTGTATACGAGATTTATTCGTCATTAAAAAAAATATCCTTGCCACATGTACATCTTAAAACTAGTTTTTCTACGAAACCTCTTCGTTTTCTCTTAGATACGGGCGCAAGTATCAGTCTTGTTAAACGATCAAGCCTAAGCAAAGCACCTGACTTGTCTCGCGAAATTGTTAAAATAAGAGGAATCAATAGCATAGAATCTTGTTCAGAAACCCTTGGCACATTTCAAATGGATATTATCCTAGCCAAGAATACTTATACGTATAAATTTCATATAGTCAACGATGACGTCAGTCTAGAATATGACGGCATCATCGGTAGCGATTTTTTGGGCTATTTCAAGGCCACTATAAACTATGATTTGAATTTAATAAATATTTACGGGCAAAATGTGCATATGAATTATATCCAGCCAACTTATATTATTCCCGCTCGAGCCGAAGCTGTTATCGAGTGTGCGGTATCAAATTACTCGCCCGAACGCTATCAAAACAATGAAGGGTTATTACTAGATCATTCTATAAGCGATGGTGTTTATGTCGCTAACTGTCTCGTTTTTATAAAACCTAATAAAAAAATAAACGTAACTATTTTAAATACTACTAATTCTGAAGTTGAGGTCAAGGACTATGCTGTAAAGTTAACGCCTCTAGAGCCTAAAAATGATATCACTGATTCATCTCAATGCGTAAATTCTATATCTTACACAGCATCCGATAGAATACAGAAGGTATTAAACCTTATTCGTTGCTCTCATTTAAACTCTGAAGAAAAAGAGTCACTTCTCGAGTGTTGCTCACAGTACACCGACATCTTTCATATGGAAGGCGAGCCTTTGTCCTTCACAAACGCGATTGAACATACCATAGACTCGGGAGATGCGCCTCCCACTCACGTAAAATCATATCGCTTTCCCGAATGTCATAAAGAGGAGGTAGACACTCAGATCCGTAAGATGCTCGATCAGAACATTATACGTCCTTCTGTTTCGCCATGGAGCGCCCCAGTATGGGTAGTCCCTAAAAAGATGGACGCTTCTGGTAAAAAGAAGTGGCGAATAGTTATAGACTATCGCCGCCTCAATGACGTCACCGTATCTGAGAGCTATCCTCTGCCTCTTATCACAGACATATTGGACCAATTAGGACACTCCAAATATTTTAGCACCCTGGACCTCTCCAGTGGCTTTCATCAGATCAGGATGAGTCCCAAGGACGCTCCTAAAACAGGTTTCACTGTCAATACCAATTCTAGCACTTCCGGACATTACGAATTTACTAGAATGCCCTTCGGGTTAAAAAATGCTCCTACCACCTTCCAAAAGCTGATGAATACAGCTCTGTCTGGCCTCCAAGGTCTTCACGCTTACGTGTATTTGGATGACGCCATAATCTATAGCCATGACCTCAGAAGTCATATCACAAAACTTACTTTAGTCTTTGATCGATTGAGAAAGTTTAATCTGAAACTACAGCCAGATAAGTGCGAGTTTCTACGGCGCGAAGTCGCCTATCTAGGCCATATAATAACACACAAAGGTGTGTCTCCGAATCCTGACAAAATCAAGGCCGTCTCTCAGTTTCCGACACCTAAAAATCCTAAAGATATAAAGTCTTTCCTAGGTCTAGTCGGATACTATCGTCGTTTTATAAATAACTTTTCTCAAATAACAAAACCATTGACTTCCTTATTAAAAAAGGACGCCACCTTCCAATGGTCTCATAATCAGGAGCAAGCCTTCATCCAATTAAAGGATAAACTAACTTCGGCACCTCTACTCCAGTATCCTGACTTCAAACAACCTTTTCTTTTGACCACCGACGCGTCTAACTACGCAATAGGCGCTATACTGTCGCAAGGCGAAATAGGTAAAGACAAGCCCGTCTCGTATGCGTCACGCACCTTAAACAAAGCCGAGGGCAACTATTCTACCATAGAAAAGGAGCTCTTAGCCATACTATTCGGTGTAAAGACCTTTCGTCCTTACTTATACGGTCGAACTTTTAAAATAATAACAGACCACAAGCCACTTGTGTGGCTCTTTAATGTCAAGGATCCAGGCTCCAGGCTTATAAGATGGCGCCTAAAATTAGAAGAGTACGACTATGAGATCGTCTATAAAAAGGG
Source organism: Scoparia ambigualis (assembly GCA_963921215.1). Taxonomy (NCBI): domain Eukaryota; kingdom Metazoa; phylum Arthropoda; class Insecta; order Lepidoptera; family Crambidae; genus Scoparia; species Scoparia ambigualis. Next base: position 21,650,832 of record OY992523.1, read on the forward strand.
AAAATTAAATGCAAACGCCGATGCATTATCCCGTTTTCCAGTAAACGTCTTAAGCGATGACGATAACACAGACTCCATGTTATGTAATCCGACGCTATTACCAGATAACGAAGACGACTCACATAATTTACCTTCCATATCAGAAACTTACGAACAGTTTCTTCAAATAATAAAACAACCCGGTGTCTCGTTTGACACTGAGATTCAAGAGCACAACGATTCCTTACTTAAGGCGAAGTGCAAACTGATCGCTTATCCAGCATCAGTCGATTTAGATGAGTCCGTGCCTTACTGTCAAGACATCATAGATGCTTGTCCAAATCCGCCGGACATTCGTAGTATTGAACATGATCTGCACACCTATTATTCTACGTCAAACGATAAACATACGTTTACTCATTTATTTGTAAAAGCCAATCACTTTGATGAAACGTCATATAGAGATATTTTTAATCTTCTACGAGATTATCGAGATATGATCAAGTACTGGTACATGGAGGAAAAAGAAATCGCTCTACCAGACTTCACGGATCCATTTACTAAACTATCATTTACTAAGGTCTATAACATTATATCGTTTCTATTTCACAATACTAATATTAAAGTTAACATATACCGCAATTCTATAAAGTATCCTACGCCGGACGAGATCAAACAAATTCTTAAAGATAATCACGACTCTCCTCTCGCCGGTCATCCCGGTATCTCGCGTATGTTAGAGAGAATTAAATCTCAATTTTGGTGGAAAAACATGCGACAAGATATTGAAGATTATGTAAAGAACTGTCGCTCTTGCCAAATCAATAAGCCCTTAAGGCTGACAAATCGGGCTCCTATGATAGTAACTTCCACAGCATCTCGGCCCAACGAAAAAGTTTATCTTGATTTGGTCGGTCCACTTCCGGAAACTCATGAGCACAAATATAAATTCTTACTTACCTTACAAGACGACTTAACCAAATTTTCTCAAGCATATCCTATGCTAACATGCTCTGCTGAAGAAACAGCTAAATTACTTGTAATCTTTATCTCCCATATGGGAATTCCTAAAATGGTCGTCTCAGATCAAGGTACAAATTTTTGCTCAGACGTATTTAAACAACTCGAGAAACTTTTTAGTATAAAACATATATTCGCATCTCCATATCATCCGCAAACGTGCGGTGCCCTAGAAAGGAGTCATTCTACTCTTAAAGAGTATCTTAGATCTTATATCGGTGAAAATCAACACACATGGGATCTTTATATCCCAAGCGCAATGATTGCGTACAACTCTAACGTGCATAGCACTACAGGTTACTCGCCTTTAGAGTTGTTATTCGGTTATAAGCCTTATATACCTACGAGTATCGATACTCTCGACACCAATACATATACAGATTACATCCGAGCTCTTAATCATCGTCTTTATTATAGCCGCCAAAAAGCGCTTCAGAATATTCAAGCCTCTAAAGAAAAATCTAAAAATTATTACGATTCGCACACCAAACCTATAACTTATAGCGTTAATGATTTAGTATATGTACGTTGCCACCATAAGCAAAACAAAGCCTTATCTCCAGTGTGGAAGGGCCCTTTTAAAATAATAAAGCTAAATGGAAAACATACTGTTACCTTACTGATAAACCGTAAGCACGTACGTCATCACTATGACGAGATCAAGCCCGCTAGTGATAGCGCGTCATAACAAACACGTCACATGGCATGACGTCATATTATTACAACTCCTTATCATTTATTTCAGATCGGCGCTGTCTTCGGTCGCGTGCGAATTCGTATCGCCCATAGTCAGTAGTCCCGGGCTTTTCTTCGATAAACTCTTAGATGTTAAGTTTACTAATAGTGACTGGAATGTCGTAGCATATGTAGACATAAGTCATATACAGCCTAATTTAGATAAAATCGAATTTCTATTTGAAAAGTTAAACGTGTTTTGTAACTCATTTACATCTTCTAAGATAGAGACTGATTGTCTCAATTCTTTATCTGCGTTGAGAAATCAACATTTAAATAATGTTAATAAGTTTTCTTCTATTTCATATCTCCTGGTAGATGAAAGGCCAAATAAGCGTTATAAAAGAGCTCTCATCGATTTCGGAGGATCGTTGCTAAAAACTATTTTTGGTACATTAGATTCGGAAGATGCTGTTAAATATTCGAAGGCTATCGAAGATGTACAGACGGATGAGAAGCAGCTGGCTCATCTGATGAAAGATAATATCCACGTAATAAAATCTACTATCACATCTTTCAATAACTCTATATTCAAGGTCGACCAAAATGAGAAACATCTCATTAAAAATATGGAGACCATTCACAGAATCTTAGAGAATGTCTCAAACTCTAATGACAAATTAGAAATCAAATCGCAACTTAGCTCCTTATTGAATTCATTAGAGTCTATAATACTAACTTTATCTTTCGACATTGACGATATTAATAATGCTATTTTATTCGCGAAGCTCAATATTCTACATCCGACTGTACTTAGCCCGCATCAACTATATAACGAACTAGATAAGCATAGGAATAGACTACCTAGCCATTATGAACTCGCTGTATCCTTAACTCTACAAAATATACATGAACTTATAGATATATCTAAGCTAATATGTTATTATCATTTAAATAGAATTATAATCGTTATTAAGATTCCTTTAGTGTTACCTCAGGTCTATGACCTTTATAACATAGTTCCTTTACCTGTCCCATATGATATATCGAAACCTGACACATTCATTCTCATCGAGCCGTCTAGCTCATACGTAGCAATAACAGCTGATCGCATGTTCTACTCACTGATAAGGGACATAGAGAAGTGCAAACTTATTAGTGACAAGTGTTATGTGTGCGTACTTATAAATGTGTTTTCAGTGATCGCGAATCCTACGTGTGAAACGACTCTATTAAGCGAAGTTGTGAAGAAACTTCCAGATGTGTGTTCTACGAAATTGGTACACGGGTCAATCGATTTATTTCATAAGCTAAGTTTTAACCGCTGGCTGTTTGTACAATCAGAGCCAGGGAAATGCCATATCACTTGCAGTAATCGAGATGTAAATTCAGATCTCATCTTGTTCGGAACTGGTATATTGTCATTGCCAAAAAATTGTAAAGCATTTTATAAAACATTACAGTTTACCGCCGTCGGCGAAACTTCAATAGGTAATGTTACTAATAAAATCTCAGATTTTAATATTTTATTAGATGACTGCTGCGAACGGTCGAAAGTAAATAGAACTTTAGAGAAATTACCTTATACTAAGTTAGATAATATTAATAATCTTGATTCATTGTTACATGCTAGCATACATTTAAACTCTTTGGAACAAGACTTAAATAAATTAGAGACTCCTTCTCATTTTGAAAGCTATGGTATTCACTATATGTCTCTTAGCTATATATCCAGCTTCCTAATATTAATGTATGTACTATTCAAATATCGTAAAGTATTCTGTAATCGCTCGTCATCTTGTTGTATTCAAATTTACAATCAATGTAATAATTCTAAAATAAAGAAAGATCCTGTATCTCAAATGGTCATCTATCGAGATGCACCTGTAGAAACATCTGAGGAGGCTGATGTTACAGCAACGCCAACTCCTACTAAAAGAAATATTGTTTTCACTAAAACACATGATCTGTAACAATTTAATCTTTTATTTTAATACTATTTCTATATTTTCTTATGTTATAATCATGGATGCTGCATTCTGTAGCATATACATATCTTTAGATAAATAAGTTTAATATTGTAAGTTTTATTTACTCTTTTGTGATTTTAACCGCTCTGCCAAACGTAAGTCCAATCATAGTTCATCTCGTCTTGGGTTAATCTCTCATCACTTTGAATGGTGATGATCGATCTTAACGGGGGGGTTGTTATATCGGAATTAGCTCTGTTTGCCATATTAAATTAAATTGCTGAGTTTCCCATTGCATTTGCGTCAATGCAATAGGAAACCCGAATCGTCATTATAGCTTCAGTTAGTTTTCACATCAGATTGGATTGGACCTCCGTCGGGCATAGACTGTCCATTCTTTTAATAAATAAAATAACGTGTTTCAAATAAAATATCTTTTTTTAAAAAGACATTCCTGACCCGCCCCGTAACAGTACACTTAATCCAACGACTGAGAGTCTGAGTAGACACACAGTTATGCGGTTTGCGAAAGCTAATGAATAATTGATTAATTTTCCTAATTTCTTTAGTCTTTTCCATGTAGACCTTAAGGGTTTTAGCGGGACATATCTCTGGACGTTGATTATAAAAAGGTAAATAAAGTGTGGGTTGATTTTTGCCTAATTTTGATGTTTTGATCAAATCTGATATTTTAATTATTACTTTATCATTTTGATAAATTATTTGATCACATTTTATTTTTGATAATGTTTGTACTCTATGCGCTGTAACGAGTAGTGTAATGCATTTTTTGGACAATTGTTCAAGGCTTAAACTTTCATTAGGATAAAGAGCAGCTAAATAGTTCAAGACTGTACTTGGATCCCACGTAACATTATAACGTGGCAATGGAGGTCTTAATTTATATACACCTTTACAAAATCTTATAATTCTATCATCATCTGACATGTTACCTATTAATAAGCGAAAGTGCAGATCTGTGGCTATTGATAGTACCGTACTGACCTCCATCATTAAAAATCTTTGTAAGGAAATCTATTACAATTGGAATGGATGGGTTGTATATGCTTATATTATTCTCATTGCAAAATGTATACCATCGTTTGAAGCAGACATCGTATTGCTGTAAGGTATTCTCGGACAGTGATGCTAAGGTGATATCTAATGCAGACTCTGGGATGCAGCGTTGCAATAGTGCTGTCCGGACAAAACTCCGGCAACCAGGGTAGTGTGAGCTTGCATGTTCTGGCTGCTGGAAGAAGGTATGACAACATCATAATGCTGAAGCTTTATTACGTCTGAAACAAGTAATTTGTAAAATAGAGGATACCAGGGTTGGGATGGCCAGTCAGGCACAACCATAATACCTTTGGCACTATCGGAAATTATTTTCCTCAGGGATTTAAGTACGACTGCCACTGGTGGGAAGGCATAAAAAAACTTCCTAGACCAGTCTAAAGTAAAGGAATCGCAAGCAATGGCCTCGGGATCTGGATGTAAAGAGACATACCTATCGCACTTCTTATTGATGCGGTTAGCAAATAAATCAATTTCAGGGATTCCTAGATTATTTATTAATTTTTGGTCACCAAAATTTGTAAGCTCCCATTCTAAATCTGGATGGGTACGTCTAGACTCTTTGTCGGCTATAACATTTTCTGAGGATTTAATGTATGAAGCAACTATAAATATTTTTCGCTCTTCACACCAGTCCCATATAGCTTTTGTGACTGAATTTAGATGTGGGAACTGGATACCTCCCATGCGATTTATATAGCTGACTGCAGTAGTATTATCTACTCTAAGCAATATTTGACAATTGTAAATTTTTTTCCCAAATATCTTAAGAGCAAAGTAGGCCGCTAGTAATTCGAGTTGATTATTGTGTAATTTCTTTTCACTATTAGTCCAACGACCACAAGCTGTTTGTTCGTTACATGCTGCCCCCCACCCCGTTGTTGAGGCGTCAGAGAATATTTCTAACATGTAACTATCATTTCTAATTCTATGTACGGAATGATCAATTACACTTGTCCACCAATCAAAATCGAGATGCAAGGATTGTGGTAAAGTCATGTATTTATCATAGTCATTATGACCTAATAAATGAAGAAACTTACATCGTTCTAATTCTTTTGTATGCAGCCAACCATATTCAATCGCAGGACAGGCAGATATTAATAAACCTATTAATTGCGCGAATGTTCTTATTTTAAACCGTTTACGTTTTCTAAGGTTCCCAATTTCTATTTTAATACGAATTCTCTTTTCCGGAGGTAATGTAATTTGCCATTTATGCGTGTCTATTATAAAACCTAAATAACGACAGTTCTTTGAGGGTATTTTTACACTTTTTTCTTCATTAATAATAAACCCTAAGGCTTTTAAAACAGACTGAGTGATTTCAATATTTTTTAAACAATCTGTATGTGTAATTCCTGTCAAAAAGAAGTCATCTAAGTAATTTGATGAGATATATCCCAAAGAACGTAACAATTTGACCACTGGTTTCATCAGTTTTGTAAATATAAATGGAGCTGTACAGATACCAAATGGAAGAACATTGAATTCATACAAATTATTGTTTACAAAAAATCGAAGGTACTTTCGAGATTCCGGATGAATTTTAATTAAAAAGTAGGCATCTTTTAAATCTAAAGTAGCAATAAAAGAGTCTTTAGATATAAGTTTGAGAACTGTTCGAATATCCTCTAATTTAAAATGTTGTGATTTCATGAATTTATTTAAGCTTTTAAGATTTAATATTAATCTTTTCCCGCCATTTGGTTTCGGTACTAAAAATATGCGAGATATGTATTGATCAGAACACGGTTCACATTTAGATATGGCTCCAACAGAAACTAAGTTATTGATTGTTACTTTTACATGAATTTGTTCCGAGTCTGCGAAGTTAGTTACAGCCGGTAAATGAGATTGTTGAACTGGACGTTCAAATTTTAATTTGTAACCATTAATCCATGATAAAATGTTACGATCACATGTTATAATCGACCATTGTTTATAAAAAAGCGCAAGCCTGCCGGCGTAACGTACCGAGTTTACTGGTGTTGTTGGTTCGGGGCTGGCCGATGTGAGTAATTCATTGACGACATCCCGCGGCGAGGCGGTGGTGCGTTGCGAGCTGCTGGCAGCTGGAAGCGTGGCGACGGGCCCGGTGGCTGCCTGCGAACTGGAGCCCTCGCCTTCCAGTTTAAATGCTTGTTTGGTACGTTTGCAGACGTTGAACTCTTTGGTTTCTTAGAAATATCCAACTTGAGGTCTGTACTGGATTTTGTAACTGCCTTTGCGGTTTTCAAGGTTTCAATCAAATTGTTTCCAAACAAATATTTATCTATTTTTGTAAGTGACAATTGGTCTTTTAAGTCCTTTTTTACTGAATATAAACAGAAGTTCCGTCTTGCTTCGGATTCTGAATGCTGAATATCACAAAATATTCGGCCAATATTCATGAGTTCTTTAATTAACTCGGTGTTTTTCTCAGAAGCACTAAGCTGATCTGATATTACTTTGCTTAGACATGAAATGCCAGCTGCAATCTGTTTTTGTCTGGACTCAATGGCCTTGTCTCTTTTGGTGACTTGTTCGGAAACAGCGGCTTTTATTTCAGCATTAAGCTGTGGTGCGGCTATGTTTACACAATTTTCCGGCACTAGGTACTTTTTGAGTAGCTCTTTCCGAGCATCTTTGCTTAAGCCGGAAGTGGCTATATGATTGAATCTAGTTGCCAAGTCTTTGTTAATTTTAGTTCCGTATTCGACGACTAACGACGGATCTTCGCCCAAAATGTTTAAGATGTCTACATCAGGAGTGGACGAAAGACCACTAGGGCCAGTTTCAACATTTTGAGGAACTTCTGCGATGTCTATATTTTGAGGTATCTCGTTAGTGTCAGTCTCCAAATCAATAGTTTCAACTTGCTCCGCTGAGTTCCGATTTGTTTCAAGGCCTAAAACAATATTTAACGGTCTTTTAGACTTTGCTATCGTTTATTTAAAACAGAAACGGTATACGGTAATATTGATAAAGGGAAAAATAATAATTGCGGGTAGTTGTGAAAAAAGAAGAGAAAATGTTTTTTAATTTATTGTTATTCTTCCTTCTAACCACTAAAAATATGAACTATTAAGATTATGTGCAAATTTTTTGGTTTACGAACCATAGAGGATTTACAGACATTGCGGCGGGATAGCCCCATTATTCATATTATTTTTCAGCCACACCGAGCGTCGAGACTACTCTGATGCACATTTAAATTTTAATCAGACAGTAATTGCGTCGAGATAGTCCCTCAAAAACTACTCTGATGCAATCGATTAACATCATGCGTCAAGATAGTCCCAAAGACTACTCTGTGCATGAAAAAACAATCGTTACTTATATTAGAATTGAAAGACACTTGCTACGAGTTAGTCCCTCAGACTACTCTGATGCAAGTTTATAAGTAATTTGTTTAGTGCACTAATGGAGAGAGAAAAAAAAAACAACGTAATTGTGGGTACTTACTGTTAGAATTCTCCTGAATATCAGGTGTGGGAGCTCTCGACGAATTAGATGATGAGCTGGATGATCGACTAGAAGACGATGAAGAACTTATCGATAAAGTATTTTTATTACGCCGCGAGCGTTTAACCTCCTTCTCTAATTTCTTTAATTTTTTTACAATTGACTCCAAACTAGTTTCCGCCGACCGTTTCGGCATGATTGCGAAAAAACGTGTGAAGTGGATGAGCACTAAATTGCGAATGAGGCCTAGCAGTGGTGCCAGAGCGCGGCAAGCATTATGATGACAGATATTATGGCGCCAAATGAAATCCTATAGTGTTGCTAGTACAAAATAAATTATTTTTTATCTTACACTCCATATTTTCTCAACTTTAGTGCTGAGGTGGTGTCACTACCGCGTTACTACATTGTGTCATATAATACCTGAATGTTACTAATCTCGAGGACGAAGCACGAGTATAATAAATATTACGCAGCCATACACGTGCTCTTCATGAACCCGCCTTTTACTAAGCGCCATACTACTCTATGCTAAGCGCCATCTATGAAGTCATTTACGAACCAATTTCTTTTTTTTTTTGATCTCGGAAAATCGCCCATTGGCACAGAGGTACCTACACAGTTGCAGTCCTACTAATATTATAAACGAGAAAGTTTGTAAGTATGGATGGATGTTTGTTACTCTTTCACGTAAAAACTACTGAATGGATTTAGATGAAATTTGACATACACATAGTTTATAACCTGGATTAACACTTAGGATACTTTTTATCCCGATATTCCCACGGGAACGGGAACCACGTGGGTGAAACCGCGAGTGGCCGCTAGTGTACAATGAATTTAGCCTTTTTTGGAATGGGTAAACAAACCAAATTTGGATGTGGAATGGTGATTGATAATTAATAAATGATAGATTATAATGATGATGATTGTGTTCCAGGCAACGCCCCCAACAAAAACATCAAAGAGAAATTAGCACGAAGAAAAGAAAAGAGTAAGGTTGCCGTTAATGGCTACATTTTTTTATCTTCTATCTATATTTATTTAAATAAAAATCAATTGCCACGAATGTGTGTTCACGCCACGCATCACTTCATAACAGTTGCACCATTTGGCTAATTCTTTTTTGTTGTGATTTTAACTGTCAGGACATGGTTTGTGTGACTTTTCTTTTTGCAAATTCTATAGTTAGGTTCTATAAATTCTATAATGACTGCGTGCATATTGGGTTTTACATTGAATGCATAAGAGAATGTCAGTAGATTTTTATTTCGAGAACTTTGTTTTAGAAGTTCGTTAACACCTTGAGCACCGTATAACCAGACACAATTGAAAATCAATTGTTTCGCGACCGCCGGCGGCCTTATAATCTTTGACCTATATAGACGGCATTTCTAATTGTATTGACATAATATGATTAATTCGATCAAGTAGCGAATCAAACTCGCACTAGACACCATAAAGTTACTATACCTAGAGGTATAGTAACTTTATGCTAGACACTCAGTTATCGTCAAGGCAAACCGGATCTAAATTTGATACTTGTAACAAAATTAATAAAGTAGATAGGTACTTAGAACAGAGTAGAACAGATTAAAATAATCTTTATCAATACAATACACATCACTATTGGTTAAGATTGTTATTTACATGGTAGAAATGGTAAGAAGATCTTTGTGGCAAGTTCAGATGGTATCAGTCGCAAAATTAAAATACGTAGAAATAATAGAGTATTTTTTTTTCAGAAAAACCACTGGTAAAGCTGCACAAAACAATACCAAGAAATTTGTGTTTAGAAAAATGTAAAAACGTTGACGATTTTTCAGATTTTACCAACGACTGCTATAAAAAAGCGAACTGACAAATTACCTCGGTATGGCCGAATGGTAAATGATAATAATAATAATGTCAATGTATACCAATAATTATGGAAACAGTTAACGTAATAAATAACATATTAGAATTTCAAAAACAGTTTTTATTATTTTGTAGTACCTAGCTATGTAAATATTAAACACTAGAATGCGTAAAATTAGAAAAAAACATTCGGCTCATGCATATAACGCCTATTACGCGTTTCTTGCTTATTAGTTTAAAGGAAAATCATGTTTGTTTTTGACGATAAGTCACTTAGAAGCCCCCTACACAATTAGGGCAATCGCTCATCCACCCCTTTCCTATTCGTAATAGTCCGGCAAATTAGGAATGGACACGGAGTGAGCGTTTGTTACTTATCTAGAGGGGCTGTTATTAATCTACGCAATTGCAGTTTCCGTTAATATTACCGGTGCATCCAAATTGGTTGTATGCTGGAGGGAAATGGCAGGAACATTTTTTTGGCTCACCCATTTCTGGTGATGTACAGTCGTATGGCTTGCTGTCTGGTTCTTTAGGAATTTTGGTACTTTGTTTTGGTACTTCTACACTTGTAAGATTGTTAGGCTTATTAGAATCAAATGTCATACCAGAAGCAGTTAATAAATTAGCCTCTCCTTCTGGGATTGGCTCAACATCGTTGATTCTTTCACCTAATGCATCGGTCTGCGGGCTATTTTCTGTTAGCTCGCTAGCTTGTGTAACAGTATTACTGCTTGAAAGATCACTATTTTTATCTTGTTGATCCTGACGGACACTAATTGCCGGGTTGCAAGGTTTTGGAATTTCTTGTGCTTCAATTGTGCAGCAATTAGGTATTTTAGATGGGCAGCTTATTGTTTGTAAATCTTGGATGTCCCAATTCCCCAAGTTCTTATTTTGCGTTTGCTGTGCTTCAATCCCTATAGTTGCTGGCAGTTCAGTACATGGACTGATTTCCTCTTGTGTAACATCTTGAGTAGCTAAAAGACTGTACGAACTTGCCAGCTGTTCTGCTGCATCATCGCAGTGACATGCTGTGTCAGATTCATTTTTTACAATTTCTGGCGAGCGCATGGCAGGCAGAGATGTTTGTTTGCACTCTTCAATAGCCTCTTTAATTGTTTTAATTGATATTCCAGGACCACAAGTAGAGCATGATTCTGAGTGTTTATCATTTTTGATTCTTTGATAGTTTTCATCAAATTCTTCAGCTGAACTGTCACATGAACAACTGCAGAAGAACCCGTCGTTATCGACATCTTGATTTTGATTATCGGCTGTGGCAAACATTGGATATATTGTGTTTCCACATGTGTGGGTATTATTGCAGCATGTTTGCTCTGTGCAGGATCTATGTTCTCTCAAGGAATCTGTTGAAAGGTTGTTAAGATTGCTTGCGCTTGTTGTGATTAGAGATGGGATCTTATGGTGGTAGGTACAAATATTTAAACTTTCTATAAGTTGTTTCCTGAATGGTGTATTTGTACTTTGACATTTTTTGTCACAGCGTCTTGGCATCACATTGGGCTATTAAAACCTTATGTTGGTAATTCATGTACCATTTATAGTAATCCCTATAATGCTAGTGACATACACAAACCCCATTTCTTCTTAATAAACGTTAAAGCTAGGTACCCAATGACTGTGTAAATGATTTGATCTTTGAATGTTTCCGTAAAGTAGTAGAAACTGCTGATTTTGCTAAAACGCTTGTTCCATGCATTCGATACCTAATAAATGATTGTGTCTGGGTTGGATGGCTTCTGGATTCATGATTTAGGCAACATATTTTAGTAGGTACCTAATAATACATTATCCTAAAATTATCCGGTAATAATTTAGTTTCCTAATAGGTACACAATTTAAGATTTTTTATTACATTTTATATACATTTTTTATTTGATAGCTCGCTATAATTTAGCCAGTGTCTAGTTTAGATAAACAATACATGTAGATTGTTCTGAGACATGTAGGTACCTACCTAGATATTTAAATTGTCATTTTTCTGTCGTTGTCATTCTAACAAAGACATAATTTCTCAGTTTATACTCTTTGCTTATCAAATGTGATAGGTGGGCCATTTTCAAATTCTCTGCAGCCTGCAGGTAACCTTGTCCCTAACCATGTTTATTTTTTTTTGATAAATTACGAAATTACTGCAAATGTAAAGTAAATAAATACAAAATAAACTGTTAAATTAAGCATCGAAAATGGAAAATAATAATCTAATTTCATATTTTTGTACTTTGTTTAAAGTAACATTATGGTAATTCTTGGTAACAGAGTTGTTTTCCATACAAAATTATTATGTCCTAGACAGTTATAGATTTAAAAATTAATGGGTTATTTAAATACAAATATTTATAAAACGTATTAAGTTATTTAAAACACAAGTTGGTGATAAAATGTATTTTTTTCTATTTTTCGAAAGTTTGTCCCGCTGTCCATATAAAGTAGCTATACTCTGTTACTATAGCAAATTCGACCAAAAAAAGCAGATGGCGCTACTGTTGTACCGGCAGTTATATTGGCATGGTGTCCGAGTTCATTCTAGATAGTTCTCGGGGCCTGGGAGGGGACGTAGTTCGTTCAGTCGAGGAAATGCAATACATGGTGGCTCCTTAATTATTGTTAGTAAAAAGTTTAACGCAAGAACGCAAAGACATAATGAGCCTCTCGGTTGAGCGAACAATAGAAATAGCTTGTGTGGAGTTGGAGCAGTTTGTTCACAGACATATAATAGAAGAGTTTGTTGTACTAAGTGTATGCAGACCTCCTTCATCGTCATATGATTTTTTTGAAAAAGTTATGGATGAGGCTAGAGGTGGGCGTTAAAAGCAAAAGCACTTAAAAAAGTATACTTTTAGACAAAAGTAATAAGCATGCTTTTAGGTTTACACTTATTATGCTTTTCACTTATAAAAGTGTACGTCCCGCCATCTATGAGATCTCTATAAAACTACATCAATACTTCCAGTATTTCAGATTTTTTTAGCAAATCCACGATGATAAACTGCCGAATGTAATAATGAAAGAAAAATATATAAAAGTTTAAAACTTAAATGCTGTTTGCTTTTAAGCTTTTTGTAAATAAAAAGCAAAAAAAGCAAAAAGCATTTTTAGAAGCATGCTGTTTGAAAATCGTACAATGCTTATACGTTAAAATAAAATAAGCACTTTTTCCCAACTCTAGATGAGGCATTACATAAAGTCCGTAATGTAGGTAAAACAATAATTGTTTGCGGGGATTTTAATATTAAATTGTTAGGAAATTCCACAATGTCAACTAAAATTAAAAACCTATTTCTATCATACAACTTAAATCATTTATTTTTGGAGCCGACAAGAATAACTGCCACTTCGGCCACCTGTATTGATAACATATATACAAATGTAAAACCACTGGCTAAGCAAATTATTAATAACCTGGACTCTGATCATTGTGGCCAAATGTAGACCGATAGCGCTAGGTTTTGAGGTTTCAAAAATATTAAAGTTGTTTATGTTTCACATATAGTTTCCGGACCTTTTGCCCAACCTAATATATTAGTTTGTGTCATCCTAGGTACTTGCATAGGTAGAAATTTAGGTATTTGTCGCTTCAATCAGTATTGGACGAAAAGAAAATTAGAGATGAAAATTTTATTGTCATGATAATAACGAAGTAGTAACTGATGTACAACATAGGCAATTTGTGTCATTTCTGTCCACGAAAATCCTGATATTTAACCAGTACTTATTACGTCGCCCAACTAGCTCTGAAAGAATATTACAATAGGTTAAATAGGTGTTACGCGTTTTAGAGTACTGATATCTGTTGTTCAAAACATTTTGTGTCGAATTCTTCCACGAAATTTATAGATATTTCATTTTTTTATTACAAAACCCTGTAAAAGCCACAAAAGAAAGTGCAAGTTATTAGAGTTTAAGTGTTTTTGATTATTATGGTGTAACAAAACACTATTCATAATTTGTGTCATTTTAATCCACGAATTCTTGTTATTTTAATAAAAACAGACTTCTAAGCACGTGTAGGGCGAGCGCGGGGAAGAGCACGGGCGCGGGCGGCGGCGCCGGCGCACAGCGGGCAAATTTCGAAGCGTATCGAAGCGTCATGCTCGCGTCAGGGCCTAATTTATATACAAAACAACCGGCCGCTCGCGGTTTCACCCGCGTGGTGCCCGTTCCCGTAGGAATATCGAGATAAAAAGTATCCTACGTGTTAATCCAGGTCATAAACTATCTGTATGCCGAATTTCATTCGAATCCATTCAGTAGTTTTTACGTGAAAGAGTAACAAACATCCAGCCATACGTTCCCGTGGGAATATCAGGATAAAATGTATCCTATGTGTTAATCCAGGTTGTAAACTATCTGTATGCCGAATTCCATCCAAATCCATTCAGTAGTTTTTACGTAAAGTAGTAACAAATATCCATACATTCTTACAAACTTTAACGTTTATAATATTAGTACGATGTATGCTGTATGCAACGTCTCAAATCAGTTCTCCGTCGAAGCCACGCATACGGCACGGCACGCCACGTGCACGGCCCGGTCTAATATAATTCATCCCTCAATCTAAAATAATATTGACCCTTATGCTACGGCCACACTATCGCGCTAGTGCGAAGATTCACGTTGTCGCGACACGTCTGGCCAAACACTTCGTCATAATAACGCGATGCATCATCGCGTTATGCTACGGCCACACTATCGCGGTAAAATTCTTGTTCCGTTGTCGCGGTAAAAACTTCATGTTCCGTTGTCGCGATAAAGCTTGGCCACATCATAAAAAACTTCGCGACGACGCCGACGTCGCGATAATTGTGAACTTTGTCGCCATAATGCATTTCAACTAGTGGTGGGTAATATATTTGAAACTATATATCGATATTTGATATCGGATTCCTAAACTATAGCTAACATATATTTTAATATCAGTGATATCAGTATCGATCATTTCTACGGACTATTAAAAATTCATGAAATATCGTGTTTTTTACACTATATAAGGTACTACCGGGTGACAAGGCCCACAGTTTTCCAAGGCCCAAGCGCAGAAAACTATGTTTATTACATTTGATCCGTACCAACTTCGTAGCATGCATGAAACACATCAATATGAACGCCGAAACGCAGCAGCGGATAGCGAGCGGCCACCATCTTGTCACTGACATCCGATAGTTCGCTGACATCGGTCGCGGCCGCTCATATTACTGATTTTGGCTCCTAAAAACGTCAGTTTTTACTTGTTTATACTACGATTTGTCAGTAGATTTTTATTTAGTGTGTTTATTTGATCATTACTCTTTTGATATTTACATAAACATGTGCGATTTTATAGCCTTTTATTTTGTAAATATTCAATTTGTGTTGTAAAGCCCACAACGGTTAGGAAGGCCCAATGAAGTAGTTGCTTGGACCTTAATAGGAATTTTAATTACTTAATTTTAGCATAAATAACCAAAAGGAGAACGCGTACTGGCGTACAACCCCACAATGTTCGTGTTTTGGTACTATATTTGCATAGTTGGTTCCTTAATTTTTTCTCATTATTTTCCAGTAAATGTTATATTTTTAGAAGACCGCGGTAAAGAAAAATCGTAAAGCGAAATAATAATACTAAAACTAATAACGAAACGCATTTCAACAAGCAGATACTATACGCAAAACAGAAATCTGCTGTCAGAGTTGCCTGGCATAAAAAAACCAATTTATCGATTTTGAAATCGATTCTCAAATAGCTAATTAAGTCTTATTATTGTTAATCTAGTTTCGATTAAAAACTTATTTGTGCAACTATTTTAGAGCTTAGACCTATACAATTACAGACTTTTTATAGTTGATTATTTACTTTTGATATTTATAATTATTATTTTTAAGATTGATTGTCTTATCGATTTGTTTCACGTAAAAAGACGAATGATACTACTTGCAACACTTTCAATGTCAATCATTGAGCTTTTGGTCAACGTAATAAAAAAAGTGTGTTTTTGTGTGTAGGTTCCTTCCTACCTATTTGCGAAAAGCCGCTTTGTGAATGTGATAATGAAATGAACACAAACAATATTATGTTGTGCTTGCGCAGTACTTTTAAATGCACTTTCGTGATAATTTTACTGTCTGATTGGGTGATACATTACCATCACAATGTCGAGTATGCAATGCATTTCGATTGGATCGCAGGCGGCATTTACTGACGAACGAGAATCAAGCTTTAGTCGACACTATTCGGTTTTGGTCATATCTCTGAGAGGTAAGTCGTACATAGTACGAAATATGTCGTCAACCATTTTAGACATCTAACATATTTGGTGCAGCAATGCACCTATGTATCTGTTACTACTAATATTCTACTATTTTGTTGATCAATTAATAAACTTCATCCATGCTCTTATTGTTTTAGGCAACACCTTCTGATTATATTTGTCATGCTTCCTGGGAATTAGCAATCCATTCTATTGCATCTGAAAGTAAAACTACAAGGCATGTTGGCCATCGCCATGACGTGTTGTATGTGGACGTTCTATTTTAAGAATGAGCAGACGAAGTGTTCTTTCAAGAGCCAAATGAAGAGGAACAAAGGATGACTAACATAATTTCGAATTGGATTAGACCACGAGAGGTAACACCTTACATATATTTACTTATTGACTACCTGCGTGGTGGAGTAATATGTACACTGGTTTTCCTGGTGATACATACTCTGAGTTCCTGGGTTTGAATCCCAGTAGGGACGAATGTTTCTATGACGAATACGAGCATTTGTACCTGAGGCCATGACTATTTACCTATATAATAATTCTACTAAATACATATATATACCATACATTCCGAATCCCATCGGCTTCCCTATAAGAAATCCCACTCCAGGGATCCACCATGCAGATCTTAATAATTATGTCAGTAATTAGTACCACCAATGATCTGATTTGTAAATTCTGGGCCGGCTTATCTTCGCCGTATTTCCCCAAACACATCCCTCGCCACTGTTATTACTACTATCACAAATGCATTTTTACCCATTGGCCTAGTATAACATATCACAAGCCTAACAGTGCTTACTTTGGGGCTAAGCCACTGACCTACCTAAACTATCAATTTGTTACCTGAGACACCCAAGGTAGTAAATATTTAGGTCAGCATTCTTGTATTATAGAGAGGTCAGCGGTCTAGGCTAATTGGTGTAAGATTAAAAAATATTTACTTTACACTCTCTTACTTTTGTAATTTAATTGTGATTGTTTATTTCAGCTTTCATCAGAAAATGAAGCTTGTGTTCCTTGCTGGCTCCGAGCTCAAAGAGCTTCACGTAGAAGTGGACAGCCAGAGTTTTAACTGCATTGTGGGGCTACGAACTGTTGGGTGCTGCTCACTGATTTGCTTGCCATGAAGGCATGACTAGACCGGCTCCACTTTTCGATGATGTTATTTTAAGAGTGCCCTTAATTACTTTATAATTTAATATTAAATATGTGACTAAACTAAATTGTTGTTTTATTTCCTCTGAGCAAATGCTAATATGGAAAAACATTACTCTTCTGTGTGTATGTACAATTATGAAACTTCCCTGTAGAAAGACCAGTCGAGTTTCTGATTTATTAAAATGTTTTCATCATATTTTTTAGTATTATATTATATTGTTTGCCTTTGATTAAGTAATTTATTAGTAGTATCTACGGGAAGATCCTCGATTGTAAGTACTGTAAATATAAGTAAGTATGCATTCTGAGCAGTACCTAGTAGACTAATATTCCTATCTCAGAAACAATTATTTTAACTACTAGCTTCCACCCGCGGTTTCACCTGCGTGATTCGCGTTCCTATAGGAATATCGGCATAAAAAGTTGCCTATGCTATGTTACTCTTCGTTCTTTCAAAGATCAAGTCAATTGGTTGCTTAGTTAGGGCGTAAAAGAAGGACAAACAAGTCACTTTCGCATATAAAATAATAAATATGTAGGATAGAAGATGATTTCAACTTAATGTTGGTATAGGTAGGTAGGTAGTCTAAAGTTGAGACCTCTAAAGTGGGAACGTGTATACCTACTTCTATTGTTTACATCTATGACTTTCATCATGTTTTAAGTATTTTGCTGTTATTTACCAAAACACAGATGGGTAGTTATGTCTTTTTATGTTTTAAATAACCAAGCACAAAGATCTGAATAATCACAGTCGCAGCAGTTCCTGATAAGTATCCTATCCTATCTATCTATCTTCTAGAATCTAGAACTAGCTAGGGCTAACAATACATAGGTACTTACTTACTTAATTAATATTGAAATGCACTACATATTATGTACCTACCTACCTATTTTAGTTCGATTCACGATTGATCTATAAATCAATCAATCAAGGCGCGAACGTACATTTTCAGATTAATTATTTATTTTGTTACCTACTGTCAGAATCATTGTCCGTCCGTCCCTCCCTGTCATTCTTCTGTCAATGTCAATCAAATACAGGGAAAAACCTAACCTTAAAAAATTATCGAAATACAAGTATAACTTTTAAACCCCAACTTTCAAAATTCTGTTAATTTTTATAGTAATTCTCAATAATATAATCTACCAAATGTGTAAGTCTCATTGCCAAACATGAAAATTGTAGGCCTGTACAAAATCTCCATAGTACCCTGCCATTGTCCTTTATAAGTAAAATCTAATAATAATGCAATAAACACTTAAAAATTCAATATCTCTGCTGTTTTATTACACAGTGGAAAAGTATTTTTTTGTCCCAAAATATTGATCATTTTAGTATCCGATTGTTTTTATCGAAATTTATGAATGTTACAATTTTTATGTGTATATATTGTTATGGTCTTTAATGCTTACTTTTGCTCCAAAAGACTTAAAAACGGCACGGGCCTTATTGGGCATACCATGTTTAGTAAAGCCCAAAATAAGGGTTTTTTAAAATGTTTATAAACCTAACTTATTATCGTTGTAGCTTGTGGGCCTTGTCACCCTGTAGTACCTTAGTTTCAGAACGCATCGAATCGATATCGGATTTTGATGCAATATTATATACTTATAAGTTTCTTTTCAATAAATTTAGATGACTCAGTCAGTTTACATTGTTCTAAGTGAGTGAGTGCCTATTAATTAAGTGATCAGGATTTAGTTAAGTAAGTTAAATTTTTCTAAAATAAATTTATGTACCTCTAATAATTTTATTCATTAAACTTTTACAAGCACATTAGTTTGTTAAAAACTACCGATCAATGATAATTCAATAAACATCATCGATACGGTACAATATTCTTGAATCGGATCACGTACAATATAGATTAGTGATCTCAACGCACACCGCATTTCTGACGCGATACTTAGTGTTTTCCAAAATATAAAGTTTTAGCTATGCGATTCTCTAAGCGACACATAGACGCAGCGCGCATGACTGCGATATGAAAGAGACAGAGTCATAAAAAGCTAAATTCAATATGCATGTCCCAACTCGGGACACCGACCACCGTCTCCAGAGAAAGACAGCCTGATCTGGTACACCGACGGATCCAAAATGGAGTCAGGCACTGGAGCAGGTATCTTTAGCAATGACTTTAAGCACAGTCAGAGTATGGGAAAGTTCGCTTCTGTTTTTCAGGCAGAAACCTTCGCAATTCTCCTGTGCGTTAAAAAGAATCTAGCACTTGCTCCCAAGAAGCGTAACATATTCATCCTGAGCGACAGCCAAGCCGCGCCCAAGTCACTTATATCGCCTTGAATCTACTCCAGCCTTGTGCTTGAAACCATAAAGCCTTAAACAAGCTAGGTAGGCACAACAGGGTGAGGTTGATCTGGATACGTTGATTTTAACGTACCACATGGGAATCCAAGGCAATGAAATGGCCGATGCACTTGCTAAGGAGGGCTCAGGGACCCCATATATTGGTCCTGAGCCGTTTGTGGCACTAGCATCGAGTACCATCAACAAAGCCTTCAAGAACTACATCCAAAACAGGCATAGAACCGAATGGAAAGAGCTACCCGGCATAAGACACTCAAAATACTTCATAGGCGAAGGCAGGCCCGATTAATCACCGGTGCCCTGACTGGGGACTGTGCCATAAAACAAATGCTCCACAAAATGCAACTAGCAACAGACAACCTGTGCAGGGCATGTGGAGGGGAAACGGAGTCCATGCAGCACCTACTGTGTGACTGCGACTCTTTTGCCAGGAAAATAATGAATCTTCTGGGATCGGCCTACCCGAAACCAGTTGATTTTAGGCTCTTCGCCTTCAAGGACATTGCCAAGCTTATGGCAATTATCTTCACTGAGGAGGCAGAGTGATAGGACGGGGTTGCACAAATAGGCGGTTTGACGGCCGGGTGGTTTAGTTGTCAGCGACAAATGTTTGTGTGGTGAGCACGAGCATTTTGTGAGCGAGCCATGGATGATTATTAATATTTATGTATGTTTGTGTATCCGTTATTTAGTCACCATAGTTCGGGTTATGCTTAGTTTGGGGCTGAATGATTGGTGTGACAGTTGTGATTTTGTTTTTGTGATTTTTGTCTTGGGGGTAACATAAAACTGGTTCTTATTCGTAATATTTTATTACTTCTAATACTTTATCGTTACTCCAATCCATAATGATCGAAACAGAATCATTTCGATAGTCGTATTTG
Organism: Scoparia ambigualis; assembly: GCA_963921215.1. NCBI lineage: Eukaryota > Metazoa > Arthropoda > Insecta > Lepidoptera > Crambidae > Scoparia > Scoparia ambigualis. The sequence continues at coordinate 21,671,497 of OY992523.1, forward strand.
CAACACGTTCACAGAGTTCACACCTCTAGTTGTCTCGCAGTCAGTCCTCATAGGTCAACTAAAGTGTGCGAATAAAGTGTAGCTGCACGAACTTTATCGCGACAAAATTCTTTGATGAGCGGCAATTTACCGACAGCAGCGCGTTAACGCAATGATGCATCGCGCTAAGACGAAGTGTTTGGCCAGACGTGTTGTGACAAAGCGAATCTTGAAAATAGTGTGGCCGTAGCATTAACGCGCCGCTGTCGGTTAATTGCCGCACATTAAAGGATTTTGTCGCGATAAATTTCGTGCGGTTATACTTCCTTCGCACACTTTAGGTGACTGCGAGACAACTAGAGGTGTGAACGTGTTGCAAATACGACTATCAAAATTATTCGGTTTCGATAATTTATGGATTGATTTAGATTTAATAAAGTATTAGAAGTAATACAACATTACTAATTAGAACCGGTTTTATGGAACCCCCAAACCCAAATCACAAAAAAAATCACAACTGTCACACCAATCATTCAGCCCCAAACTAAGTATATCCCGAACTATGGTGACTGAATAACGAATAAACAAACATACATAAATACTAATAAACATCCATGCCTCGGTCACACACATGCTCGTGCTCACCACACAAGCATTTGGCGCTGACCTAGACCACCCGGCCATCAAACCGCCTTTTAAATATTAACTTTTTAATATGTTATCAATTTTAATAAAATAAAAATTAAAGCAAATGAATTCTCCTAAGAATTAAGTGGTAATAATAGTCTTAAAATGAACAAAAGTTAATTATCACGAACACCTGAAGTATCAAAGTGACAGCAAAACAAATAAAACAAATAGACCAATCCATACAGTACATAAAATAACTAGCGAATAGTTATTCCAACTCTTTTCCAAGTTTATTAGGAAGAAATTATAACCTTCCTATTCCCAATTTAAAACACATCTAAATAAGTTTTTATTTCTAAGCAAATAATCAAATATTACAATTAAACTAGTATTAAAAACTAGCAAACTTATGCAATGTTAAACAATATAAAAGTACTAACTTTGTCCGATTTTTGTGTATAGATAGATAACATCCACCACCGTCTTTTATTTTCATCCTTCTATTTATTTTGTTCAAATAATAAAGATGCAGAAAATAATTATTTGCCGACATGTAATAAAGCGCAACCGCCTCTTCCATTTTTTCCGTTGAAATTAGAAGTGGGCGATACAAATCGTATATAGTTACTGAAACGTATAATTATTGCACAAATTTCGTCAAATTCGATATCGATGCGGTCTGAATCTATATATTTTGGAAAACACTATATCGCGTTAGGAATGCGGTGTGCGTTGAGACCACTATATTGAAGGTACGTGATCCGATTAAAGAATATTGTACCGTATCGCTTATATTTATTGAAATTATCATTGATCGGTAGTTTTTAACAAATAACTGTGCTTGTAAATGTTTAATGAAATAAAATTATTATAGTTACCTACCTACCTACATTTTATTTTAGAAAAATTCAACTTACTTAACAAAATCATTATCTCTTAATTAGTAGGCACTCACTCACTTAGAACGTGAGTAAACTGTCTGAGTCGTCTAAATATTGAAAAGAAACTTATAAGTACCTATATTGCATCAAAATTCAATATCGATTCGATGCGTTCTGAAACTATATAGTGTAAAAAACACGATATTGCATGATATTTTAATAGTCCGTTGATATGGTCGATACCGATATTAAAATATAATTATGTACCTACCATAGTTTAATAATCCGATAACAAATATCGATATATGGTTTTGAATATATTACCCACCACTAGGTAATTAAATTGCATTATCGCGACAAATTTCAAGATTATCGCGCCGAGTCGGTCGCTAAGTTTTTTTGATGTGGCTATAAGCTTTATCGCGACAACGGAACACGAAGTTTTTATCGCGAAAACGGAACCAGTATTTTCGCTGTCTATTTTGGCCGTCGCATCAGAGCAAAGTATTGACCACATTGACCATTGCTATTCGTAGGTAATGGGATTGCAGACGCGCTCCGTTCAAAATTAGCACGTCATTATTGTAATCTCTATAGGTAGGTACACATTTGTTAATTACGTAGCGTAGATAAATAAGAGTAAATCAATACTTAATATGATACGTATGTAATTTAAATGAAAGAAATCGTACCGAACGAACGTGTGTGCGTGCGTATGCCCCCCCGCCCGCTGTCGCCTGCCCGCGTGCACCCGGGTCAGCCCGCGTCCGCCAGACCGCAACAATTTGCTTTTGTGTTTTATTCATTTAAATATCGTGCATGAAAATGACACAAATTTACAAAGTCGATTTTTCATGCATTTATGATATTGAATATGTGAACTCTAATCATTGTAATATTTTTTTTATGTGTTTGTAGCTTGAAAAAGAAAAAAATAAAAAATCTTACAATTGCGTGGCTTAATTTGGCACAAAATTATTTAATGGGCATATGAAAGTGATCTGAGATAGGAAATAGTTATTTCATCAATTGTAATTTTTTGTTTGCAATGTTTTTACATACTGAGCCTAATTCAGTTTGCACTGGACGAAGATGACACAAACTGTGTTTGCACACTCCGCAGGCTATCTTAAATATGATACCATAATTATTATAAACTTTAAATTAATTTTGCCACTTCTGCTTTGAATAAAAAGAATCAACCACAAAACGTCGAATTGCTGAAAATGCAAGTGACAGATGTGACACAAAACGCACTATTAAGCTTCTTAGGTACGACTGTATCGACAAGCAAAAAAAAAGTAACTTTAGAATTTTTTAAACTTATGACCCCAAAATAGCCTAGCGCTATCGGTCTAATGGTCAGCTTTCCACACCAGCGTAAACAAGTGATGAAAAAGAATATCACTGTATTGCCAAAAACTGCAGGTCGGCTGGAACGCTTTAAAAGCAATCTAGATACAAAATGAAATTATTTAAAATACAATGACAACCCTAATGTCTTTTATAATAATTTTTTTAACATTTATTGTTTAGAATTTAATAAAACTTTTGTTCCAAAAAGATCTCAGTTAGTGGTACTGTAACTTTCAATGAATGGGCTACAATTGGTATTCACAAAAGTAGGAAACGCCTTTAGAAATTTATGGTGAACGCAACTATAACACCAGCGATGACTTCAAATTATATGTTATAAATTATTCAAAGTTATTCAAAAGAGTATGGCGATTAGCCAAGGCAAACTATCTGAGTTATAAGATTAAGAATAGTAATGACAAAATAAAAATGACATGGAATATTATAAATAGTGAAACAAGAAAGGTCAAAAGTCGTAATTATGAGCACAATTTAAATTGTGATAATAAAAACTTGACTTCTTATGCTGATGTTGCTGCAGCATTTGAGAGGTTTTTTACTGACATTCCAGTTTCATTTACAAAAGCCTTGATTTCCTCCCCCACTGTAGCTGAATCTGTTTTGAAGGAGAATGTTAAAGATAGTGAAAGTAATTTCAGTTTTCAAAAAAATTGTGTTATAAATATAATAAAAACATTTAACACTCTCAATAAAAAGAAAACTACTGATCTGTGGGGTAATTCCGTGGACGTTGCTAAATCTGTAATTATGACAATAGCTCCAGTTTTAGCTGGCATATTTAATGAATGCATTGACTGTGGTGTTTTTCCTGACCTCATGAAATATAGTAAAATAATTCCATTATTTAAATCAGGTAGCACTTCTGACCCCTCTAATTTTAGACCTATTTCTGTGCTACCCACATTTAGTAAAATTTTTGAAAAGTTGATGCTAGACAAAATGCAAATTCATTTTTATAAAAATAAACTTTTACATTCTAAACAGTATGGTTACTTTCCGCTAGGTATAGTAACTTTATGGGTTTTACTAGGGGTCGCTCTACAACTGACGCCGGTGTTGAGCTTTTAATCCAAATATTTGATACCTGGGAGGAATCACAGGATGCCTTAGGGGTATTTTGTGATTTATTGTTTGAAGGCTTTTGATTGTGTTTTACATGAAACTTTGGTCAGGAAGCTTAACCACTATGGAATTATTGATGCTTCTTTGAGCCTTCTAATCTCATACTCGAGTAACAGGATTCAAAAGATCGACATTAACGGTAAAATATCTCCGGGATCTGTGGTTAAAATGGGAGTTCCGCAGGGTTCAATACTTGGTCTATTCTTGTTTTTGGTTTATATTAAAGACTTACCTTATTTTGTAAAAGACAGTCATTAGATAGTTTGTTTGCTGATGATACTTCACTTTTATTCAAAGTGAAACGACGACACCCAAATTATGACGATGTGAATAATGCGGTCTCAAAGATTGTTCACTGGTTTAGTGTTAATAACTTCCTATTAAAGGAGGGAAAAACCAAATGTGTATTGCCTAATATTAAGCAGGTAATAACTAGTGTACAAATTAAAGATAAGAATGTGAATCTTGTGGACACCACTGTGTTTCTAGGCATTACGTTGGATGCCAAGCTTCAGTGGGGCCCACATATAGCTAAATTGTCGAATAGACTTAGCTCTGCGGCGCAGTAATGAAGATCCGTCAGTTAACTGACGTTGATACAGCTAGATTAGTTTATTTCAGTTACTTTCATAGTGTAATGTCGTACGGCATTTTACTGTGGGGAAATGCTGCCGACATTCAAACTATCTTTGTGCTGCAGAAGAGGGCTATTCGAGCAATATATAACCTACAGACTGGTGACTCTCTTAGAGAGAGATTTAAGGATATAAGTATAATGACAGTTGCATCACAATATATTTATGAAAATCTTATTTAAGTTCATAAACATATTGAAATGTTTTCAAAAAACAGTGATATTCACAAATTAAACACTAGAAGTAAGAACAAATTAGCAGTGCCTTATACTAGGCTCCATAAAATAAATAATTATTTTAAGGGTCTGTGTGTACGATTATACAACAAAGTACCGAATGATATTCAGAAATTAGATCTTGATAAATTTAAAATCAAAATCAAAGACTTTATAAAAAAGCTTATTATAAAGTGTCGGATTATACAGAAGACAATACAGCTTGGGTCTGAAATGCTCCAAGTACTCCAACAGCTATTTCTAATTGTCTATAATTAATTTATATAGAGCACCATATTTCATTAAACTATTTACATTCAAATTCATATTTTGTATTTTGTGACCTGGTAACGACATATAATATATGTATATATTTTTTGTAAATGTCGTTGCTTCTGTGCGCTGTGGTTTCTTGCGCCCGTTCTTTGCCACAGTTAAAAAAAATGGGTGGTAGGTTAAAAAATATTAGGACGTTTAAAAGTACTTATTAATTGAGTTTATTGAATAAATATATTTTTACTATTGACTATTGGCTATTGACGCAACGCCAGTCCAGTCAGTCGACCGGGAATTGTGGGATGAGGCGCGTGTGTTTATTGCGTGACCATACTGTTACTGATATAAGTAACATAGTTACTGTTGTGTAAGATTTATTTTTAAAAAACATTTACAATAATAACAAAGTGTGATTTTGCATGTTATTCAGAGATAAAAGGCTGTAGGTACTTAATAATGATACCAAAATATTTGTAATTCATTAGTTTATTATTTAAATAAAAAATATTCGTATTGGTAACATAGTCGTATTTATTTTCACTTAAGGACATTCAATTTGAAATAACATCTAAAATGATTAATAAACTTCGCGGCTAATTACAGGATATCAAAATTTGATGGTTGCTTTTTGCATAGATGTAGAAAAAAGTAATGTCTAAAGAGTTTGTAATTTTTTTGTTTTTAGAAATAGAAGTTACATTTACCTGCAGATAATTTGAAAATGGCCAAGGTAATTTTTTGCCATGAATTTAAACTTTATTATAGTATAGTCATTTTTGTTTGATCGTTATTCGTTGATCGTTGCTCCTTGTAATCACTTATTTTTAAGAAAATAAATTATAATCACGATAATAAACAGACGTTAATCGGTGTCTCCAAACATACAGAGCAGGTGGCGATGCTATAGTTTCAAACTAGAATATTATTATGGCTGTGGATAGAGTGCCACAAGCTCAGAACAACAACTAATATTATTCTAAGGCCACAAGCGGCATTCTAGTGTGATCGGTTAAGCCGTGGCCAGACACATCGTGCTAGCGCGAAGATTCGCGTTGTCGCGAAACGTCTGGCTAAACACTTCGCGTTATCGCGATACAACATCGCGCTAACGCGCCGCTGTCGGTAAATTGCCGCACATCAAAGGATTTTATCGCGATAAAGTTCGTGCGACCACATTTCGGTGCACACTTTAGTTGACTGCGAGACAACTAGAGGTGTGAACGTGTTGCAAATATACGATTATCGAAATTATCCTGTTTCGTTAATATGGATTGGAGTAATGATAAAGTGTTAGAAGTAATACAATATTACGAATTGGAACCGATTTTTTGGAACCTAAATCACAAAAAAAAATTAAATTACGACGCATGGGTGAGAATTAAAAGAAATTAAAGCTGGCCTGTTACAGTGGAGGAATTAAAAATAAAAATGAAATCGCTCATGGCTTACTACAGAAGTCACCTTAATAAATACAAAAAATCTTTGAAGTCAGGAGCAGGCAGCGAAGATGTTTACCACACTAATTGTTTCGCCTTTTCGGCTATGAAAAATTTTCTTTCTTCTGTGTATGAAAAATAATAATATAAAATAATAATAATATTGCCAATTCGAAGTTTTAAACATTAGACTTTAAACTTTTTCATTTTATAAGTACCAACATTTTCACTCCTTTCTCTATACACGGTTCCATATTGAAAATCGTATAAGTAGGTACCTACTTACAAATATTTTGATAGTGATAGTACCCACTTCATGATTAAAATAAAATTTAAACGTATTTATTACTGTGGAGCAAAGTTCAACACTGATCAACAGTCTATAATATTAAGAGTATTATGTAGAAACCCGTTTCTCTGGAATCCTATCGCAAGAAACAGTTTTTATTTGTAAGATAATAAATTATAAATATTGTAAGTAAGTACTTACCTAAGTTTATTTGAGCGCTTTTTAACACAAATAATCAAATATTACAATTATACCAGTATTCAAACTAGCAAACTTAAGCAAAGTTAAACAATATAAAAGTAGGTACTAACTTTGTCCGATTTTTGTGTATAGTGAACATCCACCATCGCCTTTTATTTCTTGTCTTCACCCTTTTATTTATTTTGTTTAAATAATTTAATTTGCCGACATATAGTAAAGCGCAACCGCCTCCTCTATTTTTTCCGTAGAAATGAATTATCGCGATAAAGTTTAAGATTATCCCGACGTCGCGAAGTTTTTTGATGTGGCCAAGCTTATCGCGACAACGGAATACGATGTTTTTTATCGCGACAACGGATTAAGAATCAGTCTGGCCACGGCATTACGATGCCGTAATTACGGCATCCGTACAAAGTGTAGGCAGTGTATAGAGTGCCACAAGCGGCAACATAGTAGGGGCTTAATTCCTTATTCTGAGAGTAGGGGAGAGGCTTTGACTATAAACATGTCTAGACAAAGCACCGCGGTACAAGCGCTTCTCCAATCCGCTTGGTTTTTTAATTGAATTTTTGAAGTGTGCGTGACAGCCGCGTATGACAGACACTAGCGCGAATGTGCGCCTTTTATGACCGGGAGGAGCGCGTCAAGCCAACACTGGCCCGTAAATTTTTGGACATTTTTTTACGGCCAGGCTCTATCTAGACTTATATATAATCAAAGGGGAGAGGGGGCACCTTCGAACACTTTTTAGGTACGCATTAAATAAATTATATTTCGCATATTATTATAGTGTTATAAATCAAGATGTATTTATATTATATGTATAAATAGCAATGGGGTTTATACTAAATAATTAATAGGTAGTATAGTTAATAGGTCAAAATAATAAATAATTTTGGCCTATGAAACTAACGCAATTTCCATTTTTTTTAAACTTTATTTTGTTTAAATCTGCCCCATTTGCGGGGCACATTTAATATTATATAATTATTTAATATTAAATGTGCCATATTATTATAACTATATTTAAGTTATTTGCATCTTAAATCATCATTGAACATAGCCATTTATATCTACACTAGTTATTACTTAACACGTTCCCGGACAGTGAGTCACCCTGCTTCAGCACTTTATTTTGTATGGGATTTTTGCGATTGCTCTAGCATTTCCGTCACGATGAGTACCAACCAACACCATCAAGTGCGACGCGAATGCTATAGCAGACGACTACTTAGGCATTTGTGCCACATCCCATCACAAATATTGTGACCATCAGAGGATTTTTCAGATTCTTCAATGCTGGGACACAAAGAATCATCTGGAACTTCTTCAAATAACCTCAGGATTTGCTCTGATTCTGAAATATTGAAAGCTCGACGACGATTATTGGGTGGCATCTGTGAATGCGAATTAGGTATTTTTTTTCGACTTATCTAGCGTTATTACCTAGTTAGTCTAACGTTAAACTACTGAACTACATTGTAAATAGCATCATATTAACAAAAAAAAGAAAAGAAATCATGTAAATAATTGTACTTACGATGTTTGTAATATGTCGGCGCAAAACGAAAATGCACAACGCACTGACAACCACTAAGTGCGGCAATGGCTGCTATACTGAATGGATCTACATACATTTGAAGCATGCTATAGCATACGCTACTACGCGGGGTACGCCGGGCGAGGTGTAGGGGAGGGGTAAACACTGTTTTATCTTTGTGTGCAAAAAAGGTCTCATGTGGCAGTAAGCGATCTGTGGTTGTGTCAGCAGTGAAAGTAAGAAATAGACTACCTATATTTTATAGGGAATAAGCAACTGCTATAGCACAACTGACAAAAAAACTCAATAAACTTGGAATGCTATAGCAATGCTATAGCATGCTCGTCCGGGAACGTGTTAATTAAATTGTATAAAACTCAGTCTGGGGCAGTCTTGAACAAGATTAAACGTAACAAGTTATAATAGAGATCAATGTGAATATTGCAAAACAATCTCATAAAGCGTTAAATTATAAAATAAACAATCAAAATAGCCTTAATGGCCAGCAAGAAAAATACATAAAAATTAAACAAACAAATTAAAACATTGGTGGTTATAACTTAGGCTAGCTCTAAACTAAAGTCAAATTTGAAGTTTAAAAGAGCAGCTGTTCGTGAAGTTCCTGCAGTAGGACATGGCTTTGGAAGTTTCTTCACAATATCCATAATAGAAATAAAAGATTGATCTCTTTGTCGGGGAACAAAAAACCATGATTACTGTAACAAGAAACCAATAATTAATTTAAAAAACTCACGATGGACGTGTATTTACTTGGTAAGTTACCCGTAGGGGCACTTTTGAACATTTTATTCAAAAGTACCCCAGCAATTTTGTTCAAATCTGCCCCAACACCATCTTGCATAAATAAACATCTTTATACGAAAAACTTACTTGAGTTCAAATCAATTTTCATTTGTAATACTCGGGATAATATAATACATACAACGCTATATAAAATAATAACAACTTGAAAATAATACTTAACTTGTCAGTAATTGGCTTACAAATAAAAAAAACATTTATTTACTATTGTCTTCGTAAACAAACCGCCGAATGATTTTCAAAATAACACTGACATGACATTGCCGTTAGTTGGGAACTGACAGATGTTTAGGTCGGTGTTACCAGTAATAAAATGGTTTCGGAGGTTAGGAAAGATTAAGAATGCGTTCTTAAAACAAATAATTCAAAACTGCCTCTGTTCTAAAAAGGAGAGAGGGGGTCTCCCCTACGATCGGTTACGATGCCGTTATTACGGAATCCTAGTAGGTACTAAATGTATAGAGTTCCACAAGCGGCATTGTATCTCAATCGGTTCGGGAACCGTAACAGATTTTTTATTTGCTATAATGTTCAGAAGACATAATATTCAAAAGCTATTTTTGTATGGAGTTAGATTTCCGTTGTCTAATAAAAAAAATAACCTCGAAATTCAAGACAACCGCTACGCTGCGCTTCGCGATTGCCCTAAGCATGTGCCAGTGCCAGACGGTTAAAAATTCAGCGTTCCAACAGGGGTGACCTTGGTAGGAACTTGGCACCCGTCCACCAAGGATGATAATTTGGATTACATCTACAGTCTACATGGATCGCAACAAGCAAGTTCCCACCAAGGTCACCCATGTTGGAACGCTAGATAGACAACTGGCACATGTTTTAAATTTCTAACCTATCACGTGACCTACAGGAGTAGGGCTGCTAGTATTTCTGTTGTCTAATAAAAAACTCATTAAGGTGCCTTATAAACTATAGAGGTAACTTCGATGTGCAAAATTGTCAGACATGTACACACGGCAGCACATCACGCTACCCATTATACATATCTATAACTACGTTGTGGTATGGAGTGTTAGAAAGAAAGTGTCTTGAATTTAATTGGTGGAATTCTCTAGTTTATCAAAATTCCCGAATGGCGAATACAGGCGAATATGTCAAAAACTATCGGCCAATAGTAATTATTCACGGGGGTTGGCCACGCCCCCTGCGCGGCCGCCACCGGGCCGGAATTTTTCTTCTGGAAATTTTAGTCAGTCAGTCCAGTCACACGTCACGGCAGCGACGCTCGCGTTTTGTAAACACCATCTCTAAGTCTGTGGTAAACACAAAAATGGCACCTACTTTAAGTAGGGTGGAGTGAGAGCAAATAATTGCTCTAAGACGAAGTGGATGCCGAATCGAACATATATGTGACCAAACTGGAGTAACGGTGAGTAGATAATTTATTTTCATAATAACCTACTACAAAATATAATTTGTTAGATGTTTGATGTTAGGTGTTAGAAAAGACAAAACAGTGCCGCAGGAGACCCGGCTTAACAGTGTTAGATTAATGTTTATTTGTAAACAAAAATGGCGGTTAACTTAACTCGTAACTTTCATCTAAATAGGTTCTGCTTTTTTATTTAGTTTCATGCTATATTAATTAAAGGAAGAAATTTTACTGTTTATTTGTAAACAAAAATGGCGGTTAACATAAGTCGTAACTTTTATCTAAATAGGTTATCATGATTTTTTATTTAGTTTCATGATAAATTAGAGGAAGAAATTTTACTAAGGGATGAATTATATTAAAGCGGGCCGTGCACGGGGCGCGTCCGGGCTCCGTCCGTAATGGCGGCTCCACATTATTAGTGCCGACACATAATAAATAATAAAGTGCCGTGACGCTCCGTAAACAGGCGTGAACGTGAATGTGGACGGTTTTCTTGGGGTTCAATCAGTTTACTCCAGACTATACTTCGATCGGTTACGATACGATGTATTTCAGTCATCTACCATCTTCTTTTTTTTTCTCTACGTCCATTTCGCGGCGGGTTTCACGAACGATTGTGAGCATCCCGTGAATCTGGAGGGCACGACTTGTGCCGTGAATTCGCGCGTGAATTCACGGCACTTAAAGCCTGTATACACTTTGATTAGTGATTAGTGCTGGTGACGAGTGCAAGTGCTTAGTGATTAGGAGTAAACACGTGTGGACTGGGCTGCGTTCTGTCGCTTCACTCGAGCGCACTCCGGCGCCCGCTCTAACCGTTCCGTGGCTTGGTGAAATTTTACTCTGATGGCTGTCAGAGCGTAGTTTCATCGGTTCTGTGCTAGTATGTGTTCTGTGGCTCAGAGCGCAGCAACCAAACAACCATCAAATCGGATGGTTATTTTCACTCTGACAGCTATTGGACGTTTATATCATTTAAAAAGTGTGAAAGCTTGCAATTTATGTCAAAACGTCTCGAAAAATTCCGCCTGTTGTTTGGTTGTTTCGTATTGTTTTACTTTTTAATAATTCTGTTATTTAAGGTATAAAAGTGGAAAAAATGGAGACAGAAGAATGTTTTCTCGTACTGGACAGGAATACTTCAGAAGAGGTTATAAAAACAACTTGATTGTTCCGTGGCCTGGTTGCAACTCAAACGAGTTAAACTTTAACCAAACAACTACACCCAAAACGACGGAACGCACTCCAGCGATTGATTAGTGCGAGTGGTTAATATAGTTAATTAAAAAGCCCGCGTAGTAAAGTGATACGTGGGTTCTAAAGTTTCTTCATTATTTCTTGCAATTGCAAGTGCGCTTCTTGACGTGCGTACTAAACACAGCCACTTGACAAAATGGACACTACTCGCACTACACATCCTGCACTAATCACTCGCAACTAATCACCTGCACTTGCACTGTCGCACTTATCAAAGTGAATACAGGCCTTAATGTGGAGCCGCCATAACGGATTTTGTGAGAATGCAGATTTTTCATTCTTCTTTAACCGTAAAGTGTAGTAATACGAGAAATAGCCATAAAATTATAATTTTGTAAGGTAATCACTGTTTTTACACGGGACGAACAAACTAACACCAACTTGTGCTGTTGTTTTATTTGATAGTAGGTGTTACCAATGGTGTATTAAAACAAACCCTAATTGACGTTTTCTTTCAGCGAAAAACGGTATATTTTTGGCTTCGCCGATGGGAAGAGTCTGGGTCCCTAGAAGCTCACCACCGTCAGCACTACGAGAGGGCTACGACGTCTGAGGAGGACGCGGCCATAGTTGCTTCACCCTCTGCTGATCCCTTTTTGAGCACAAGAGTGTCTTCTTCTAATTATAGCGTGAGTATATCATAACAATTACCTACCTTGTTTAAACTCTATTGAAATTAACACCTATCAAACAAAAGTGGGATTTAACTTGCTATTCTTTCTGCCATTGACTTGGCTGACCAAAAAACCACTTACTGCATGTGTATTTGATGAATTTTTTGATGAAGGTTTTAGTTAAATTATTAAAATAATAAGCTCAAATGCCTTCGCACTTCTTGAGAATGACTTTTTGACAATGAGTAGTCATTGCATAATCTTAATAATTTATTAAGATCCTTTTAAACACGTTTTAAATATCTTTACAAATAAATTAAGTAAAGAATTCAATTTATTATTTACTATGACTGTAAAGTTATATTGAACATGGTTTGTAGTAGGGTGATAATGTTGAATTTTTTTTTTAAATATCTTGATAACAGAAGCTATGGCTAGATTTAAATAAAGTTTGAATAAGTATATTTTTCTAAACAAAAACAATTAAGTAAGTACTAGAATTGTTAAGAGGGTTTACGCATTTCGGTTTCCCATACAAACTTCCAAGTCGAAGTTTTTAAAAACCATTAATCCAATTATGATGAAACTTTGTATGCTAAAGTAAAACACAGGGATCTAAATAGTTTGTTGAAAACATTTTAAAAAACGTTCATTTAGCTGAGTTATTGCGATTTAAAGTCTACTCTAGAAAGTTTAAAATCGCAATAACTCACTTAAGTAAACGTTTTTTAAAAATGTTTTTAACAAACTATTCAGATCCCTGAATTTTACTTTAGCATGCAAAGTTTTATTAAAATTGGCTAAGTGGTTTTTAAATATTTCAGCTTGGAATTTATACAAATATAGGAAACCGAAATGCGTAAACCCTCTTAAATCATTGTTTCCATAAATAAAAACCTCCAAAATTTGGGAAAGTTGTGAAGTGCCAGCTATTTATTGCATAATCATAATAATCAATTGGGGGGTCCCAATTGCATGTTTACTACCTATATATCATTTAAAGTTTAAAAAATTAAATTGATTAATTACTATGTGTAGACATGGTTTGTATAGTAGGATGATCCGAAGAATATATTTTTATCAAATATTTGGCTTTGGATACATTTAACTACCTATAATATTAACTACATGCAGTAAAATAATTCAATCAGTGTTTCCAATACCTATTATTTTAAGCCAGGTTACAGACTGTGTGCCAAATTTCATGTGAATACATATTCAGCCTTTTTAACCAACCATAAAATATTTTACATTTTTAATAGAAATATAATTTTAGAGACCGTTGGATATTTTATGTCTACAATAAAAAAGAAACATTGACATAAATTGGGTGAAATCACTAAAAGTCACACACAATCCTAAAGTTGGTCCTCTGATTCCTGATTAAGTTTTTAAATTTAACATATTTTTTTTTTTTTTTATTGGCAACGGGTAAGCGCTTGGCCTTCATCTCACCTGATGGTAAGTGACGATAAGGCCGAAGGTGGAAACGCGCTTCAGCCGGAATCCTCAACCACTGAGGAACTGGCTATCTTATCTCAAACTGCCGGAACACAACAATGCTATAAACATCGTTGTTATGGCGACAGACTTAGATAAGATGGTGGTAGCTAGCCAGGCGGACTTAACAGCCCTACCACCAACCAAACTGAGCACACAAAGATGTACCCCCCGCTGGGAATCGAACCCGGGACCTCTGGGTCTGAAACCGGTAGCTTAGCCACTAGACCACAGAGGCGGTTAAAGATTATAAAGATTATATTTACTGTATAGTTAAAATCTTTAGTTTAATGAATTTACTTTACTTTTTTCTTTGTTTTAGGTTTCCATGGACACTATCCGGAGAAGATTAAAAGAGGCCGGGAAGAAATGCAGCAGACCTGCGAAAAAAATTCAATTATATGAACATCATAAAGAGGCAAGAGTTAGCTTTTACTTAGAATTTTACAACTTTGACTGGGATAATAATATAGTTATTTTTGTTGACGAAAAAAGGGAAAACGGGAAATAAAGAGGACCCCAGTAACTATCGACCAATTTCAATACTACCAGCAAGTAAGATTTATGAAAAAATTATTCTCTAACAGTTAGTGGAATACTTTATTTTAAATAATCTTTTACATAGTAAGCAAGTCGGTTTTACTAAGGGTCGTTCCACTACTGATGCAGGTGTTGCTCTAGTAAAACATATATTTGATGCCTGGGAGGAGTCTCATAACGCTCTTGGAGTTTTCTGCGACCTGTCCAAGGCTTTCGATTGCGTTGAGCACCGGACATTGGTGATGTAGTTAAATTACTATGGTCTCAAAGGTTTTGCGCTTGATTTGATAAAGTCTTATCTCAGTTCTAGAACACAAACTGTCTATGTCAATGGAACTAACTCATCTGGTTCTCAAGTAAAAAAGGGAGTTCCACAAGGGTCAATCCCTTTCTTACTTTTGATATATATTAATGACCTTCCATTCTTTGTAGAAAACTTCTGTGATATTGTATTGTTTGCAGATGATACTTCACTCATTTTTAATGTGACTAGGTCTAAGAAAAATTATGACGATATTAACAATGCTCTCTTAGAAGTACTCAGTTGGTTTACTGTTAATAATTTACAGTTAAATGCTAAAAAAACCAAATGCAATTATTTTACACTACCAAATGTTAAGACCGAACAAATTGATCTAAGGATAAACAGTGATAAATTAGATTTGGTAGGTTCGGTTGTTTTTCTGGGGATAACCCTTGACTCAAAACTTCAATGGAATCCTCATATATCGAAATTGGCCGGCAAACTCAGTTCTGCTGCTTACGCCATTAGAAAAATTAGGCAGTTAACCGACGTTGAAACTGCTAAAAGGTTTACTTTAGTTATTTTCACAGTGTCATGTCATATGGCGCCCTACTGTGGGGAACAGCGGCTGATGTTGAAACTATATTTATTTTACAGAAACGGGCAATAGAACCATCTATAGACTAAGCTCACAAACTTCTCTAAGAGATATTTTTAAAGATGTTGGTGTTCTTACAGCTGCATCTCAATTTTTTTTGTGCGCTGCAATATTAACTCATTTGCTAAACACAGTGACGTACACAATTTCAGTACTAGAAATAAGTCAAAACTTATGATGCCCCTGTTCAGGTTACAGAAGGTTCTCGGCTCTTTCTTGGGGCAAGGTATTCACTATTATAATAAAATACCAAGTACTGTACTAGAATTACCTTTACATAAGTTTAAAAATCATATAAAATCTTATTTACTTAAGAAAGGTTATTATACAGTTAAGGAAGAAGAATACAAAACAGCCTGGTAATGATAAAATAATCACATTATATTTTCTTAAGTCCATTTTCTTTGTAACTAGCTCATACCCTGGTATGATAGCCTTTATCAGCAGTGTCTTACAGACAAGAGGTACCTACTCAAAACTTATGTTGTGTAAAACGTTGCCTAAATGTTTTCTTGCTTGCTTCATTGGAGTTGCTCGAGTGTGTCATGCTCTCTCAAAGTGTCTCTGCGGTGGTGGCATGTGCGTCGGGTCGTTACGTTCCCTAAAACGTGGTTGAGCGAAGCGATGGCTGATTCACATGTCATACTCGTACACGGGTGCCGCCTGTGGAGGCTGGTCTGCTCTTGCTAACTTATTTTTATTATTAGTATATTAGTAGTTATAGTCTTACTTTTTTTTCTGTACTGTAAGACATTGATAACATTGATTATTTTATATTGATGAATACCTGAACTTTTTATTTTTATTAATATATTTTTTATTTTTATGTCCTTGTAGTTGTTTTATGTTTTTATTATTGTAATGGAAAGTGCCCTTCTATGATAGGGAGGGCATTTTTCAATTCTAATTGACGGTGTAAAAGAAAGGAAGAAAGGAAATGCCCTTGCTGAGTTTCTTGCCGGTTCTTCTCATTACAAGGCTCCCGCCCCATAGTTAGACTTACGAACCGATGGCATAAATGACATTCATAAGTGCTGTAACCTAAACATGGCCTAACCTGAATAAATGATATTGAATCTTGAAGTTATGTTATGGAATTGTGATAATGAACCCTTGTTTTGAAGTCTGCTAAAAACGCCCAGTCAAATTGTAATGTTCTAAGCTTAGATTAAAACAAAAAGGGAAGATACGGCATGCTCCTACTTGTAGTCATTCAAAATATAGTCCTACGCAACTACATGCAAACACCACTCACACATGCACACCTATAAAGTGTAAATCGAGCGAGCGAGACAAAGCGGTAAGTTTCAACGCCAGCGCGAGGGAGTCAGCGAGTAGCGCGTTGACGTCTCGGTCGCTTCGCAACAGACGAGTACGTACGACCGATTCCGACGCCACTGCGGAGTAGCGTCTTTCTCTTTTTCACACAGTAGAATATCTGCGATAGTGCGATGTAGCCTGTTCGCTCGGCAAATTGTGACTGAAGTGAAATTGTGCCTTTAGGCCTAATTTTGGCGGCTCACTCACGAGACGCTAATGCCGTATCTTCCCTTTTTGTTTTAATCTAAGGTTCTAAGAAAATAAACTCTTGCCTCTCATTTTATCCCTTAGCCGGCATTTGACGTAATAAGACGTATTTTTAATTTAATAATTACTTTGAAGTATTATAATTAAGTTTATAACCCTAGTTACTTTAGATTTGGATGGTTTATTTAAATAAATTTTATAAATGTTTTCGTTCTATCATTTAATTGTTGGAGAATGTTCAGCTTATTGCTCTGTTTCTTAATTTCTTTTCCATGTATTTGTTATCAGAATAATAATGTGATAGGTTGAACCTTTGATATTATATTAGCTATAAGTATCGATCAAATTCGGGGTAATTAATCACCCTGAATACCTATTTGTGTAATTTATTTAGAGTAGTAAGTTTATTAAAGTTCCTACTATTTTATTGGTTAATAAATCAGAGAGTTTAAATATATTGAAGATTATAATCAATAAATGTTTATTTGTGTTAGTTTATTGTTTTTATTTTTCTAAGTTTAAGTTCGAAACTCGATAAGAGCCTTATTACAATATTTTGACAGTTATTTGTTGACTATTGAACATTTAAAAGATAATAGAAAATCAAAGACCGCGTTGTAAAATTTCTTCTTCTTCTTTATCGAGTGGCTGGTGAGGCCTGGTGTCAGAGTTTTTACAAGCCGCCATTTAGGTCTCTGACTTGACTTGTTGCTATATTTACGACAGCAACTGTGACCAACGGCTTTACGTGCCTTCCGAAGCACGACCAGACCGGAACAAGTATACAAAGATATGTTCCGCTGAAAATTGAACCCAGTCCTCCGGGTACCTATTGTAAGCAGACTTACTAACATTCAACCACGGATAAGTCTGTAAAATTAATAAAGCTACAAGTATGCTTTAAGTAATTATCATTATATCAACACTTTTTGGGACATAACAATTAACCCCACGTGCTATTGTCCACGTGGGAGGCCTGTGCCCATCAGTGGGACGTTTATTTGCTGATGATGAACAATTAACCCCTTGAGTATCGTAAAACCAGACACAATTGAAAATCAATTGTTTCGTGAACGCCGGCGGTCTTATGATCCTTGACCTATTATAGTGTTTCCTTACTTTTTGCATGTTTCATGTTTTGCAGAATTCACACGGCTATTAATAATATTTCCCACATTCACACAAATTACTTAGCTTAAAGTAAGCACTGTAAGGCTTGTGATATGGATACTAGGTAACGGATACACTTACATATACAATACGTAGATAATATAGATATAAATACATATAAACACCGACTCGGTTCAAATTACTCGGTAAAAAATTACCTTGTTCATCACACAAACATTTGTTCGTACCAGGATTTGAACCCGGGACCTTTGGGGTTGGAAGGCAGGATCTCTGCCAACGGGCCACATCGGTCTTCGCTTGTGCTTGAGTCACTATGTTTCACTTTATTTATTTTATAAAACATTATGGCCTCAGAGTATCATTTGGTCTTTTATACTTATACCCCAGTAATCACCACCTAACTGTCAAAATAATTTTCGAATTTCTTATCAATTTCTATTCTCTTAATTTTATTATGTTGTTTTAAAGCTGGCCACTGACGATCAGTTTTGCGCGTCAGTCCCAGGCGTAAAACTGTGGCGTCACTCCAAGTGGTTTTACGCCAAATAGATTTCCCCACTCACTGGCGTCACTCCGGCTCGTCGGTTCTCGACCGGCCGGTACAATCAATTTTGAACTTTATTGCTTGGTTCTAAGGATCAATATTCATTGGAGAAATTCGAACTGACGCGATTGGAGTGACGATCAGTCGATCACACACAGTCAGGTGAGAGTAGCCTACTCTTGAAACAGAAATGCATTAATCAATTTCCAATCATAAATCTAAAATATGTCAAATGGCACTTTTGTAAGCGACAATAGCGCCGCCACATTGGAATTAAATTGCGTGGAAATTGATTGAACAAATTATTATCGAGATGACGTTCCGGAATTATCTTTACTTATCCCAATATCGATACATATTAATCGCATTGGAATTGTATTAAGATTGAGTTTGCGTTTGAGTGTAACCCCCCAGGGGCCCAAGTCTGCTAATTTACGAATGGCATAATTGAATCGCAATTGGATCGCATTGTAATTGTTTGACACATTTGGTATTCTCTTACTCATTTAAGAATACCAAATGTGTCAAACAATTACAATGCGATACAATTATGCCATTCGTAAATTAGCAGACTTGGGCCCCAGTTTGGCGCGACGCGCCGCCGCCGGCTTGGATTATGGTAGCCACGGAAAATTCCGTCTCGCTGTCAGTTAAAACTCTTTAGTGACGATTCGACATTCACGATCAAATTTTGGACTGACGTCAGTTCAACTAATGGGAAAAACTGATCGTCAATTTCTGCGATCTAGCAGTCAAAACATGTATATATAATGAGGTAGAGTCGATCGCTATAGGGCAAGTCACACAGACAAGAGAAAATTCTTTCATTACATATTTATTAAACGTTAGGAATCTCCCCTAAATTAAATCCTCACCACGAATTTAAATTTTTAAATTTGTTGTCTCAAAAGTTTTCTTATTAGACGATATGATTCGCGCAGAGCGCTGTAGGGTTTCTCACCTTGTGTTCCACTTGTCCCAGGTTAAATTCCAGGTCGGGTTAATTCCTAATGTTGGTTTTCTAAACTCCGAGATACCTACCCAGCGTCTCTACCAACACAAGGGTGTTAAATTCCTTGTTGTCTGGCGCATATACAGTAGGTTATAAACCACATCGCAATACGAGCGAGAATTCTCTAAATTCAGTTAAAGAGTGTGTTACGCTATTTTAATACGAGCGAGAATTCTCTAAATTCAGTTATAGCGTGTATTACGCTATTTTACATATGAGTATGTTATTCGTTATCAATTTTAAGATTCATCGCAAATGCAAAAATCTATATAAGCTACTTCCCAATGTTTTTCTATTTCAACGCGTCGCTTTATTTTTTAGTTCCTCATACCGAATAACTAGACAGAATCAGTGTTACCTAATACCACAATCCCAGGAATTATGAAAATACTAGAAAAAATTCGGACCGAGAATCGAGAATGTAGGCGGGATTCGAAACCGCGTCCCTCGCTTTCCGGGCAAGTGCGCTGACCACTACGCCACCGCGGCCGGCACAAAGATCGTCGAAATTCTTCTAGTGATTTTACTTACGTCCCAAGCCGACGTCATCACAACAATCTACCCTAACACTCGATAGAAACACTTTTGCAAATATTTCTATCAGATAAGTTGACATTTTGCTATGTAGGTATATTTCATAATTTAATTTAACATTAAAAATGTTAAAAATGTAAAAATGAAAATCCAGAATTAGTTAAATGCCCTAGGGCCTACATCGGCAAGGCATCACAAAAATTATTTCCGAGGCTAGGGTAATGAAGATATTATTATTACACTATAATAAAAAATCGATATGAAAATATGGCTAAGATTTTTATTTTTCCATTCCATTAAGTAACGCTTTTAGGAATAAATGAGTCCAAAGTTATTCTAATATTAATAACTAAGATTAATCCTCAAAAATTGTTTCATTTTCGCGATTCCTCTACAGAGCGTGATACACACATGCAAAATAACGTATGTGTGCGGCGGCAATGCAGCACGACTCATTTGACGTGGGACTGATATAGGCTATTTATCTCTTTCGCACGATTCTCTCTGTTCAACTTTTGAAGCGCTCAAGGTCAAAGTGTGGTAGCCTGATGTGCTGGCGTGTGTACAAAAATAGTTGCCTATATCAGGCCTGGCGCACTCCGCGCTTTAGGTATGAAGCTACAAGTAGCCGACCGGACGAACGCCCGCGAACACCCTGCAGTGGTTAGAAGAGATAAGAGCTCCGCGAAAGTACGCGATAGAAAGAGAGGCAACTTCTAGTTGAATTTAACTGTATGTAATATGTATGGGAGCGGTGTGCGACCTGAATTGAATTTTATTGTGTCTTTGCAAGAGTCGCAATTTATTTAAATGACTTAGCGGAGTGAATCTTCTGTAGTTGTAGGTACCACAGAATAATATTACTTGTACTATTATGTATTCTATGCCCTATGTGTGAGTTACTAATAATGTTGCCAGCTTTAGTGTCCCTCCCTAAATATGGGTAAATGTTACACAATGTCAAGACGTCAAGCTCGTCACGACGTAACACCTCTCATTTTTGTGTTGGATGTAGAACGGTTAAGAT
Source organism: Scoparia ambigualis (assembly GCA_963921215.1). Lineage (NCBI taxonomy): Eukaryota > Metazoa > Arthropoda > Insecta > Lepidoptera > Crambidae > Scoparia > Scoparia ambigualis. The sequence continues at coordinate 21,692,878 of OY992523.1, forward strand.
AAAAGAAACGAAAATATAAAATCAATAACAATGTATTGTGGATCAAATATCAATCAATCTCTGAGAAATTTTATAAAATGTTAAATAAAATAACACGTGAAGCCAAATTATAATGACTCTTATTTAAGAAACAATTCGTAGCCTAAATTGTTTCTTTCTAACATTAATTTCAACGTAAGTTTAACTTTTAATCGCTATTTTTAAATAAGAAGACAAAGATGCATTTCTGCCTTGGTGCTAATGTTTCTTTACGATTATACAACCTGTAATATAAATACCTCATTTCAACTTTGTGGAATACCGAAAATAGAAATGCCAGTTTGACTCCAAAATCTCAGAAGCGCCACACTCTATGATTTGTTATACTTACTTCTTTGATAATTTTTTTTTGTCAGTATCCAAGTCCTCAATAATGTTATCAAGTTTTGCTATGTGGCAGCGATTTCGCTAAGATTTTTTTTATTTTTATGTTTTCAGCATCACTTTTTTGAGTGTTTCGTTCTTTGAAAATCTAAAATAAATAGAAAATAAACGTTAATGTATACTAGGCTGGCTTGATTCTTGTGAGGCAAATAACTTCCATGAGTGGAGAGTATATTTGCCAAAGGAGAACGGGCATTCTAGCCTAGGAACCAATAACAACATGCTATATATAAATAGAAAGGTTTTTTTATGTACTTTATGTCCCATATCGCTGTGTGGAAAACGTTATTGCACAATAAAGTCATGCGCAAATAATTATTTTTCGGCAATTCTGAATAAAATGATACTTATAACAACAAGCAAGACGTCATATTAAGTAGGTACTACAAGACAGGTATTCTGTACCGACAAAAATATCAACCTGTGATAATACGCGGGCGCATACAAAATGTATATTAAAATATCCGTAACTTGTCTTTACCACTGTTTTATTATAATATAGTATTATATTTTTATAAGGCAAGTGTTAGGGCACGCTGGAGCATATACTTTGTTTTCCTTTTTAATCCTTCATCTTGTATCTATTGTGACTAATGACCGTCTCAAATATTTCTTTAGCAGATTATAACGTTGTAAAACTTTTAAATTCATTTTTATTGATAATAAATGTCTGAATTGATTTTATTCCTCCTGTTTGTTTTATTTTTGTAGAGCAAGATTTGGTCCCCAGTCCTTACTTATTTTGCCAGATAGAAAATGTGTGGGATAGGATCACAGACATATATGTCTGTGGATAGGAAAAGGAGTGTATGTGTGCATGGTACTGTGAGTTTATGCATACCAGCGTCCTCGGACCAAATTTTGGTCCGAGCCAGCGTCTGTAGCTCAAAACAATATTGTTCTGAGGTCTGTAGCATGAGATGAGTGAGAGCGAGATGTCACATCTAAATGTAAATCCATATAATTTTTATCAATTGATAAAAATATACGTAGGTAGCACAGACGTATAATTAAACGTCTGTGGTAGGTAGTCATTGTTCTGAAGTATAGATATACAATTATTTTACATAAAACATAATAAATTATAATCTGGATTAATATTTTTTTTAAGTATTTGCTGTTTAGATTTATCATAACTCGCTCTCACTAATTTTATACTACTAGTGCTGCTAGCTTCAGCCTACACCTATACCAAGGTATGAGTACAACTCACACATAACAGTTAATAAAACTTTTTGGTACTTCTCTATGTTAGTTTTACAAAAAAAAAATCTTAATATTGATGATAAAAATAAAAATAAAACACTTGTTTTTTGTGAATGAAGTCTAACTTTATTTCGCCATAAGCTATTTCACACAGCGATTTCGGACTTCCTGTCATAACGATATATAAAGTACTTAAAATAACCTTGCTAATGATATATCGCATGTTGTTATTGGTCCTTCTTTATTGCCGTATTTGCCTGGCAAATACAGCCAATAACAAATACGGCTTACCGGAACGCTATCCGTTTTTCAAGGCACTTCAAAGGAGACAAATAGGTAAATTATATTGGAAGTGTATAGAGTGCCGCTAGCGGCACTGTATCTCCATCGGTTAAGGAACCGTAAGTTTTGCGGTATAATAGTGACGCCGCCTAAGCTGCCGTAAAGTTTTTGTTAGACAACAGAAATACTAGCTGCCCTACTCCTGTAGGACACGTGATAGGTTAGAAATTTAAGACAATCGCGAAGCGCAGCGTAGCGATTGTCTTGAATTTCGAGGTTTTTTTTTAATTAGGCAACAGAAATCTAACTCCATACAAAAATATCTTTTGAATATTATGTCGTCTGAACATTACGACGATCGTACTATGTTGCCGCTTGTGGCACTCTATTCACTGCCTACACTTAGTACTAGGATGCCGTAATGACGGCATCGTAACCGATCGTACTAGAATGCCGCTTGCGGCACTCTATCCACAGCCAATTATATTTAATTTTTTGATATTTGTCATCATGTGTGGACGGTTGTATCGCCTATTTGCCTGTACGTCGAAAATTCTGGAGCCATGTGTGGAGCCACCATAAAAAGTTGCACAGTTTCACGGACACGGTCATTTCATCATATGTTTTGTCTTTGTTTTAGATATGGTTAATAGAGCATTAACCCACAGATACGTCTGTGATTAAACCTCTGAACAATAATTAGTTATTGTTCTGAGGATTAAACTAACCTCTAAGGGTTAACATGATATTATGCTGAAACGGAACCAAAATAGTAATGGAGTAATAGATAAAGGCAGAAAGAGATAACAAACTTATGCTCGCTCGCATTAAGCTCTATAACTATAGAGAGAGCATAAGTTGGCTATCTCTTTCTGCCTCAATCCATTACTATTTTGGTTCCATTTCGGCATATCATGTTTACCCTAAGTAAAATAAAGACAAAACATAGGATGAAAGGACCGTGTCGGTGAAACTGTGCAACGTTTTACATGGAGTCAGCGACACTTGGCCCCCTTGGCCCCAAACTCGATGTCATTATTTTACTTACCAAATAATTATTTGTTTTTTTTAGTTGATTAAGTGTATATTTTAGGTGTACATATTATTACGGTGGGCTTAATTGAACAATGCATTGTTTAGTCAAACATTGCAGTAATAGAAGTGAGTGGCAAGTGCCTGGAATATCGTTTCTTACGTAAGTTTTGTTAATCTGGTTTCGTGATGATTATTAGCAATTTACCATGCAATATTTGATTTGTTTCTATTAAAAATGATAATAAATGTTTGCCAATCTCTAATTCTAGTCTTAAATATGTGTGCTTTTGGTTGGATACGGAAATTTCATAAAAATATTTCAACATGACCTGTAATCAGTATTGTCAGATACATGGCAAAGTTTACCCCAAAAATACTTAGGTTTTAATAAGGAACGAATAGCATAAAATAAATTATCTAATTGAATTATATCCACCTGTGGGTGGGTACTTTTACCTTTCCTATCTATTCGAGCGTTAGACTGAGCGTGGTAGAAAATACTAATTTTAGTTTTAAGGTTTTAGGGGCCTCACGAGAATCAAGCCAGCCTAGTGTAAATTAACGTTTATTTTCTATTTATTTTAGATTTCCAAAGGATGAAACACTCAAAATGATGATGGAGACATAAAAATAAAGAAAAATGAAATCTTAGCAAAATCGCGGCCACTTATCAAAACTTGATAACACGAACACTATTGAGGACTTGAATACTGACAAAAAAAATAATCAAGAAGTATCACAAATCATAAAGTGTGTCGCTTATGAGATTTTGGTGTCAAAACTTGCATTTTTTTTATTATTTCATATATTTTTCCCTTAACATCAAAATTTTTGTTTGTTTTTAACTTCTCTATTGGTTTTATCAGTGACAGCGATTTTGCAAAATTCTCCTTTATTTTAGTATGAATTTTCGGTATTCCACAAAGTTAAGATGAAGTATTTATGTTACAGGTTGTTTAATCGTGCAGTAGTTGCAGTACCGAAGAAACATTAGAACCAAAGCAGCAATGCACATTTTTCACTTAAATTATCTTGACTTTGTCAGATTGATACTTATGTAAAACCAGCGATTAAAAGTTAAACTTACGTTGAAATTAAAATCAGTTGTCTCTGCATTCCACTCGACAATGCATCCATCATGTCATGATCATGAGCGAAACGTCTACCTGCGTCAAAATCAAACATAAAATGAAAATTATTAAAATCGGTGCAGCCGCTCTTGTGTTATGTGGTGTAACTAACACGACTTTCTTTATATAAGAGACCCCCCACACTGGCGTCTTTCGAGCGTCGGCGTCGAGCCGGCGTCCACGCGGCGTCAGTGCGGCGCTCGCGTCAATGACCTTTAATATATAGACTAGTTACACCTGAACAAATTGCATTTAAAAATGGCGAAATGGTCTCTATGACGTAATCACGTCGAAAGGGAAAGAAAATAAATGCAATCATATCATTAGCCTATTGTTAAAAAGAGATAAACATATATTTTAACTTTTGTATTAAGGTAGTTGAGTTGACCAATGAATTCATTGAATTTATGCGCCATCTCGGCCGCCATTGTTTTCTCTCTTTCACTCTTACAGAAACGTCTCTCTCTTACATAGTACACGCGTCTCACTCATGCATATCGAATTGGCAACAGGGCAAATGTCCTCACTAAATGAAAATTTCTATTTTAAATTTATTTTTACAATAATTACGAGTGAAATTTAAAAAAAAAACTTGTTTCATGGTTGCAGAATAATTTTTTACAATTTCTGTATACACAGGAAGGCCTTTTATCCAAATAACAACACAAAACTTATAACGGTAACGATCGTATTGACGTGACAATGACTGACGTGTGACTAAATGAGGTCCAGTCAATTACCTGGATTTGTTCTAGTCACTACGGAGGGCAGGCAACGTATCTACACATATAATATCATTGGCTCGCGTAGCATCGACGCCGGGTGAGCGCTGCAACGACGCCACGTGGACGCCGCCGGTATGACGCTGACGCTCGAAAGACGCCAGTGTGGGGGGAGGTCTCTAAATAGATATATTCAAATCAAATTTATCAATACGAACATAGGCGAACGCTACACGTCAATAAATATTGTGATATTTATCACGATATTTATTGACGGATCTTGGACTGGATCACAATCACAGCACACCCTACAGGCTACACCATAAATATTAAATACGGATCGCGTCAAAATCTACGACGTAGACGTGATTAGGGTTGCCACCCGTACTCTAAAATAGCGTATTGTCCTCTTTTTCATGGGCGTGCGTACTTTATAATCTACGACACCAATAAAGTAAGCTAAAATACTAATACTAAATACCAATTTTTTATACTCTATTTACGTAAAACTATTTAGGTACCTACGTAAAAGACAAATATTTGTTAAATGTCGCAATGAGCAACAAAAGATACGTTTATAAGGACAAATAAATACTTACACTTTTTTTATGCTAACCATGTAGTTACTTTCTTTTTCTTTCTAACAAAATGAAAAAATACTAAAGTAAAGGTAAGGTAAATAATACCTACCTACATTATATTTTAAATTAAAAATGTTTTTTTCTTTACATTGTTTTTACTTTTTTACTTAGCTCAACATAATTAGGCTACTTGTCAAAATATAAAAATATTAGGCGATTTAGTCTACCTACTCGGTAGGTAAAATTTGGCGAATGGGCGATATTCTGACAGCCCAAATTAAAAATAAAAATTAGTTCGAAAATACTCGATAGATGGCGTTTTATGAAAGCCGACCTGTTCCTACCTAAGGGCTGTAATAAATTCTACACTTTTGCTTGTCTATCAAAAAAATATAAAAATAGTACTTACAAATTTTTATTCAGGATCTCCAGGACCTATTTCTATTTTGGAATTGAAAAAATATTACGTAGCTCTTCATGGACTCGCCTTTTACTAAGCTCCATACTAATCTATGCTAAGCGCCATCTATGAAGTCATTTAAGAACCAATTTCTTTTTTTTGACGTGACAACGTCTTATAAATTGGTTTGCCGGGTGACACTTCAAGAAACTGCGTTACGCTCCGCTCACGTTATGCGCTCACAATGAGAGCGAGTGAGAGGCACGCGTCCCTTCCACTCGGGCATGGTTAGCCCGCCTAAGAGCGAGAGAGACAGACATAAAAAGTGAAAGGCACGCGTCCCTTCCATATTATTTCATCCTTTTTCCTACTATACGAATGAATATTCACATTAAAATTATTTTACCACTCAAAGTCGTTGTCACGTAAAACTTTCGCCCGTATACCGACTTTACAGGCAACCAATTTTTTTTATCTCGGAAAATTGCTCCTTGTGTTAGCTCATGTCTGGCAACCCTGACTGAAACGAAAATATTGACGCGCGACAATTCACTTCAGGATCAAATTTCCAGAAATCCAGCGATAAATATGTGACCCGTCAATAGACTACACTACACGTCATTAATCCATTCATTAATCGTCATCGTGATCCGTCAGTATAATATTGACGGATCACATTAGATGGATCTTGCGTGTATCGTTCGCCATAGACACTCAGTTTTTGTTTTCATTAAGTTGATGCGAGTTCGCGTTGTACGGTACCGCTGCAAACGTCAATGTCCGCATGCGAGTTCGCGTTGTACGGTACCGCTGCAAACGTCAATGTCCGCGTGATTACATAATTTCCGTAATGGCGCTGGCGTCGCCACCGCAGTTTCCTTTACCACTGTGCGTCAGGCGCGGTGCGGTGTGTTGAACGGTTTAGATCGGATTAAAAACACGTAAGTAAATATTCTAATATAATAATTTACTGTTATAAAGTCATTTCTATATCTATAATTTAATTGTGACAAAGTTAGAAGATAAACAACGTCATAATCTAATGATAAATGAACTTACGTAACGTAATGGAATTATGAATGCACGTGACCTTGTCCCGTATTCTAATTTGGAATGTTTTATTAAATTTACATTGTCTTTAATCTTTATTAAATTTAATTATGGTCTCTCGGTTGTTAAAATGGTGCATGGTTACATCGATTTTTAAAACTAGCGAAGTGGTATTGATTGTACCGACTCCGCTGACCCGCTGACATATATTTTTATGGTTTAAAAAGTTAAGTTTAGAATTTGGTTTTAGTATGAAAGAGCGTTATTTCGCGTAACATATGAGAATTGTCTAAAGGTGGCCACTGACGATCAGTTTTTCCCATCAGTTGAACTGACGTCAGTCCAAAATTTGATCGTGAATGTCGAATCGTCACTCCAGAGTTTTAACTGACGGCGCGACACGTAAAGCTGGCGCGTCGCGCCAAACTGACCGTGAGTGTGTGATCGTCACTCCAATCGACTCAGTTCGAATTTCTCCAATGAATATATTGATCCTTAGCACCAAACAATAAAGTTCAAAATTGATTGTTTCGCGTCAGTTCGAACTTCTCCAATGAATATTGATCCTTAGAGCCAAACACTAAAGTTCAAAATTGATTGTACCGGCCGGTCGAGACTGACGAGCCGGCGTGACGCCAGTGAATGGGGAAATCTGTTTGGCGTAAAACCATTTGGAGTGACGCCACAGTTTTAAGCCTGGACTGACGCGCAAAACTGATCGTCAGTGGCCAGCTTAAGAGTTAATTCAGAATATTTCGTGTATTTTTGTGACATAACAACCTAACCTTAGATGTACTTGTCTTGCCTGACAGTGGCATTGATTTTCGACTATCTTCAGGCAGAAAGGTCAAATGTCTAAAGAAAATTGGACGGAGTACAATTTAACGTTAAAATCATTTCGGAATATTAACTTAATTCCTACATTAGTTAGTTGGTTGGAGTGTAGGGAAGAAAACAAAATTTATTGAATATTTTTTAATTTTTGGTGGATTTTTTTATTTTCTCTTATTCTAAGGAGGGCATTTATTTTATTTATTTATTTTTATTTTATTTTATTTGGCGCAGTTACAAGATATAAACCATACAATACAAATTAAACAATAATACATATAAAAAAGGAATAAGTTTACATCTCTGTTACAACCGCGCACAACATACACAAAGTTTTCTACAAAAATATGGCTAATTAGAACTTTATCTAAAACAATAATAATTATAAAAAAAGTTTAAAAAATACAACAAATACCTATGTTAAAAAATACTACACAAAATTTAAGTCTACTACTATAATCTTTATCACTTATAATGTCCCAACATCACTAATTCTCAATAATTGACATGAAAAACAGGACAGAGCACCGACTCAAAAAAAATTTTTGTGTACTTTTAACTTGTATTTTTACATTTTATAGTTACTTGTCTTTTTTTTTAAATATTAGTACCTCCTTTTAAATCTGTATTTTAATAAAAATATGTGTATTTTGTGTAAATTGGTTTTTATTTAAAGATTATTCATTAATCATTAAAAATTAATGAGCTGTTCTGCATATACAAATTTTTCCTGTTAACTTGACTTCACTAGTTGTCTCGTCAGCTAGATATTTATGATGCTTAGCCATTTTTCCTTGCATATTCTGTTCCTTGAAAAAAACATATAATAAATAATTTGTTTATATTCTCAACAACCACAACAATTAAATATAAAAAATCTTTTTTATTGGATTTGACATAAATTTTTGGGGTAGTTGTGGTTGTTTTTTATGTTAGGTTACAGCCACAGTTTATTAGAAAATATTCTAGTCAGTTACGCAACTGCCATGCCCACTAGTTTAGCCGTGACCAGTATTTATTGGGATTAACAACTCTGTGGAAACTAGTGTTAAGTCAAGGACTTGGAAAGGTAACTTAAGTCTGGCCGATTCACCGAGGGGCGTTTTAGCATTTGAAGAGGTTGTAACTTTGTATTTGTGAGACCACAGTATTGAATATTATACCACTTATGTTAATCTTCAAGGGCTGTGTATTTGCAGTTCATTTATAAAATTCTTGGTAGTTCATTAATAAAAGAAAACTACCAAGACCAACCCGAGGAGCTCAATGGCGGAGGAGCGCGATGGGTGACCAATTTAAAAACATCTCCAGCTCCTCCGTGCTTCTAAAGGCACGTTAAACCGTTGGTCTCGGTTGTTGTCGTAAGATGGCAGTCGTTAAAACCCACCAACCATTAAGCCAGCATAGTGAGTTATGGCCCAATATCGTGCTATTTTCCAGCTGGGAGGCCTGTGCCCAGCAGTGGGACTTTATAGGCTGATGATGATGACTACCAACCCAAAAAAAGTCATAAGTGTCGGAAAAGGCGAATGAAGAACAAGACTACTCATCCAACAGCATAGAATAGCCATGGGCTCAACATCTATCAATTAAAGCAATGTGCAGTTGTTATGCAGTGAAATGTGGAATGTGCAGTGCCTTACTTTTGTGGTTGCATTACCTAGTCTCTGAGTAACCATACACACATACGGATTTACATTGAAAATGTTTTTTCGTTCGCTCCAGTAGGGCCCCCATTTTCGCTAAAAGTGCGACTCGCCCGTGATACCCTGAGGTTTAAGGTCACGAGGACGTATGAGGGCTCAAAAGACGCGGAATTCGAAGGGGTTCAAAATTATGTAAATATATTTTGGAAATGTCGAAAACTAATTTTTGGAAACTGACTTTTTTTGACCGATAAATCGTGTGTTTTTCCAGAAAATTCCCGATATCTCGAGAACAGGGCCGAATTTAAAAAATTTAAAAAAAGCACCTCGGTATTGAACTAAAGAACATTTTACCTTTTTACACTTTTTTTGATATTAGTGACGGTTGAGGCTGTAGAGGTGCCCTTAGCCGCGAGTTTGCGCGGCGCGAGGTGCGATATCACGCCGCGGGCGGCTCGCGTGCGGCCACGAGGACTTATGAGAGCTCAAAAGACGCGGAATTCGAAAAGTTTTAAGATGATCTAAAAATATTTTGGAAAACTTGGTTTGAAAAAAATATTTTTTTTTGTTCTTAAAAAAATTTAAATTATTGAAAGCAAAATTACGCGTTCTTACTGAAAATTGCATTCGACGGGTTTCAAAATAATGTTAAATATTTTATGTTTTGAATAATCTATAATAAGTAGATACATTTTCAATGCCCTTTCAAGTCGTGTAGAGCACGAGATCTGTGGATTTTTTTAAATGTGCACATACTATATACACATATATTTTTTTAATTTTTTATAATTTATTATTTATTTAATTTGTCCAGCACAATAAAAAATAAGTCGTGGATACCGGGTGACCGAAAGGTCATGTGTAACGTAAAGGTAACCTAACCTAGGTATCCTGTGGTATTGTAATGTGTCAGAGTTCAATTGCGGTGTCCTAGTCGATTGACCATGATTAACTGTATTTTTGTGGATATGTTTGGTCAATTTTAGTTTCTTTTTTTTTTTTTTTTTAAATCTATTTATTTAATAAAGAGAGTTTTTTCTGTACAGAAAATGCCACCCTCATAGGTGAATCATGGTTGGTTAATGCTAACTTAAATTATGTTACTCTACGCTTAATCCCAACGGAGACCATCTTGTAAAGAGGTCGGGCTGCCCCTGATGAGGGAACAGCCAGAACACTGTTGTATAGGCCTATGTTACAGTTGTTAAAGTTAAATTTTTCTAAAAACTCACGCCTCTCTGCTTGGTTACGGACACATTCCATGAGTATGTGCATCACATCTTCCTTGCAGTCACACTCGGAACAGTTAGGGGAATCTTTTTTACCCATTAAATGGGCAAAACTGTTTAATGGTATGTGCCCGGATCGAAGCCGCAAAGCGGTCACAGTGTCATTCCTGCTCATATCCGTGTCCTCAACCCAGCAGTAATTTGGTAGTTCTGGCTGTATGGTTTTATACCAAATTCCTATGCTGCGTGAACGTTCATCAAAGTACTCACGCCATAGTTTGTTACAATTTTGTTTTGGAATGTATAAAAGATCAGAAAAGTATGGATCACAATTCCATGTTATACCATCATTAGCCGCTTGTTTTGCCAAAACGTCTGCTTGTTCATTCCCTGGTACCCCGATATGAGCAGGAATCCACTGCAAAACTACTTGTTTGCCGCTGTTTCTCAGGTTACACATACTCCTGACAATGTCGTAGGCTATCGGTGTTCCTCGCATAGGTGAGGTACATCGAGCCACGTGTTGTAGGGCGCTCTTTGAGTCAGACATAATGACAAACTTACTAAAGTCTATAGAATTAATATATGATATTGCTTCACATATTGCAACTAGTTCTGCATACATAATTGATACTTTTGTATTTATTTTGAGTTTAACTTGGTCACCTGTCTGAGGATCAAAGAACGCCGCACCGATTCCATTTGAATCCCTAGATCCGTCAGTATATAATTTATAACACTTAGAATATTTATTACTAATATGTCGATTACAAATTTTCCTTAAATCTAACCTGTTAATATTTTTTTTACTATTTTCTATATTATCTATTTTAATATTAATACAGTTATTTAAATCTATATTACTTGCCCAAGTAATAAATGAAAACATTTCCAAAAGTTTGCTTCTATATATTGGTTGTCCATGTAGGTATTTATGAATTAACACTAACAAAGGTAATTTTTTTCGCCTCCAGTATTGATTATTGTTGCAGATTGCTTCCAGATTATTAGTCAAAGTTATAATTTCATTTTTATCTATCGATTTGCATCTAAGCCAAAATTTTGCTGCTAAATAATGTCGCCTAATAAAAAGTGGTTGTATACCTAACTCGCATTCCATTACATGGATTGGTGTACTTTTTATGAACCCTCCAATCAGTCGTAAACAAACATTTTGTATTCTGTCCAGTTTATACAAGTGAGTTTTACATGAATTGTCGTATACGAGGCTAGCGTAATCCAATCTACTACGGATCAGTGAAATATATAGTCGCTTTAAGTTAGAAGGGTGGACACCCCATCCTGAGCCTTTCAAAATTTTAAACACATTAACTAAACGTGACGTTTTTTGAGCCGTTTCATTTATGTGTCTAGACCATCTTAATGTCGAATCCATCCATAAACCCAAATACTTAACGCTGTCCACCACTTGTAAAGTATTGTTATTAATTTCAAGGTGGCACGGAGTGCTGTCGCATCTTCTAAAGCCTCTTTTAAACATACACACTTTCGTTTTCGAAGCTGAGATATCAAGCCCTAGGTCTGTAAGCATTCTGGATAAATTATTTAGTGCTACTTGTAACTTGAACCTACCCTCTTCGATATTATTACACGCAGTGTACAAAACAAAATCATCGGCGTATTGAGAAATAAATATGTTTTTAATATCTTTACAAATATGCCTGGTCGCAATATTAAACAACAAAGGCGATAATGGGTCGCCCTGTGCTAAGCCCCGGCCCGTATTCCTTCTCATTAACGAGTTTTCTTTTTGAATTTTAAGATTTCTTTCTCTTAAAAAGTTCCATATGTAACAACACATCCGTGAGCCGGCTCCCAGTTGGTCAATCGAGTTTACTAGTGAGGTGACGTCTACGTTATTGTAAGCGTTGTCGATATCAACAAAACAGGCTAATGTTGTTTTTTTTGTGGAAAACCCATTTAGAATTCTCATAACCAAACTTGCCAAATTATCTAATGTGGATCGTGACTTTCTAAAACCAATTGTGCTGTTTGAGAAGAGGTTATGTCTCTCGCAGAACCATTCTAGCCTACTATTCAAAATGACGTGAAAAACCTTACACATACAGGACATCATCGCTATAGGTCGGAGTGATGAATCAGAATTAGGATCTCTACCCGGTTTCGGTATTGCTACTATGCGTATATCCCTCCACTGCGTTGGAACAAATCCTGTACTAAAAATATATATTGTAAAAATAGAGTAGAATATTTTTTACGCTATCTGGCAGGTTTTTAATCATACTGTATGATATATTATCGACTCCAGGTGAAGTGTCTTTGGCTCGAATACTATGTTCTACTTCTAAAAGTGTTATATCAGAATCTAAGAGCTTATTGGACGATTTAAATACTGGTTTATTTGGTACTACATAATCGGGAGTTAAGCTATCCAGTAACCTTGAAGTTTTATTACTATCAGCACAGTTATTGGTGTATGTAATGCCTTTCATCCAATGCATTTTTCGATATAAACTAGTTAAATTTGTTGTTTGATCTAGAGATGTACAAAAGTTTTGCCAACTTTTATTTCTTTCCTTTCGAATAAGAAATTGTGCTATTCTGATTTTTTCTTTTAAAATATTTGAGTTTATGGGTGTTGGATTTCTTCGAAATTTTGACAGTGCCAAACGTCGCTCAGCCACTGCTTTAGATAACTTATCATTCCAATAAGGTTTTGGGGAGAATTTTGTTGTTGGATTCCGATTAACTTTAACTAAAGGGATACTCACATCTGCAGCTATATCAATATAATCAATGAAAACATTATAGGCTTCTTGAATGTCAGCGGGCATAGACCAATCCAAAAACATTTTTTCTAATAACAGTCTAAAAGATAGCCAATCAGCCCTTTTAAAATTCCTTTTACAACTAATATTCTCCTTACACCTGACTTTAGTTGATATTTTAATAACACAGTGATCACTGCCAAGGGTTTCGTTTAACACTTTGTAGGTAACATTCAAAGCTAAATCCGGTGAAGCAAACGTTATATCAGGCGAATATTGTTGGAGAACCCCGTTTACTAATTTAATCCGTGTTGGAGTCCCATCATTTAGAGTAAAAAGTGGTGTATCTATCAAAGCATTAAATATTTGTGTACCACGGGCATCAGTTTTTCGAGACCAGTTTGTATGGTGCCCATTAAAATCACCAACAATAATAGATTTCCCTTTTGATATACCAAAAATATCTTCCCAATCTGAAGTACGTGTGGCTACCCCCGGAGGACAATAAACTGATATTAAATTTTCTACTTCTCCACTATTAGTAATTGTTATGTAAATAACTTGTATGTTGGCATTAGATAGTTGAACTAAATTTTGAAAACATTGAATAGACTTATGTGTGCAAATAGCTATACCACCATATGAATCGTCTCTATCGCAACGGAAAATATTATACCCGTTAAGTTTTAATTCACTATCAGGATCTAACCACGTTTCGCTCAGGCAAGCAATATGAATTTTTTCTTGAATTAAAAGGTTTTCTAATTGAAATAATTTTGGTCTTAAGCTTTGGGCATTCCACTGAATTATATTTAAAACTGATTGTGTGTTAGGGACTTTATCCATTAAAATAATCTAATATAAGTTGTAACACCGGCCAGTCCGCAATATTTTCCGTAATCAATAAGATGAACCATTCCGTACAACACTTAATCACATTGTGTATTTTCACTTTCAGAGAATCCCCTCTAAGAAATATCACTTCTTTAAGTCTTCCCAACAGTTCGCTAAACGTCACTTCTTTAACTTTTTCATTTAAATTATCCTTAAGAATATTTTTGTGTCTTAAATCTGTGTATTCTTCTAAGTAGATTTTGTTTTCTTCAACTGTCCGGTTACGTTCTTTGGGTGTTTCTTTTCTATGTGTTGCTTTTGTTTTTGCTTTACTAGCGTAAGACGTGTACGGGTATGCTTTGCTGTTGTATTTATTCTCGGATATTGATGGAGTAGAAATTTCTTGGACGTCTGTCTTCTCTTCTGTATACTTTTTTGGGTCAAAGGTATTTTTGGTAGCTTGTAGCGAGTCGTTTTGAAGATTTATACCCTTTGGAAATTCTGGCACATTCATCGTACGAGCTTTTCTGTACGTGCAATTAAACTCCGCCATAATTTGACGAATCCTCTTCTCTTTTTGAAATTCGGGGCACGATCGAACTAGAGCCATGTGATTTCCACCACAGTTTACACATTTAAAATTTGTAGTGTCGCAGTTTTCGTGGTTACTTCCACATTTTGGGCATGTTATTTTATTTGAAGGGCATCTTTTTGCTGTATGTCCTAATCTCCAGCAATGTGAACATTGTGACACCGGAAACACATAAGGCTCGACTTTTATTCGTAGGTCTTCTACAGTCACAAAAGGTGGTAAGTATGAATCTTTGAAACATAAACGGACTGTTTCACTCGGTTCCCATTTACTGTCTTTGCTTCGGCGTTGCAGTCGGTTCACGGATACAAGAACTGCTGGGGAAGGACATCTTAGATATTTTTTTATATCTTCTTCTGATAAATCTAGGTCGACTTCCTTTATTATACCATAAGATAAGCTTACTTCGAACGCTTTTTGAAATTTCCAACCTTTTTCGATAAGATCTTCATTGGTTAATAGTTTGTTAGCGTTAATTTTGCTTTCAAATGTGACACGTATCTTGTACGGGTTTAAATATTTTATTTTTTGAACCTCTAAAGTCCCAAGAGTTTTGAATAGTCTCGCGAGCGCAAATTGTTTTGGTAGCTGTTCATTCGATGATATATAAATCTCCATTTTTTCTGATTTTATTTTTCTTTTCTTCGTGACCTCTTCCCATTCCTCTTCTTCCTCATTTTCTTCTCGGTCCCTTTTTGTCGGCTTCCATATTTGCTTATTTTCATAAAACACCTCCATATTGTATAGTTCCTCTTCAATCACACTTTCGATTTTATCTGACGCGTTACTACAATCGGATCGATTACACACATCACTATTTTCCTCCATCGCGTCGGGCGATGCAAGTACTTGCAACACAATAGCGGCCGGCGCACGGTTTCTACCTGCGCTGCGGCCGCTCTGACCTTGTCGTTAACGATGTAAACAACTAGCTCCCGTTTGCTTAAATACGCGCCCGTCTCGCACGAAGTACCGGCCGCGAGTGAATTTTAGTTTCTTTATTTTTCACTTTAAAAATAAATAATCAAATCTGTAAGTTACTCTATAATTTTAAAAATTATGTGTACAAATAAAAAATATTATCACCAGAGACTAGGCAATGATGACAGCAAAAGCAGTCTTCTAACATAGTTCACTTTTCACCAAATAGTGACTGCACATGTGCTCAGCGTGACAGGTGGTGAGCCCATCGCCGCTCTATGCTGTTGGAAGTATGTGCAGTCTTTGGTCCATTAGTAGCCTTTTACGACACCCAAGAGTTGGTAGGTTGGTAGTATTATTTTACCGCTACACGACACAGTTAAACTATATAACATACATAAAACAAACTTGCCTAATGATGACAACTCATACTAGAGGGGGGCTGCAGTCGGATCTCGTTGTGTCTACGACCAATAGGTCGTTCTGCTTCACCGCAGCGTGACCAGCGAGTGATGTCTGCAGGGTTGCCCTGTGACCCGAAGATTATGAGAGCTGAAGGCATCTTCGTAGATATACATACACAAACATATATCCACTACTATTATCCACGAAGGGTTAGTCAGAGACCAGGCAATGAGGACAGCAAAGCAGACCACTACCACAGTTCATGTTTCACCAAATGATTACTGCTGTGAGCCCATCGGCGTTCTATGCTGTTGGATGTATATGCAGTCTTTAGTCCGTGAAGGTATGTTTCCAAGACGGACCGCAGGCTGCAAGCGACGCTACTTGTTTCTATGCATCTCTATGACATTGATTTACATATTAGTATTGTGAATTTTCGTAATCCTAAGTTACGATACCAGAGCTAATATGGATTCATATTGCGTGGATATTGAGTGACAAAAATACAAAACTCAATGCCATTTAGTTCACCCATTATGATTCCAAATAAGCGCTGGTGTCCTAAGTTAAAAATACGAAAAATTCATAATACCAATCCGATCCAATAGCAATCGGTTTCAAGAGTAAGGGGGCAGGTGCATTTCTTTTAATTCTGACATAAAGTAACAACAAGTCGTCATCATCTTCATCTTCTAACAAAAGACACATTATTAGTAAACTATCGGTAGCGTTGTCCGACATTCTGTCTCGCACAAAGGTGCTGGAGTGACTGAGGCATCGTTCTATGCATTGTGCAGTTGCGCTTGGAAATAGAAGCAACCACGACCGCAGGCAGCACTGCGGTCAACCGCAGCCGCTAGCCGCAATGTCGCCTGCGGTTGCAGTCTGCGGCCCGTCTCGGAAACATATTTTTAATTGCCTTTTACGACACCCAAGGGAAGAGATAGGACGGTAGTATTCTGTTAATGAGCCGACAGCACAGCACCTAAAGATATACCTTTTGGGGATAAAGTTGTTTGTATGTATGTATTTAATCATCAACTACCGTTTCAATTAGTAGTGACTTGTTACTAAGACGGAGAAAAAGAAAGGTCTCCTGAGTTTCTTGCCAGCTTCTTCTTGGTTGAAGGCTCTTCTAAAATCCGAACTGGTGGTAGATGGTAGATTAGTTAGGTAGTTGATCAGATAATTAGATTAGTAGTTAAGACTTAACTAAATATTAGTTTTAGTTATCTGTAATTTTTATTACTTTTCGACGTCAATAAGTGCCTGTAAAAGCTTTTATTGAATAAATTATTTGACTTTGACTTTCAATTTGTCCCCAGAATAATGTTCTCATCCCTGATGGACGCGGCGCGGAGCTCCCCATTCCGCGGGCCGCTTGCACCCGCTCAGTGCCAGGCCTCCGCGGAGCAGCCTCAGATCCAACAGGTAACTTCATTGAGGACCTTTTTATTATTATTAACTAGCAGCCCGCCCGCCCGCGACTTCGTCTACGTGAACATCCTGTTTCGAGTGACGAATTTAAAAAAAAAATACTCAGAAACCTAGTCCTAATAATTACGAACACAACAAAAAAAGATTTAGCCAAATAGGTAGCCGAGTGTTGCCGAACTATCGATAGTTAACCTCGGAAATCATATATAATATCGATAGGCGTAAATCAGTCACACCCACTCTGACGTGCCGGCACACAAAGTGCGTCTTCACGGCTCGTTTGAAGGACCAAAACAAGCTTGCCTAATGATGACAACTCATACTTGAGGGGGGCTGCAGTCGGATCTCGTTGTGTCTACGACTAATAGGTCGTTCTGCCTCACTGCAGCGTGGCCGGCGAGTGATGAATGCAGGGTTGCCCTGTGACCCGAAGATTATGAGAGCTGAAGGCATGTTTTTGCTGGTGTACTGGAAATACCACGTCCAACTTACTGATAATGAGGTGTATACTTACTATTGATAGCATTTTTTGTATCAAATCAAAAAAAAAAAAAGTAAGTACTACTTAAGTTTTAAGCACATGTTGTGTTTTCTCGGAAAGAAGAATAACGTGAAAATTCGTGTAAATAATTTTTAAAAGTCTCTTTAGTGGTCATTTTAACAAGCTGTGCTTATTCCCTTGTATGTTACGATACGACAGATAGGATATCTAAACAAAAAAATAAAGATACACAATTTAAAATGTGTAAAAATTATTTATCACTTCAAAAAGGATTTTTTTTTTCTTATATTTTTTTTGCTGAATCTGTATTCTCCATAGACCAATATTAATGGTACACCTGTGGTATTCTCCTTAAGTGTGACGTGGCGTTTTCTGGACACCCTGAAATTATTATAATTAAACATATTTTGTACAACCTAAAAACTACCTTACAGTTTACTGATTATGGTCTAAAATCGTGTGTCTGCCCCCCCAGAACACCATGGTCGCGTCAGCCGAGGTGCTTGGTGACTCCTGCGAGTTCGCCTCCACCAAATACTTCGCGTTATGCGGTCTCGGCGGTATCCTGTCTTGTGGTGAGTACGATCTTCTTTACAACATTATCAGAACTTTTAACCAGTCAAAACCACTGAAAAAAATAGACAAAATTGTTTTTGACTGATGTTTTTAGTCTAAATCACTTAACTGTTTTTCAGTCAAAAGTGGTTTTGATTGGTTAATCGGCCTATTACTCGTACATCTCGACTGATTTTTGTGTAAAATAACCATTTTCGCATTTTGTAGTAATTTTGCAATTGTATTTATTGTTTTTATCGAAATAATCTTTATTCCTAATGAAGTAGGTAACAATTATTCTGGTATAAATTTTTGTTTAATAATATTATCGTACCTAGATAAGAGAAATTCACAGTTATCAAATAGCGATTTTCGAAGTTTTTTGGTTTAGAATGAGATTTTTTTTCTATATAAAATCAATGATAGATATCTACAAATTCCGAGGCCGCTACGAACTATATGACTAACAGTAGTTAAATCTAGGAGCTCAAAAAAGTACCTTCGCGCATTTTATGAAAATCTTTATCTGCAATTTTGGGTTTAATTAAAAAGTTAAGCAAAATTTACAAAAAGTATGCCGCTACGAACTATGCCAATAGCTATTCTACACTATTCAATAAGTCAAAGTAGTTAATGTATTTTTGTTTCTGAGATCAAGATCGCCAAAATTGGCCATTTTCCATTTTACACAAAAATCACAGTCGAGATGTAATAGGCCTCTTGTTTTAACTGTAATGTAACAGATACAAATGGTCTAAGTGTTTCTTTTCTAATTTTTAATGTATGTTCCGGGTTTGTTCACATGATTCACATGTGATCACCTGTTATCACCTGTGATCACCAACCCGCATTTGACACAGTGTGGTAATTAACATTTAAAACGCAAAAAAAAATAGCACCTCTATTCCTTGAGCACTGATCAATGCACCGTCGCAGTTGAAAAGTTAAGCCAACCGTAAATTGTAGTTATGACTTGATTTTTAATGTTGGAGGCTTTTGCCCAGCCGCCGGACACTATGTAGGCTAATAACTTACTACTTTACTATGTATTTATGAGATAACATTCGTTTTTGGCAAGTGTCCCATTGTAAGTTGTATAATCATAGAGATTTGTATACAAACTATAGAAGACGTGATGTAATACGTCCAATGTCATTGTAACTAGGTACCACATCTATTATTATCTGACATTCTGAACGATGTACGTATATAATACCGAAACACAGTTAACTAAGTACCGAAACCTTTATAAAATACATACAATCACGTACTATCCCTGAATGGTTAGTCAGAGACTAGGCAATCAGGACCACTAAACAGTCCTCTGCCATAGTCCACTTGTCACCAAATAGCGACTGAACATGTGCTCAGCGTGACAGGTGGTGAGCCCGTCGCCGCTCTATGCTGTTGGATATATGTGCAGTCTTTAGTCCGTTAGTCGCCTTTTACGACACCCAAGTGAAGAGAGGGGATGGTAGTATTCTTTCACCGCTACGCAACACTGGTTATAAACAACTTTCCCACTCTCATGCTTTTACATTAGTATGAAATTGTTGGATTAACACATTTGATTGATAATGTCTGCAAATTGGTAGGTTAAATATAAAAAAATCAACGTAACTAACTTACTGCAGCACGGATTTGGCCTGTATCGTTTATCTAAGAATTGGTTCTTATCAAAAGTTATCTTTATGTCCTCAATCATGGCCAAGGTCGAAATGATTATATTTAGCTAAATTAATGTTAAAATATTACATAATTTGTCTGCTTTTAAAACCTGCATCTAGCCTATAAATATTAAAATGACCAAACAGCAAACATTTAAAAAGTCAAGCAATGGGCTGTTAGTTGACTAATGATTATTTAGCCTTCTAAGTGATAGTGATGATATTTAGCATCTGACTCATGGAAAAATAGTCACTTGCAGAAGGAGTGAATATTCGTTGACCATTTCTCAAAATAAAGTTGTAATTTTTTTGTATTAACAGTCTTTTGGTTGTTTTATTTTGTATTTGTAAAAAAATCTCCCAGTCTCAGGAAGCTCGAATGGGATTCGAACCCATGACCTTTAGATTGCCGGTCCACTGCTCTAACCGCTAAGCTACCGAGACCCCAGAAGACTCGTTGAATTTTCTCTAGTAGTTTCGTTACTTGCAGCGTAAATCAAACTACTAGAGAAAATTCAATGAGTCTTCTGGGGTCTCGGTAGCTTAGCGGTTAGAGCAGTGGACTGGCAACCAAAGGTCATGGGTTCGAATCCTATTCGGGCTTCCTGAGACTGGTAGATTTTTTTTCTAGTAAACATTTTAACTTTTATCTTTATAGCATTGTGAATGCAAAATTTCAATAAAGATGATATTATTTTATTTTGTTACTAACTTTTGTGTTCTTTTTGTTTATATTTAAGAAAGTCTCAGTCGCAAGAAGTTTGTAAGACACCCACAGACAAAAGGTTAATAAAAAAAATTATGGTGCAAGCAGGGAATTGTCGTTGAGAGTTAGTAGAAAAAAAAGGAAAATTTTTCTATCTTTTAATTTTTATTGTAGTTTAGTTTTGGTACTTTATATCACACGTATAGAGTAATGGTAGCATGTA
The DNA here is from genome assembly GCA_963921215.1 of Scoparia ambigualis. Lineage (NCBI taxonomy): Eukaryota > Metazoa > Arthropoda > Insecta > Lepidoptera > Crambidae > Scoparia > Scoparia ambigualis. The sequence goes on from OY992523.1 coordinate 21,714,005, forward strand.
TTATTTCATCTTTAGTCAGTTTATTGAAGAAAAGAGTCATTAAAATTTGTGACATGTATCATTTTTTTATGAAGAGAGTAAACTTATATACATACTATTTAGTTCCCATCCATCATTTGTAGGTTTATTTAATTAAAACCAAATTAATGTATGGCACAACTTCTTTCTTATTTTTAAATTTTTCTTAGGATTTTCACTATTGTTTTCTTTCTAAAAAGATGGAAATGTAAAAGAATGCAACAAAACAAAAAAAAATCAAATTGGTCAAGCTGTTTTATAGTATCCCATGACGATTTCCAAAAATATATTTCCCACAAACCTAGTCCTGACAATTTTATTACGAACATAACAAAAAAAGAATTAACCAAATAGGTGCAGCCGTTCTAAAGTGATGCGCGTACAAACATTTCGGCTATTTTTTTTATAAAACGTGTAATAAAATAAGCAATAAAATTTAAGGCTGCGTACATAATACCCAATTAAGACTTCACTGCTTAAACATCACCATTAAACTGTAAGTATCTTTTTTTTTCTTAAGTGTACCTAATGTACATTTTGTACAACCCTATTTTGTTATTGATTGACAAACGCAACGCAGTGCCAGATGAGTGACCTTTGACATGTGGCATATACCCCGCCGCCTCTCACGCGCCTCGCCCCGCCTTCAGGGTTGTAACCTGAAGAGTTTAAACAAAAACTTGAGCTCCTTTTTGTGTAAAAAAAATAAATTTCTCAGCTACCTTTAGCTATTACTTGTGAAAAAAACAGTTATCACCAAACATTTAGGTTGCTCAAATTTTATTGCTTTTTTTTACACGTTGTATAGATTACAACAAGCTTTTTCCCAGTACAGTACAATATCTAACCTCTACTCCTCCTCTCCAGGTATCACACACACAGCGGTAGTCCCCCTCGACTTGGTCAAGTGCCGTCTGCAGGTAGACGCTGACAAATACAAGAATGTCGTGAACGGGTTCAGGGTGTCCGTGCGCGAGGAGGGTATGCGCGGCCTGGCCAAAGGGTGGGCGCCCACCTTCATCGGGTACTCGCTGCAGGTAATTTGAAGAAAAAAAATTTTTTTTTTCTGAATAAATTTAAAAAAAAATAAAATTTCTGAATACATTAAAAAAAATTTTTTTTTTGCAAAAATATGCGAAAGTATTGTTTTTTTTTTTAACTTTATTATAGATTTTAGCCATGGAACGTGTCATGGTATGCCGAGTCTTAATTGGTGAAAATAACTTAAATCTCGAAAGTAGTAAGTAGGTACCTACAAATTTAAGTTTCTATACTTAAAAGTAAAAAAAAATTGAACTCATATTTTAGCAATTGTTTTTATTTTACATACCACACCATGACACGGAACGTGTAACGAACTTAACATGTTACAACAACTAAAAACTCAATTATGAAAATAATCATTTTTTCCTACCAAATGTTATTGGCTAAGATTAGTGTATAAATTATTGTGCTCTTGATGCAATGAACATAAAAGTAAATATAGACCTATTGAAGTCTCTAAATTCTGTAACATATGCCATTTTTTTACCAATGATTATTGAAACAATTGTTCCTACCGAACGCATTGAAGACCAACTTTACATATGAGGAAAAAAATCCAAAAACAAAAAACAAAAAAAAAATTTTTTCATTGTTTTTTTTTACAATTTTTTTTATTCTTTTTACACAGGGCCTGTGCAAGTTCGGCCTGTACGAAGTGTTCAAAGTGGGCTACTCAGGCCTCTTGGATGAAGAGACCGCGTACGTTTACCGTACGGGCGTTTATTTAGCCGCCTCCGCGTCCGCTGAATTCTTCGCCGACATTGCACTGTCGCCGCTTGAAGCTGCTAAGGTAAAGTCAAAGTCAATAATACTTTGTTCAAATTAACTTTATACTAAAATGGAATACGCCGATTCGATAGGGTGATGGATGACTTTAGGGCCTCCTTGTATATAAGTTCTTTGGGGGAATATCATTTAGCATTAAGCATTCATATTATCATCAGTTTAAGCATAATCAATGAACTCTATACGAATGAAGGACTAGTATCCACGGTCACGAAATAAATCATATAAAAAAAATTACTGCCAACATGACGGCATAGGAACTATTTGATGAAACGCACTTTAGTAGGGCCCCAAAATAGGTAGTAGCTTAAGATACAAACATATAATCACGACTATTTTCCTCGAAGGGTTAGTCAGAGACTAGGCTTATGATTATGATTAGGCTATGAGGACCGCAGAAGCCGTCCCCTACCATAGCCCACTTTTTACCAGATAGCAACTGCACATGTGCTCAGCGTGACAGGTGGTGAGCCCATTGCCGCTCTGTGCTGTTAGAAGTATGTGTAGTCTTTAGTCCGTTAGTCGCCTTTTACGACACCCAAGGGAAGAGAGGGGGTGGTAGTATTCTTTCACCGCTTCGCGACACGGTTAAGTTATAAATTATATGTAATGTGTGTTAGTATTGCCCAATGATGATAAAAAGCGCTTGGAGGGTAGTAGCGCGCGTCGCCGACGGCTCAATCGGCCGTTCTGCCTCACCGCAGCGTGGGGTGCGCGTTCGATGCCAAGTGAATACAAGATTATGAGATCTGAGGGCTAATGCTATTTTAAACTCAAAAAATCACTTCGTTATCGATAACAAATTAGATCGACGTTAGACTTGCAAAAATTGTCTCGTGTAATTTTTCTTCCTTTCGTAATATTGGATGTGTTTTGCTATAATAACACTCAAGTACACTTGATAAAGATAATGAAACATTGAAATACAACAGGTGGGAATCCATTTTAAGAATAAGGCATTTATCGACTAAGCCAACCCACGGCCTTAAACCAATGCGCCACCGAGGTATTGGTTAGAACTGTCGAAATTCTTGTCCAAATAAGATAAAAAATTTATAAGTATAAATAATTTTTATAGCAACATCGTCTCATAAAACCTCTGAATTTCCAAACAGATCCGAATGAAATAATTTAACAAATGTTTTTAAACATTCTTTTTTTTTTGCATGATATGTATGAGAGTATAACAATTATTAATAATTTGAACCTCATTCCGACCACAGGTCCGCATCCAGACCATGCCGGGCTTCGCGAGCACCCTTCGCGAGGCGTGGCCCAAGATGGTCCAGAACGAAGGTATGCTCAATAGAATAAGAATAATTTATTCAATACCACTTAAGTTTCATTTAATTGATACACAAAATAGGGTTACTCGCTTAATGACTAATTTCTTACACGCGTATTGACTTACACGCATTTTTACTTACACGCATATTGACTTACTAGCATATTGTCTTAGACGCATATTGACTTACACGCATAATTAACACACGCATTTTTACTTACACGCATATTGTCTTAGACGCATATTGTCTTAGACGCATATTGACTTACACGCATATTGACTTACACGCATATTGACTTACACACATATTGGCTTACACGCATAATTAACACACGCATTTAAACTTACACGCATATTGTCTTACTAGCATATTGTCTTAGACGCATATTGACTTACACGCATATTGACTTACACGCATATTGGCTTACACGCATAATTGACACACAATAAAACATTATAAAATGTTTTTAAAAAAACAAATATAGTATACTGACAAAAAAAAACAACAGAACTGGAAAGAAATGGGATTACCTTTGTACAAACATCTCTCGTCACTCGGAATTTTTACTTTTTCTTAAAAGAGATAAAAAGATAAAACATCTAACAATGGTGTCTTTCTTTTAAAACAGTTCTGAGTGAAATGTAATATTTATACTAAGAAATGACTGTAATTTGTTAACTTTCTTCATCGAATGTTGGCCGTAGTTTAGTCTCTCGACTAACCTTTTGAGGATAATATTCCTTAGATAAAGAGTATGTATGTAAATGTTATATATACATAAAATCACAACTATTATCCCCGAAGGGTTAGTCAGAGACTATATCATGAGGACCGCAAAAACAGTCCTCTGCCGTAGTCCACTTTTCACTAAATAGCGACTGCACATGTGCTCAGCATGACAGGTAGCGAGCTCATCGCAGCTCTATGCTGTTGGATGTATGTGCAGTCTTTAGTCCGTTAGTCGCCTTTTACGACACCCAAGGAAAGAGAGGGGGTGGTAGTACTACTACCACCCCCGGTAGTATTCGAAACTCAAACTCAAAAATATTTATTCAATAAACTCAATTTTTTTTACCTTTATTTATCGTATTAATAAAACTTACATAATTACATTAATTACAAACGTATTTCTAATCACATTAATAAGTACTTTGAATCGTCCAAATTTTTTTTAACCTACCAATTTAGGACGTCATTTTTTAACTGGCAAAGAATGCGCGCAAGAAACCACAGCGCACAGAAGCAACGGTGTGATCATTCCGATTTTATCGAATCCTTAACATCACTTCATGTTTCCTTTCCATCCTCTATATCCTATTTATTATTTACAAATGATTATCATATTTACAAAGCATTATCTTCTTTTTTGTTCATTAACAATGTCAAAGTCTAAATCAATCATTAATTCCTATCTAATCCTATTTGATCCTTTCCTTCTTAATTCCTTTAATTCCCTTTTTTTCGAATATAATAAAAAAAATCGCTTCCTAAACTTTTACTTTGCCTTGGCTAAAGCACAAATCGTGCGCGCCATTAAACATAACAAAAAAGAAACAATGACGTTATATTCTTTCACCGCTACGCGACACGGTATGATAATAAAGTATTAAATTGCCATTTCCCCCCACAAAGGTTACGGCACCTTCTACAAGGGGCTGGTGCCGCTGTGGGGCCGCCAGATCCCGTACACCATGATGAAGTTCTCGTGCTTCGAGAAGACGCTGGAGTTGTTGTACAAGGTGGGTAAAGTTTACGCATTATTTATTTCCATCATCGACATTTCGACGGCGATACCTTCAAACTAAAAATAAAATTAAAAATTTAAAAAAAATTAAACTTGCCTACAATCACACCAATTATCTAGCCCAAGAGAAGCTTCGAAGAAACTCGTTAAATGGCTACTAGACAACGGATTAATATTTAAATACATACTTGTGGGAGATTAAGAAAAGAGAGTAATGATTTTGATCAATTTATATTCATAAAAACCAGATTAATTGGCAGACAGTAGTAATATACACACATTTAGTGTTAATTATAATTACAGTAATATCAATTCATTAATATAATTAGCCATTTGGTATTTTACATAATGAAAATTGGTACTTACTACTATTTCTTGTAACATACACAGTTATGTACTAAAATACATAATTTAGTTACACCATCATAGCATACCTCAATACTATGTCGACAATCAGAGTTCCGTCATGATCCGCAGTTGAGTAAAGAATGCCCGGAAGGCGCTAACGCATGGCCTTTTATACTGATGCACAAACAAGTCGCTAATGACGCATGGCGTGGGGAGCGTGGCAATGGGCAAGCACGTGTTTTCAAATTAGTATTAATTAGTGCAATGAATTTGCTTTCTTGAAACATTTGTTTTTAATGCTAACATTAATAGTAATCTACATTTAAATGCCAATCTCCCACATACTTATTATACATAGAAAACACCCAGACCAGAGACAATTTAGAAAAACAGTAATTTCTAAATTGACCCGACCGGGGATCGAACCCGGGACCTCAGAGATGGCGACACCATGAAAACCGGTGTACAAACCACTCGACCAAGGAGGTCGTCAAACTAACTAACTAACAAAGACAATATTTTACACAAAGCGAAAAAAAATATTTAGTGTCTCAAAAACTTTCGCGACTAAGTGTACTCGGGTTCAAGATGTACTTAAATAGGAGAAATTGCTATAATTCAATTTAGTTAAAAGCTATTTCCACATTTATTTTTTCCCGTAAAGGAGCGTCTTCACTGATAGCATTCTTACCCGAGCATTTGTAAACGAGCAATCGCCGGCGAGCAACAAATTCGGCCCAGCGAACTAAACATTCACTTAAGTGCAAAACTATGAACGTTCTAGTCGAACATCCGAGCTTGGAGCATTCGAATACTAAATGTCAAATAGAAATCAGAGAATAGTCAAAGCATTATATATTTTTTTATTGACATTGACATTACACGATAATACGATAGACCAAGTGGATCACGATCAAGGAACTGATCCTTGCTTACAAGTGGCCAATAACATTCCTACATACATACTCATTCATTTTATTATCTGAGTACTCGCTTTCGAGCGTTTTGTTGGCGTGAACACTCGAATGCGAGCCATTTCCGCGAAGAGCGTTGCGATTATGACGTCCACACCGGCAGAAGTTCGTGCACGCGTGTAAACTTTGTAACGCTCGGCTCAACGTCCACACTACAGATGGAAATGATTGGTATTTAGAAATCATAATAATATGATCATATGATTTTTTTTTATCACAGTGAGTGAAATCACCTGCTATTTTGCACACCTGCTATTTATCATTGAGAATGATTTTCCTACTATTTATCATTGAGAATATTAAAATGAAATGACCTGGTAATTGAATAATGATTATGATGTAACAGGACACGTTTGGCGAGGACGACCGCCCCCGCACAGGAGATATGTCACTTCATTTCGTTAGTTTCGATAAAAATCATATAAAAAGTGAAATAAAATTGTATTTCATTTCATTCATACACGCACTAATGCGAAATTATAATCGCCGTGATTGCAAATGACAATAGCAGGGATGTCATTTGAAAAACTATATCATATGATTATTCACTGCTATCAATGATTTGTTCCATCTTTAGTCCACACCACTCGAATATTCGACGCCGAATGCTCATTACAAGCGAATGCTTTTAGTGTGGACGCGCCTTTACGAGAATCAAACCTATATTTTGGTCTAAATAATTAGTGTGAGCGTAAACAAATATAATTTAATTTAATTACCGTACCAACACAGGTTATAATAACTTTCCATTTTTGTTGCAGCACGTAGTCCCCAAGCCCCGTGAACAATGCACCAAAGGCGAGCAGCTGGTGGTGACCTTCGCTGCGGGTTACATCGCCGGCGTGTTCTGCGCTATCGTGTCTCATCCTGCCGATACCGTGGTCTCTAAGCTTAACCAGGCACGTATTTATGTTTTTAGTGCTGTTTATAACCTTTACAGGATGTAGGAGTGCTTTACAGCGCTGCGGGTATCATTTACAACGCATACGATGGTCCAAACATGGCTGCAAATCGTTTTTACAGCTCAGCATATTGTAATTAAAGGAGACCCGGCGTTTTATGCTTAATTTGTATACTTTATAATTTTTTTTTCTGTATTCTGTAATTAATTATCTGGTAATATCTTAAATGACAGTTGAACATGCGCTAGCTGTCAAATCAAACATGACGTGACGGCATTGTTGACATTTAACTTTTTTTTAAAGCAAAAGAATTATGGTTTATGCAGCCACGTTAGACGTTTTTCAAGTAACATGTCTGCCTTTTGAAGACTCAGTGTTTACATAATAAAAAATAAAAAAAATTCTTAACCGCGATTCGACAAAAATAAGACATAACTTGGTTTAGGTAGCAAACAATTTTAGCTTTACTTTATGACCAAATTCTATTGTATACAAGTTTAGCATTTTTTTCTATGCAAAGTGACGGTTCTCCTTTATGACTAGCGTTTATTGTGCTGGAAATGGACTTTACAGGATTGCTATTTATAGTTTTACAGCGATGCGGATAGTGTAGTCTATAGCGATGCGGATTGCCTTTACAGCGCTGCAAGTAGCTTTTACAGGGCTGCTGGTCGTTTTTATAGTGATGCGGTTAGCTTTTACAGCGTTGCGGGTAGTGTTTATAGTGCTGGGACTGATTCTGTAGGTATAGCGCTGCGCACAGCCTCCAGCACGTAGTCCTTAAGCCCCGTGAGTCCCTTAGCCCCGTGAACAATGCACCAAGGGCGAGCAGCTGGTGGTGACCTTCGCTGCAGGTTACATCGCCGTCGTGTTCTGCGCTATCGTGTCGCATCCTGCTGATACCGTGGTCTCCAAGCTTAACCAGGCACGCATATATGTTATTTAGTGCTGTTTATAACCTTTACAGGGCTGCGGGTATCATTTACAACGCATACGATGGCCTTAACAGGGCTGCAAATCGTTTTTATAGTGATGCGGAAATAGATTTTACAGCGCTGCAAGTAGCTTTTACAGGGCTGATTGTCGTTTTACAGTGACTAGCGTTTATTGTGCTGGAAATGGACTTTACAGGATTGCTATTTATAGTTTTACAGCGATGCGGATAGTGTAGTCTATAGCGATGCGGATTGCCTTTACAGCGCTGCAAGTAGCTTTTACAGGGCTGCTGGTCGTTTTTATAGTGATGCGGTTAGCTTTTACAGCGTTGCGGGTAGTGTTTATAGTGCTGGGACTGATTCTGTAGGTATAGCGCTGCGCACAGCCTCCAGCACGTAGTCCTTAAGCCCCGTGAGTCTCTTAGCCCCGTGAACAATGCACCAAGGGCGAGCAGCTGGTGGTGACCTTCGCTGCGGGTTACATCGCCGGCGTGTTCTGCGCTATCGTGTCTCATCCTGCTGATACCGTGGTCTCCAAGCTTAACCAGGCACGCATATATGTTATTTAGTGCTGTTTATAACCTTTACAGGGCTGCGGGTATCATTTACAACGCATACGATGGCCTTAACAGGGCTGCAAATCGTTTTTATAGTGATGCGGAAATAGATTTTACAGCGCTGCAAGTAGCTTTTACAGGGCTGATTGTCGTTTTACAGTGATGCGGATAGCTATTACAGTGTTGCGTGTATTGTTTATAGCGCTGGGACAGATTCTGTAGGTATAGCGCTGCCCACAGTCTTTACAGCGTCCAGCACGTAGTCCCTAAGCCCCGTGAGTCCCTTAGCCTCGTAAGCACCAAAGGCGAGCAGCTGGTGGTGACCTTCGCTGCGGGTTACATCGCCGGCGTGTTCTGCGCTATCGTGTCTCATCCGGCTGATACCGTGGTCTCTAAGCTAAACCAGGCACGTATATAGGATATTTAGTGCTGTTTAAAACCTTTACAGCGCTGATAATAGTATTTACATTCTTCACTTTTCGTCCCAAAAAAACGATAATTACCTGTAAGTTTTAGCCGTTTGTGTCGCTAGGGGAGAGACACTTGCCCGCCATTTTTGTCTCGTACCAGGATACGTTTGTTTACACAGAATTCTATCACCACGGCTTATATTTCGGTTCGAGGCGATTCTGTTCCGGCGTGCAGTGGTACTGGGGGTAGCGATGCGCATTTGTCTGGCACAGACTATAGCTCTTTAGATTAGTTGTTAAGTCTTAACTACAAGTTAGTAACGGTTTTATTTATTATTATTATTAGTATTGATGTCAATAAGTGCCTGTAAAGGTTTACATTGAATAAATAATTTGACTTTTGACTTTTTGACAGTTTTACAGGTATAATTTTTAACGCAGATGATGGTCTTGACAGAAAGTAAAGCCTTTACAGGGCTGCAACTCGTTTTTACAGCTCTGCATAATATAGCGATTATAATGCTGAGGATGGAGTTTACAGGGCTGCTAATTATTAATTAAAACAGTGATGCTGTTAGTGTAGTCTATAGCAATGCGGATTGCCTTTACAGCGCTGCAAGTAGCTTTTAAAGGGCTGCGATGCGATGCGAATCCCATTCGAGCTTTCCTGAGACTGGTTGATTTTTTTTCTAGTAAACTTTTTGTCCTATATCTGTATAGCATTGTGAATGCATAAATTCAATAATAAAGGTATAATGGTGTTGTCTAACATAATATTTATTATGCCCACAACAGGACAGGACGGCCACCGTGGGCTCCATTATGGGCAAGCTGGGCTGGGGAGGCGTGTGGAAGGGACTCGGGCCCAGGATCATCATGATCGGTACCCTCACCGCGCTGCAATGGTTCATCTACGACGCGGTCAAGGTAATTATATATACATTTTTGTTTAATAATTAATTTTTATTTGTATAAAACTCGGTAAGTACACGGTGGCTTTTTAACCAGATTTGACAAATTATATGAGAAAACATTTTATGTAGGGTCTAACAATATCAATAAGCGAACGTTTAAGGGGAGCATCTATACATCGCACTGAGCATGCTCACCAAATTTGGTCCAAAACTACAAGCTCGTTACCGAGATAATCGACAAAACATTATCATAATTCACCAAAAAATACACCCTTTCCAAACCCGTACAGCTGTACTACACGCACACAAAGGTAGCCGAACATGCACACTAAACTCTGAGCACACTGATATGTTTATTGACGCTTGCGTGCGTGTTAGTAAAGATACAGCCTGTTTCATGATGTGCATTATTTTTATTGATTTAGTTTGTTAGAAAACATAACTTTGATAAATCACTATGAAACTGGAGCCCATTTTTTGTTATTGTATTCAGAATGATGTATAGATACCGCCCTTAAACGTTCGCTTATTGATTTTGTTAGACCCTGTATTATTGGCCTAATTTGTGCTGCACCGATTTTTTTCATCGGATACAATAAAATTATCCTTTGAAACTGAGTAGTCACGCTTTTAAAAAAAATAATTGTAATGAATGACTCACTGCTATGGAAAACTTACGCCTGACCAAATAAACTATTATTCCACTGTTTAGTAAGTTTTCATGTAATAAAATCAATTTATTACATACATTTATCCAAAGTTATGTAATTGCCAATTACTTATGAACATCATCTGGTGAAAAAACTAAGCAAATCCCTGTTGCAGAAAATACGTAATAAATGTATCACAATGATTATGAAAACAACCAATTGTTCCTACCGACGAAATCTGTGGACAAATAATTAATATGAGAAAGTATCTTAACCAATCTCGCTACGACCTCCATACAACACATTCTAACCCCTATTTCCTTGCAGGTATGGTTGAGAATGCCGCGGCCGCCGCCCGCTGAGATGCCCGAATCTATGCGCAAGAGGCTCGAGGCCGAAGGCGTCTCAACGAAGTGAACATCGTCTAGATAATAACAACACTAGCCTAGGACCAGCCACTGCCGCGGCGAGAAATCAGCGTTATAGTTTGCGGAGCGTCACTATTAGAACATTCGGCAAAAGTTCGGCTCGCGAACAAATGTTCGCTAACGAGCGTTCGTTGGTCGTTTGCAAACAAATGTTCGCTAACGAGCATTCGATGTTTGTTCGCGAACGTTGATATAAAATGATTCTGGTGAGGACGCTCCAGAGATTTTTTAAATACTGCTATCCTTCTTTTTCCAATTAGGGTAGTAGATGAACAAACTGTTTTTCCAAATGGCCACGCGAGTTATCTTGTGTATGATAGACGTTTGTGTATACAGATTAGACATTAAAATAGTTCAATTTATGTTAATTATCTAAAATAAATGTAAATCGTCTTAACTCGCGATTTCTCCCAGCTGTGTAACAAGTAACGATACAGACATCTGGATTGAAAGGTCAATAAGAGCGAGTTTCGTTTGACGCGGCAGTGTCAACCGACTGGAATTATGAAGATATTAAAGTACATTGTACTTGCGTGGTGTCACACGATAATGAGCAGTATTCACTGATATTGTTAGCTGGGTAGGCAGCGGCAGTGTTGTTACACGTTAGCCAAATTTAATTCCACACCGCTACTATTATGTATTGAATAGTTCCCTATGTGATTGATTACCGTGTTATGTAAGTTCAAACAAAATCATGTTAATTTATTTTGAAATAAACAATTATTTTATTTTTATTTTATTTTTTGTGTTTATTTTATTTTACTGTACTGCTTATTATTGCAGCGTATGTATTCCATTGTTGATATCAATAAAACTATTAGATAATTCTTCATTCGTTTTGCTTATTTTACTGAAAGCACTTAGCTGGTACAATAGGATTACATACATATTATAATCAGGTTAGAGACTAGGCAATGAGGACAGCAAAAACAGTCCCCTACCATAGTCCACTTTCCACCAAATAGCGACTGCACATGTACTCAGCGTGACTGGTGGTGAGCCCGCCGCTCTATGCTGTTGGATGTGTGTGCAGTATTTAGTCCGTTAGTCGCCTTTTACGACACCCAAGGGAAGAGGGGGGTGGTAGTATTCTTTCACCGCTACGCGACACTTACTTTATACAGACAGAATAGGAATTAAATTAATATTAAATTTTCCTACAATCACACCAATTGTCTAGCCGACTCTAGCCCTAGAGAAGCTTCTAAGAAAATCGTTAAATGGTTCCTAGACAACGGATAAATATACTTATTATACATAGAAAACACCAGACCCGAGACAATTTAGAAAAACAATAATTTCTAAATTGACCTGACCGGGGATCAAACCCGGGACATTAGAGATGGCGACACCATAAAAACCGGTGTACAAACCACTACCAAGGAGGTCGTCAAATATGTAATTACTTATAAAATTAATCGTGTAGGTCCCGTTAAAACAGTTTTAATAATCTATGAACTTCCACGTCGACCACTTTTGGGCTCTATTCCTTGCGCGCGTAGGTATTTGCGTGTGGTGTGAGGGCCACTTTGTTAAAACTCTTTAAAAATGTGCTTAGGATTTAGTGAACATTCCCAAAGAATTGTGAAAGTTCGAATCAGATTTTGTGAAATTCAAATAAGCGAGCTATGGACTGTATAGTTGGGCCCTCCAGTTCTCACATAGAGGATTGAGGGCCCACCTGTACCGGATAAACTATGGACACTACAGAAAAAGTCTTTATGCCAAAATCTAAGGTAATGCCAAACAAAATTTGTGGAAACAAGCTGTTACTGTAAAACGTTGTCCTATTTTGTAAATAGTCATTCAAAATGGGCCCTCAATACTCATACACGTTCAAGTTTATTTCGCAATTAAAATGAAACCATTAACTTACAGCTACTGTTTGCTTATCCTATATGCTACTAAATAATTTGTGAAAATTTGTGAAAGCAAGATCAGGTCACCACTTCTTGTAGTTTGAAAGTTATGACCTTGTTAAAATTCGGGCCCTCGATCCTCCATTTCTTTTGTTTACATTTTCTTACGCTTATCCTATGTAAGATAAGACAAGACAAAATTATCTCTTTTCGTGAAAAAAATTGTGCATCAAATTGATGTTGTTTGTTACTACTAAGAATTACGATAAATCTACAAATCTTAATAGATACCGAAATCAACTTAGTTATGTAGTGGTTAGGGTGACAATAAAATCGTTTTACCCTCATGTTATATAGGCGATCTGAGATCGATTAATCGAAAAATCAATTTAACGGAACCAAAACAAAAATCGATTATTTGGATCGATTTATAGTACTGAATCGATCCAATGAATCTATATTTCAAATTAGAAAATCGAATATCGATTTTTCCAGTTGTAATAAGGACCATAAAATGATTTACAGTTAGTTAAATGTACTCAAACACATGTAAAGAAATAATAGATTTTCACGAATTTACTCAAAAACTGACGAGATAGCTGTGTGCTTAGTTTTCCTCGCCTCTTCTTAACAAATAAAAGCAATAAAAAAAGTTACGTTTGTAATCAATGATTTATTAAGATTGTAAATACAAACTCTATAATAAATCGATTTTTGAGAAATCTATCTTTAAGAACTTGATTTTTTTGTAAATCGATTTTTAGTATGCGATTCGAATCAATTTAAAAATCAATATTTTATTAAAAGAATCGCCATCCCTAATGTTTTATACTTTTTTAGTAAAACGATTCTTAGTAACGTTTTAGTTGCTTCTGCTGTTGCAAAGTAATTATACCTCACAAGCTGTTTTATTGTTTACAAATGCACCATAGTTTTATTATTTAGTGTAGTTACGCTAAACAATAGTGTATGATAGTGCAGCGGAAGTTGTAGGTGATAAAGCATTAAGACAAGATATTAAACATTTTATTTCAGGTAAGTTTTTTTTTGATACGTAGAGTTTATAAAGGTAACTAGATTTTTTTAAAGGCAAACATGTTTGTGAATAAATTAAATATTTTGATTAAAATATGAATAAATAAATAGTTTTAGATAAATAAACACGGAGTAATTTCACCAAATTATTATTTTGTATATAAATTAATTTTAATTCGTAACGTTATTGTTTAGTTTATTATATTATTAATATTTATACGCTGTTTGACTGTAATTTGTCATTTGCCTTATTATTATTCTATGTAAAATAAGTAGGTATGTATTTAAGTATTTTAAGTATATTTATCCGTTGTCTAGTAACCATTTACCGAGTTTCATTACGAAACTTCTCTTGGGCTAGATAATTGGTGTGAATGTAGGAAAGTTTATTTTTATTATTTGCGCGCGAGAAATAGCGCGAAACATCTTTGTTACTCAAAATCAAAATTTCTCTATTCAGTAAGCTTAAAATAATCATTTTGAATAGTCTAAACTTATATTTACTTCTCTATATAAATATGGGTACCCACCCCTACTTACACAATAACAAAAATGTTTTCTGAATACGAAATAATTTAGTTGTAGGTACTTTAAAAACGGTTGAATTAAAAACGCATTACTATTAATATTGATTAATAGCAGAACAAACCATTGACATTAAAATAATTATTAAAATATTAGGTAGGTACTTATAAAATTACAAGTACGTATCAAAAAAAAACTTACCTGAAATAAAATGTTTAATATCTTGTCTTAATGCTTTCACCTACAACTTCCGCTGCACTATCATTAACTATTGTTTAGCATAACTACACTAAATATTACAACTATGCTGCATTTGTAAACAATAAAACAGCTAGTGAGGTATGATTACTTTGCAACAGCAGAAGCAACTAAAACGTTGCTTAGAATCGTTTTACTAAAAAAGTATATAACATTAGGAATGGCGATTCTTTAAAAAAAAAATGATTTTTGAATTGATTCGAATCTAAAAATTAATCAATCATCGCATTCTTAAAAACGATTTACAACAAAAATCGAGTTCTTAAAGATAGATTTCTCAAAAATCGATTTATTTTAGAGTTTGTATTTACAATGCTAACAAATCATTGATTACAAACGTATTTTTTTTTATTGCTTTTATTTATTAAGAAGAGGCGAGGAAAACTAAGCACACAGCTATCTCGTCAGTTTTTGAGTAATTTCGTGAAAATCTATTATTTCTTTACATGTGTTTGAGTACATTTAACTAACTGTAAATCATTTTATGGTCCTTATTTAAATTGGAAAAATCGAATATCGATTTTCTAATTTGAAATATCGATTAATTGGATCGATTCAGTACTACATATCGATCCAAATAATCAATTTTTTTTTTGGTTCCGTTAAATTGATTTTTCGATTAATCGATCTCAGATCGCCTTTATAACATGAGGGTAAAACGATTTTATTGTCACCCTAACACTACATAACTAAGTTGATTTCGGTATCTATTAAGATTTGTAGTTTTATCGTAATTCTTAGTAGTAAGAAACAACATCAATTTGATGCACAATTTTTTTCACGAAAAGAGATAATTTTGTCTTGTCTTTTCTTACATAGTAAGCGTAAGAAAATGTAAACAAAAGAAATGGAGGATCGAGGGCCCGAATTTTAACAAGGTCAAAACATTCAAACTACAAGAAGTGGTGACCTGATCTTGCTTTCACAAATTTTCACAAATTATTTAGTAGCATATAGGATAAGCAAACAGTAGCTGTAAGTTAATGGTTTCATTTTAATTGCGAAATAAACTTGAACGTGTATGAGTATTGAGGGCCCATTTTGAATGACTATTTACAAAATAGGACAACGTTTTACAGTAACAGCTTGTTTCCACAAATTTTGTTTGGCATTACCTTAGATTATGGCATAAAGACTTTTTCTGTAGTGTCCATAGTTTATCCGGTACAGGTGGGCCCTCAATCCTCTATGTGAGAACTGAGGGCCCAACTATACAGTCCATAGCTCGCTTATTTGAATTTCACAAAATCTGATTCTAACTTTCACAATTCTTTATGAATGTTCACTAAATCCTAAGCACATTTTCAAAGAGTTTTAACGAAGTGGCCCTCACACCACACGCAAATGCGTAGGTGCAGTAGCGTGCGCGTAGATCGTGTGCAAGCGAATATCGCCGTAAAGAGCCGACCGGGAACTTATGCGATTGTGCGAGGGCGACCAATGCATACAAAAGCATTTTTTGCGTGCGACGCATGCCTCGCAAAGTCTGTTTCCGCCTAACAAACACTAAGGGTGGATTCGACCAAACTGGAATAACACTTACTCCGAGATTAGTCCATACAAATTCGGCGTTTAATCTAGGTATAAGACCTTATTCCAGTTTGGTCGAATCCACCCTAAGTAGGTTAGTATAGTTTTTTATCATCATCATCAGCAGCCTAGCGTCCACTGCTGGACACTGGCTTCCTACATGCACAACAGTACGTGGGGATATTGGGCCATAACCCACCACGCTGGCCCAAAGCGGGTTGGTGGGTTTTCACGACTGCCATCTTACGATAGCATTAGGACCAGCATTATTTTATAAAAGATCTACTTTTTGCCAGCGTGCGAAAATAGTCAGTCTTTAGACCTTGTCCAGAAGGGACGAATTCGCCGCGAATTGTCTCGCGCGTATACGCGCGACTGCTGCGCCCAGAAGAAGCGTATGATGCGCGAGCGAATGAACAATTCATACGTGCTCTCGCTGAATTACGTTCGCGCGTAAGCTGCTGGACGCAACCAAGGGGCCCCTAGTATTGCGACTCGCGCGCAGCACGCGCGAGTTGAGAGACGGCGAAGCGCACGCGATTTATTGAATAGAATAGTCACATTTTTAGCTCCGAATAAAAGTAATCTGTATGATTGTCACATGTTATGGGTTTGAACAGTTAACTTACTGAGCGTGTCTCGGACCCTTATTTTCCTTTTTTGCGAAATTGGCAAATAGCAATGGTTGTAAGATGATGTTGATAAATATACATCGGTGATAATTTAATAACCCTTTGGGGATAATAGTCGTGAGTGTATGTATGTATGTAGGTACGTAAGCTAGCAGACCACAAAACTAGTTTTATCGCTAGCCTCATAAGAGTGAGCGTGCCACGGACCGCGCAAGTGTCAAATACTCAAACAAATGTCAAGTCGGGTACCGATCCGAAAATTCAGAAAATTTACTGCGATTTTGTGTCCTTGATTCAACAACATCGCATTTTATTATTTATTACAGTGAGCTTTGCGTGCAAATTTTTAAAAATTGCTTCGCTCGCTCGCTGTAATGAGTAAGGATATTTAATACGTACTAGTCGCGGTGGAATAATGGAGAAATCGCCGTTACAAGACCCAGCAGCTGTGGAGGTGAAGAGCTTGGAGGAAGATCCACCTCCAAGGCGAGTGTGGAGAACGGTCGCGATCATATGTATCGGTAAGTCTATCTCGATTGTCCTAGCAGTGTCGTCTAAGCTTCTTTCCAACAAAAACAGCGGCCTAACTGATACAATATGGTCCCAGAAGTTGAACGTTAGTAATTTTTTTATCGCAGTTACGGTAAGTTTCTCATTAATTATTGTTTCTTTACATCTCGAGGGCGCTAACAGTGTCAACATACGAGTGTACGTTCAAACAAAAACAGGATCTAAGCTATACAATATGGTCCCAGATGTTGAATGTTCGTAATTTTTTCTATCGAAAACCTTTATATGTTTCGGTAAGTTTTTCATGAATTATTGTTTCTCTACATCTCGAGAGCGCTTACAGTGTCGTTCTAAGAAGGTATATTTAAACAAAAACATCTGCTAAACTGTACAATATGGTCCCAGATGTTGAACATTCATAATTTTTTTTATCAAAAAGTTTTATTTGTATCAGTAAGTTTTTCATTAATTATTGTTTCTTAGGAACTCAGTGGTGCTCACAGTATCAACATATGAAGGTCCCTCATGTTGAACATTCATAATTTTTTATCAAGAAGGTCTGTGCTGTAGAAGTAACTGTGCAAAGTACAAATCAAAGCAAAATTGTAATTTCTTAGAAAAAAAAATCTTAACTCTTTACGATATGGTCCGAACATACCATATTGTACATAATTACCAACACAACAATCAAATATTATAAATAACAGTTAAGGCTAGGTGTTAGTGAAAAATTAAAATAACATGTTATTAGTATTTTTTTTTAAAGTAGTAAACAGTAAAATTAAAATTATGAAATATTGTTAAGGCTTTATTCTGTGGAATGGACTCGATGGAAACACGATTTGATAAAGTTGTCGATAGAATAAATTCACAAAGTTACATATTTTTGTGTCATTTTATCTTCTTCTAGGTTTTATCTCATAATAAAATAAGAGATATGATATTATGAGTAATTTACCAAAATGAAGTTCATAAATAACTTGAGGGATTATAACCGATTGTTTTTTTTATTACATCTATCAATTTTTTAAAACATAAACCACGATTATTCACGCCGCTTCGCTGTTATACCCGTCCCTTACTGTCGTACCGTCGAGAGAGCGAGAGAGAAGCGCTCGAAATACCTCCCCTTACACCAAAAAATCAAAAGGGTTCAGTCGCAGAATGTACCTTTCGCATAATGCGAAAAAAGGTGCATTTTGCGAAAGGTACATTTTGCGAAAGGTGCATTTTGAGAAAGGTACATTTTGCGAAAGGTGCATTTTGCGAAAGGTACATTTTGCGAAAGGTGCATTTTGCGAAAGGTACATTTTGCGAAAGGTACATTTTGCGAAAGGGACGTTTTGCGCATGGGGTGCATTATGCGAAAGGTACATTCTGCGACTGAACCATCAAAAGCAACAAGAAGAAGAATCAAATAGCAAATTTATTTTTTTTACAAAAATTTATTTTAATTTTTATTTAATTTAAAAATTATAACAAAAATAAAAATGAAATGCTGTTGTGTTAAGGGCACCACATAACAATTTGACGACCTCCATGGTCAAGTGGTTAGCACGCCGGGTCTGGCGTCGCGCCATCTCTGAGGGCCCGGGTTCAATTCCCGGTCGTGTCAGTTTAGAAAAAAACTGTCTAAATTGATTTCGAGTCTGGGTGTTTTTCTGTCTATTTATATTTATTCGTTATCTTGCCATAATTAACGAGTTTCAAACAAATATATTAACGAACATGATTTTTACTTTTTCTTAAGAGTAAAAAAACAGTAAAAATCCAACACTACATATTAGCACAAATAAAAATTTCAATAATTTCTACTTATAATATGTCACTGTAAAATTTTAAACACTGTTAGATTGTGTAATCTATCGTGCCATATTGTGATGATCGAAAAAATGTGATCTGCTGCTCATTAACCCATTTACAGCGACCGATCGTTATAAAGATCAAAAAAATCGCTTAAAAGTACCCCTAATTGAAACATATCACAAGTGGAATTTTACTGCTTGTTATATATTAATCGTTGTGGTGATCGTTCGACATTGTTTTTGCGCTTACGTAAATATTATTTGTTAATAATTTCTAAGTAAATTTGTGTTTTAAGTTGTATTGGCGGATTGAACTTCCACAATGTGTTCAAATCGGTAAGTTTTTATAAAGTTGTTTGTGATTGCAATTATTTTTATTGATGTTTTTTAAAAATTTACAACCTGTCTTACATATTCATGAAATAAAATTTGGTTTTTGTACAATATTTTAGTATAAAAAATGATGATAGATTTTATGATCTTTATAACGATCGGTAGTAATAAGGGAGTGTTATTTATAACTTTCAGGCCAAGACATACTAAGATGTTGTCGCTCAATTAAATCATCGATGAACTAGAGCAATAAGTTGACGATGCCCTATTTCCAAGATATTTGACTATTTTACTACCAGAAAAGGCAAATGTCGATGTCATAGATTCGGGTGATGAAGAGTATGTTACTTTGAACAATCTCCCAAGTATGTTATAGATCTTTTATTTTGATCGTAAATGTTTTGCTCATGCGTTGAGTTGTTGTTATATATCAACTTACATTTTTCTAGGTCAGCTAAAAGCACCTGCACAAATTGATTACGGTTTCGCTGACAGTGATGAAGACGACAAACCTCTGTCTTCTTTAGCCAAAAGGCGTCGGGCCACAGAGGAACCTCCAATTGAAGAACCTGAACCTGAGCCATCGACATCTAGTGCAGATCAAGTAATTAGCACGACCAACTACAATGGCAAGAAAACCATGGACCAAAACACCTTCAGTCACCTTTATATTACTTCGAGTGTATGTTTGATGACGGCGTTATCGAATTGTTGGTCAAGTACACAAATATTTACGCCATTCAAAAGAAATAAAGTTGGCAATGTGACATTGAGTGAGATGAAATGTTTCCTCGGCATACTTCTGTACAGCGGATACATCGTATTTCCTCGAAGACAAATGTACTGGAAGAAATCATCCGACACAGATTTCAGTATTGTATACAATGCCATGTCAAGGGATAGGTTTACATTTATTATGACTAACCTCCACTGTTGTGATGACACACAGATAACCACCGAAAGCGACAAGTTCGCAAAGATGAGACCACTTTTCGATATGCTAAACAAAATATTTCTGGATATAACTCCTCTAGAAGAAATGTACAGCATTGATGAGGCTTTGGTACCTTACTACGGGGGACACAGCTGTAAACAATTTATACGTGGAAAGCCAATTCGCAGCAGAAAAAATATGTACGCATTGATCAGCCAGCCATTATCAAAAGCTACACCGAAAATATGGGAGTAGTGGATAGGTCCGACCAAAACATCAGTCTATATCGAACATCTGTCCGTGGCAAGAAATGGTATTTTTCTTTATTATCTCACTGTCTGGACATGGCTACACACAATGCCTTGCAAGTGTACAAAAGTAATGGTGGAGACTACGATCACCTCACTTTCGGAGAACAGTAGCCGGGGGTATACTAGAAACATGTAAAAAAAAGATAAACGCGGCCCTTGTCCATCTCCACGATTATAGGGAATTATTATAAGGAAACTTCTAGCTATGATAAAATCGATCATATCGTAGAACACAAGGACACCCAGCTCAGATGTTGGATATGCAAAAAATACCAACTTCACTTGTCAAAAGTGTAAAATTAATTTACACCCAAAAATATGTTTATAACTTACCATACTCCTACATAAGTAAACTAATTTGGAAATAAAATGATTTTAAAAACAATATAAAGCCTTTTTTCATGAAAACAAGTCTGTTTTATTTCATTCAAATAGGATATAATCGCTAAACGGTAAATGTATGAGCGTTGACCTACCCGCCTGATCGTTATCGTACTGATCGTTATAACGATCCACATTTTTCGAGCTTTCCAGAAAACTATGTTTTTTTTAATTATTTTTTCGTTGTTACTATATACATCAAGGTTACAATATCCAAAAATTACGGAAATACGAGACAAAAAATAGTTTCAGTAACAAGTGGGTTAACACATTATATTTAATTAAAATTATAATCATTGTGTTGCAGTTAGGGTTGGAAAAAATCATGATTTTTATTGATTTTTTTTATTTTTGTTAGTTTTTTTTTATTTTTTTTTATTTTTTTATGTGACAAATCAAATACACTATTATTAGTACTTACTGGCAATTGAATAAGCTGTATGGCACAAATACTTTTAAAATTATTAAAACTAAATTAATATTTTTTTTAAAAATTTGTTGATTAATATAGATAAATCTTGACCAATTATTGTTAGTATCCTACTTTACAAGACTGATTTCTGATTTGTTTTGCTACAGTTGAAGACAAAGAAGAATGGGCAAAACGTCCCCCCTCCTTGTAACACTTACATTTATGCATCAAATAAAAGTACTTGAAAAGTGAAGCATTTTATTGTATAACGGCAAATCTGTCAGGTATTGGAGAAAAATGTTATTGAGAAGAAGAAAATTAAAATAATAAATGATAATATTTGTGGTTGTTGTCGTAAGATGACAGTCGTTAAAACCCACCAACCCGCATTGGGCCCGCGTGGTGGGTTATGGCCCAATATCCCCTCGTGCATTGTCCACGTGGGAGGCCTGTGGCCAGCAGTGGGACGTTTATAGGCTGATGATGATGATGAAATGATACTATAAAATTGAAGTCCAGATTTTTTCTAGTATTTAAACTCCTCCCTCGCAGATTCCTTTGATTTATATGAGTCATATAAAATGAAAAACAAAAATAAGAAAATACACCCCCATTTTTCATATATTTTTTCTTTTTCATTTTTTTTTTCTTTTTTTTCCATTCATTCATTCGCTCGTTCATATTTGCTGTCCTTACAGCAAAATACACTATTTATTTAGAAACTTACCATGTGGGAACTTACAAGGGGTATCATACAAAAACGCCCATTCTTCTTTCAAGGTATGCATGCAAGTCTACTTTTTTAATTTTATTTTTGTAGCTGCTAATAATTAGCAGTCTCAAAAATAAAATTATTCTGTGTAAGTCTTGACAGTATTTTATTGTTAGTAACTACTAAGTATACTTATTTATTGTTATTTTCATTAAAGATAATATAACATTTTAAATTTATTTAAAAATTTATATCAGTGATTTTTATTAAAAAAATTACCTGAGTTAAATCTGTTTGATTTAAATCAGCCAACCCTGGTTGCAGTGCACTGTGCAGTCCTCATTGTCTACATACATTTATGCAAAGACTAGACAATGAGGACCGCAAATGCAGTCTTCTACCATTGTCCACTTTTCACCAAAGAGCTACTGCACATGTGCTCAGCATGACAGGCGGTGAGCCCATCGCCGCTCTATGCTGTTGGATGTATGTGCAGTCTTTAGACCGTTAGTCGCCTTTTATGACACCCAAGGGAGAGTGGTAGTATTATTTCACTGCTACGTGACACGGTTAATCTAGTCTCATTGTCTAGTCTACTGATTATAGTTGTGTATGACTGTATGCAACTCGTTCTCTTCCGCAGCGGTGGCGGTCGGTTTCTCTCACTCCTACTATGCTGCCACCCTCTTCGAGAATGACCGCAACTTCTCCTTCCTGTCTGACCTGGAGAGAGAAATGTCACTACGCACCGAGATGGGCTTCTACTACTCTTACTACAAGCTGGTGGCGCAGGATCATCCGTTCACTGTTGGAATCTCGAAGATCATGTATGATAGACTGGTCGAGTTTCCAACGGAGGTGAACGCGTTCAACCGTTTTAATATCTACCCTGAAGTAAGTGGTAAAATTCTAGTTGATTATTATATTCAGACATGCAACATGCAAGCAAGCATGCATATTTTAATATCTTATGAGGAGAGGAAATTACATCTCGACTGTGATTTTTGCGTAAAATGGCCAATTTTGGCGTTATGGATCTCAGAAACAAAAATACATAAACAATTATGACTTATTGAATAGTGTTGAATAGCTATTGGAATAGTGCGTAGCGGCCTCGCTTTTTGTAAATTTTGCTTAACTTATTAATTAAACCCAAAGTTGCAGAGAAAGATTTGTATAAAGTGTGCGAAGACTTTTTGAGCTCATCGATTAAACTACTGTTCTAAACAAGTGAAATAAAAAAAATTATAATGTTATCTCTTATATAGTCGAATAGTTCGTAGCGGCCTCGGAATTTTTAGATATCATTGATTTTATATAGGAAAAAAATCTTATTATAAACCAAAAAACTTCGTAAATCGCTACAAGTTAACTGTGAATATCTCCTATCTACGATAATATTATTAAGCAAAATTTATACCAGAATAATTGTTGCTTCATGGGGAATAAAGATTTTATAATAAATTTATTATTTTATTATAAAATCTTTATTCCCTACCTAATTATCCTATTTTTTTTTTTTTATTGGCAACGGGTAAGCGCTTGGCCTTCATCTCACCTGATGGTAAGTGACGATAAGGCCGAAGGTGGAAACGCGCTTCACCCGGAATCCTCAACCACTGAGGAACTGGCTATCTTATCTCTAACTGGCGGAACACAACAATGCTATAAACATCGTTGTTATGGCGACAGACTTAAATAAGATGGTGGTAGCTAGCCAGGCGGACTTAACAGCCCTACCACCAACCAAACCGAGCACACAAAGATGTACCCCCCGCTGGGAATCGAACCTCTGGGTCTGAAACCGGTGGCTTATCCACTAGACCACAGAGGCGGTTAAATTTCGATAAAAACGATAAATACAACTGCAAACTTACTACAAAATGCGATGTGCCGGCCGTCCGAATTCAACTTATGCTCACAGAATGGAGATTTGTAATATTATGCACAAATTTATTATCCTATTTCGATAAAAACGATAAATACAACTGCAAAATTACTACAAAAATCACAATCGAGATGTAATAGGCCTCTTAAGGCAGTCGTTAAACCCACCAACCCGCATTGGGCCAGCGTGGTGGGTTATGGCCTAATATCCCGCGTGCTATTGTCCACGTGGGAGGCCTGTGCCCAGCAGTGGGACGTTTATAGGCTGATGATGATGATGATGTAAATTCGAAGTGGTTTGATGACACACTGTTGCTATGAAAACATTGAAGCTATGAAAGCGTTGAAAAATTTCGACAGTTCTATTCTTACCAACGCCTGGGTGGCTGAGCAGGCTACACAGGTATTGCTTAGGTGGGTTAGATTCCCACCAACATTAGCAGTACCTAGTATTTTTTTTCATATTACAACATTTTTAACCCGTGGCGGTGAAAGAATACTACCACTCCCTCTCTTCCCTTGGGTATCGTTAAAGGTGACTAACGGACTAAAGACTGCACATACATTCAACAGCATATAGCGGCGATGGGCTCACCACATTTCACGCTGAGCATATGTGCAGTCGCTATTTGGTGAAAAGTATAGGATTGTTTTTGCTGTCCTCATTGCCTAGTCTCTGACAAACCCTTCGGGGATAATAAGCACAGAATAACTAATAGTACTACGTACAGAAGGTTCACTCTCTAACGACTTTCACGCGAAATTGAAACTTATCATGTGACCCGAGCGTTCATATTCCGTTATGCAACTGCGGAGTGACACCCCCCTGATAATGGTCGTGATTACAAGTATAACTGTGAAATGCTCCTGTAGGTGATAGTCGGCGCCCTCTACCGCTACTTCGAGCCGTGGCTCAACACGTCCACCTTCGTCGAGTGTAGCCGCGTGACTCGCGCCGGCATGTCTGAAGTCATCAGCTGCGAGGGTTTCGGAGTACCGATGGTGTTTTATCTGCATGCGGTGTGGCTACTGGCGGGCGTGGCGGCGGGGGCGATATTCACTGCCGCTACCACAATTAGGTCAGTTTTTTCAACGTCTTGTTATCTTCTAAGGTGTAGTTTATTTATTTATTTATTTAAATTGGGTACACAAACAGATTACAATCAATACTTAGTAAAATTTCATTTATTTAAGTATAATAGGCTAGACAATAATCCACAAGCAGTGTACACAGCATGAATTTCTAGGCATAAAATTAAGTAAGTACTTTTACTCAGAAAATAAATTAGATTAAAAATTAAAATCAAATTCCTTCAAATTACAGTCAAAACTACGTAAGTATAAATTCAAAACAAATTGAAATAAATTAATAAAGTGAAATTAAAATAACTTAAATAAAATAAAATTAGATTCAAATAAAATTAAGTGACTAACAAAAACTACCCATTGGACAATGAGGATTCCTGGTCCTTGAGGAAGTCTGATACAACCTTCTTAAATTTTGCGAATTTATCACTGAATATGTCAATGTCAAAATCTTTGTCTTTGTCTTTGCCACTACGAGCCAGCTCATTATAAGTACGGCACATTCTAACCAGAGGGCTATAAAACGAAGTATTATTATTGAAGACCTGTATTGCAAAAATGTTGTAGTAATAAGGGTTAGAGATTTGAGTGTGTGTTTTTGCAGGTAGGTGTAATTGGAGTGTGTGGTAAATAAGTGAGTGTATTATTTGTGAGATAGATGTTGCTAGTTGAGTGAGTGTGTGTTGTAGATAATTGAGGAATGTGTCTATGGTTGAATGGGTGAGTACTTGTAGATTAGTGGATGAGTGTTTGCGTTGTGGATTAGTGAGTGAGTCTGTGATTATGTAGATTATGAACGAGTGTGTGCGCTTATGTTTGGATGAGCAACTGTTTGTAGTTTGATCCGCGTGTGACGTCATTAGTTAGCGGTGTGTGACGTCATCAGCTGCGAGGGTTTCGGAGTACCGATGGTGTTTTATCTGCATGCGGTGTGGCTGCTGGCGGGCGTGGCGGCGGGGGCGATATTCACTGCCGCTACCACAATTAGGTCAGTTTTTTCAACGTCTTGTTATCTTCTAAGGTGTAGTAATAAGGGTTAGACATTTGAGTGTGTGTTTTTGCAGGTAGGTGTAATTGGGGTGTGTGGTAAATAAGTGAGTGTATTATTTGTGAGATAGATGTTGCTAGTTGAGTGAGTGTGTGTTGTAGATAATTGAGGAATATGTCTATGGTTGAATGGGTGAGTACTTGTAGATAAGTGTCGAATAAGTGTGTTTCTGTAGTGGAATGGGTATGTATGTGCTTGTAGATTAGTGGATGAGTGTTTGCGTTGTGGATTAGTGAGTGAGTCTGTGATTATGTAGATTATGAACGAGTGTGTGCGCTTATGTTTGGATGAGCAACTGTTTGTAGTTTGATCCGCGTGTGACGTCATTAGTTAGCGGTGTGTGACGTCATCAGCTGCGAGGGTTTCGGAGTACCGATGGTGTTTTCTCTGCATGCGGTGTGGCTGCTGGCGTGCGTGGCGGCGGGGGCGATATTCACTGCCGCTACCACAATTAGGTCAGTTTTTTCAACGTCTTGTTATCTTCTAAGGTGTAGTAATAAGGGTTAGAGATTTGAGTGTGTGTTTTTGCAGGTAGGTGTAATTGGGGTGTGTGGTAAATAAGTGAGTGTATTATTTGTGAGATAGATGTTGCTAGTTGAGTGAGTGTGTGTTGTAGATAATTGAGGAATGTGTCTATGGTTGAATGGGTGAGTACTTGTAGATAAGTGTCGAATAAGTGTGTTTCTGTAGTGGAATGGGTATGTATGTGCTTGTAGATTAGTGGATGAGTGTTTGCGTTGTGGATTAGTGAGTGAGTCTGTGATTATGTAGATTATGAACGAGTGTGTGCGCTTATGTTTGGATGAGCAACTGTTCGTAGTTTGATCCGCGTGTGACGTCATTAGTTAGCGGTGCGTGACGTCATCAGCTGCGAGGGTTTCGGAGTACCGATGGTGTTTTCTCTGCATGCGGTGTGGCTGCTGGCGGGCGTGGCGGCGGGGGCGATATTCACTGCCGCTACCACAATTAGGTCAGTTTTTTCAACGTCTTGTTATCTTCTAAGGTGTACTAATAAGGGTTAGAGATTTGAGTGTGTGTTTTTGCAGGTAGGTGTAATTGGGGTGTGTGGTAAATAAGTGAGTGTATTATTTGTGAGATAGATGTTGCTAGTTGAGTGAGTGTGTGTTGTAGATAATTGAGGAATGTGTCTATGGTTGAATGGGTGAGTACTTGTAGATAAGTGTCGAATAAGTGTGTTTCTGTAGTGGAATGGGTATGTATGTGCTTGTAGATTAGTGGATGAGTGTTTGCGTTGTGGATTAGTGAGTGAGTCTGTGATTATGTAGATTATGAACGAGTGTGTGCGCTTATGTTTGGATGAGCAACTGTTCGTAGTTTGATCCGCGTGTGACGTCATTAGTTAGCGGTGCGTGACGTCATCAGCTGCGAGGGTTTCGGAGTACCGATGGTGTTTTATCTGCATGCGGTGTGGCTGCTGGCGGGCGTGGCGGCGGGGGCGATATTCACTGCCGCTACCACGATTAGGTCAGTTTTTTCAACGTCTTGTTATCTTCTAAGGTGTAGTAATAAGGGTTAGAGATTTGAGTGTGTGTTTTTGCAGGTAGGTGTAATTGGGGTGTGTGGTAAATAAGTGAGTGTATTATTTGTGAGATAGATGTTGCTAGTTGAGTGAGTGTGTGTTGTAGATAATTGAGGAATGTGTCTATGGTTGAATGGGTGAGTACTTGTAGATAAGTGTCGAATAAGTGTGTTTCTGTAGTGGAATGGGTATGTATGTGCTTGTAGATTAGTGGATGAGTGTTTGCGTTGTGGATTAGTGAGTGAGTCTGTGATTATGTAGATTATGAACGAGTGTGTGCGCTTATGTTTGGATGAGCAACTGTTTGTAGTTTGATCCGCGTGTGACGTCATTAGTTAGCGGTGCGTGACGTCATCAGCTGCGAGGGTTTCGGAGTACCGATGGTGTTTTATCTGCATGCGGTGTGGCTGCTGGCGGGCGTGGCGGCGGGGGCGATATTCACTGCCGCTACCACGATTAGGTCAGTTTTTTCAACGTCTTGTTATCTTCTAAGGTGTAGTAATAAGGGTTAGAGATTTGAGTGTGTGTTTTTGCAGGTAGGTGTAATTGGGGTGTGTGGTAAATAAGTGAGTGTATTATTTGTGAGATAGATGTTGCTAGTTGAGTGAGTGTGTGTTGTAGATAATTGAGGAATGTGCCTATGGTTGATGGGTGAGTACTTGTAGATAAGTGTCGAATAAGTGTGATTCTGTAGTGGAATGGGTATGTATGTGCTTGTAGATTAGTGGATGAGTGTTTGCGTTGTGGATTAGTGAGTGAGTCTGTGATTATGTAGATTATGAACGAGTGTGTGCGCTTATGTTTGGATGAGCAACTGTTTGTAGTTTGATCCGCGTGTGACGTCATTAGTTAGCGGTGTGTGACGTCATCAGCTGCGAGGGTTTCGGAGTACCGATGGTGTTTTATCTACATGCGGTGTGGCTGCTGGCGGGCGTGGCGGCGGGGGCGATATTCACTGCCGCTACCACCATTAGGTAAGATTTAATTGAGGCTATTAGCGCAAAAGTGGTGTAACCCACAATTTTGGTGTAAAATACATTCGTTGCATTATGATTTTTCAATACAAAGCATCGTAAGCCACCTTTTAGTATTCATCAATAGATTGCGTTAAGCAAAATTGTTTTTGCACGGGGCATATTAAAGCAGAACAATAAAGCAAGAGTGGTGTAAGAGTAATTTTAATTCCCCATAATCTTCCTAATGAAGTATAGTCTGATTACACCACTTTTGCGCTGTAGCCTCAATTAACTAGGAGAGTAGTAGTTAATTAGTAGTTAATCTTTAAAGATTTGAGTGGGTGCTTTTGAAGGTAGCTGTGTGCTTTGGGCTGCGTTGTGGATAAGTGTGTGGATAGTGGGTTTGAGTGAGAGTGAGTGTGAGTGTTTCTAGTTTCAAGTATGTGGTTGAATGGGTGAGTGCTTTTTTATAATAAATGGGCTTGCTCTTGGCCACATCCTTATCCGTAGGATTAAGAAGAGGTCGACGATGGAGCGAGCTTGCCCAGAAGCGGCCTATTCAGCTTGTAGATTAGTGTATATTAATGGTTAGGTGAGCGACTGTTTGTAGTTTGGTCCGTGTGTGACGTCATCAACTCTGTGTGACGTCACGTCATCAGTCTACCACAATTAGGTGATGTGTATAGTTAGCTGTAGAAATGGATTTGTTGTGGATAAGTGGACTATGGCAAGGGACTTATTTTGCGGTCTACATTGCCTAGTCTCTGACTAACTCTTAGGACCCCCCTAAGGGTTAGTCAGAGACCAACATTTATTGATTTATTTATTTTTTATTTATTTATTTATTTATTGACATTATAACACCTTTACAGTTTACACCAATGCGATGTTATAGAAAATTTTATAAGTAGATACAAAAACACAAAGTAAATATAAAAAACAAAGTTAAAAATTAAAAATTACAAAAAATTACAAATTTAAAATTAATCAATAAAAAATTACAAAAATCAATTAAAAATTATAACAAATAATACAATTTTAAATAGCAGATTTAAATTGACTATAGTGCTTCAAATTTTTTTTGTGCTACTTCTAATAACTTCGGCAGGATGTCATGGAAAATATCAGTTTCTCTGGCTATTATGTTAAGTAAACATAGTCGTGTGTTGTGGTTACAGGGATGTGTTTTTCTTACTTTTAGTTCATTGCTGCTGCTGATATTAAAATAAATACACTTGGCCGGCCTTTACATGCCGATATCAGATTTTCTAGATTTTCTTCGTTTAGACGCATAATGACCAATACATATTGCAAAAATAACGCAAATGGACCAAAACGCGTAACGACCAATAAGCAAAACAGATTTTTTTTTTTTGAGTGTGAGAGCTGTCGGTCGCAGATGACCTTTACAGCGTTACCGGGCTTGTTTGGGGGCGGCGTGGGGGCTTAAAGCGTTCCTCAAGCCGTGAGTGGACAAAATTCCCCAGAGGGATTCCGGTGGGGGATGGCATCTCGCAAGCGAGTCTCCGATCCCCCCCCCCGGAGCTTTTGGGGGTTCGAGCCGGTAGGGACCAAAATGGCCCATACGCGAATTGACCAATCTCTAATTCGCATATTGACCAATCTTTTTATTAAGCTTATTGACCTATATCAATGACGCAAAATGACCCATACGCGAATTGACCAATCTCTAATTCGCATATTGACCAATATTTTTATTACGCTTATTGACCTATATCAATTAGGCAGTTATGACAAGTCTGACAGCTTTCGCTATCCTGAATAAGTCCTAAGATATTTTTTATATGCAAGTAAAAAATGTTATTGATTATACACCGTGACATTTTAGTGATGGTTTTCCCGCGGCAGAACGATTTACCTTTAGTAGTACTATCGAATCATGCAAGTTATTTTTTTTAAATAAAAATATATTTGTTATCAAGTAATCTAAAAAATAATCTTCAACTCGAAAGCGTGAGAATATTACTTAGTGCGGGAGCTTCTTTTACTTTAAACATTGATTTCGTGCGGCAGGCAGTACCCAAATACTCCACTTCACATTTCGTATAAGAAACTATCGTTTTTCACGTTTTCGAGTTGATGATTATTTTTTTGATTATTTTAGTTGAGAACAAAAATATTTTTATTTTCAATAAATAACTCGCATGATTCGATAGTACTACTAAAGGTAAATCGTTCTGCCGCGGGAAATACAACCACTAAAATGTCACGGTGTATAATTTCAACACAACGTCAAACATTTCCACGAGCAGAATGCTGCTCGTGGAATTTTTTTCGACATTGTTTTTCAATTTGTAAATTATATAAACAAAAACATTATAACATAGCTTGCGAATTTCTTAACTGATCTTTGATGTTTGTAAAAATGTTAAGATCGGATGTTGATAACGTAGTTTGTTGGCATTGAATGGGTGCCTTTAGCTTGCAAAGTATAAAAACATAGATTGTGTTGATTAATTTCGGCGGGCTGGATAAGTTCCACGGTAGCTCTACTGGAAAGAGCACCAGGATTGCCAGAAGTTTTCTAAGTAAAGAAGTAACGACATTTACAAAAAAACGTACAAAAATAATGTTTGCTCTCTTATCATTTACCCACTGATTTAAAGGCATTGAATGGTCATATATTTAAACTTAAGTTAACAACTTGGTTATTTAATAATGTTTTCTATACACTAATAATGAGGAGCTCGATGGCGCAGCGGCAACAGCGCAGCAACTTTTGCAATGCCGGGTCACCTGATGGGTGACCATTAAAAACATCTCGAGCTCCTCCGTGCTTCGGAGGGCACGTTAAGCCGTTGATCTCGGTTGTTGTCGTAAGATGGCAGTCGTTAAACCCACCAACCCGCATTGGGCCAGCGTGGTGGGTTATGGCCCAATATCCCCACGTGCTATTGACCACGTGGGAGGCCTGTGCCCAGCAGTGGGACGTTTATAGGCTAATGATGATAATGATACACTAATAATAATAATAAATAATAAACTTTCCCACACTCACACCAATTATCAAGCCCAAGAGAAGCTTCGAAGAAACTCGTTAAATGGTTACTAGACAACGGATAAACATACTTAAAATATATACTTATTTATTATACATAGAAAACACCCAGACCCGAGACAATTTAGAAAAACAATAATTTCTAAATTGACCTGACCGGGGATCGAACCTGGGACCTCAGAGATGGCGACACCATGAAAACCGGTGTACAAACCACTCGACCAAGGAGGTCGTCAAACTTTGTTTTTAGGACGAATGAATTGTTAAATTCATGATGAATTTTGTTAATGTTAATATTAATAATATTATTTGTGTACATTGCAAGCCCGATCATGGGCAAACTGTTGATACAATTTTTTTAAAGAACTTAAGTCTAAGCAATAAAGAAACATTGACCTAGAAGTATAGACAAGAACGTTCATACAAACCATTTGTTCAAATTCTGGAATGAGAGACCTAAAGTTCGCTGCAGCGCTTGAACATTTATGTCGTCTAATCAACAGACAGACATTGCAGCGCCGCAGCGCCAGATCGGTCAAAGACAACGTAGTGTGTATCAAGATGGCGTTCCAAATAGATTGTCAATAACAATAATTTAAAAAATATCTTTTCTATTCTAATAATACGATATAACTACATAATAATGACTTGAATAACAATTAATTTCACTTACTTGACAACTGAATTGCAGTGAACGTCTAGGTGTACACTTTGAAAAGAAATAAAGAATTATTTTCGCCGCTCCGCACGCGCGAATGTCAAAGCCACACTAAAGTAAGGTGCCGAGTCGACTCCGCAGATGAGTGGAACATAGTGCGTGTTCGGAACGGCCTATCTAGTGTAACATATATAAGATGACTACTAGAAACCGTAAGGAACTTCAAGGGATGGTGTTGTCAGGCCAAGTGTTTTAAACATGACAAAAATAACAAAAAGGAATTCGTGTTTATTTTCAATATCATATCAAAATAAAATTAAAACAATTAAAAATAACGATTATTTACAACGCGCAAGCAAGGGCTTGACCCATCCGCGCGGCCGTTGCCCGCGCGTTGTAATCGTTATTTTTAATGGTTTTTATTTTATTTTTCTTATCCTATCTATCTATTTAAGACTATCCAATTAAAATTCACAAAATGAATTATTTAATTAAAAATGAAAAAACACAAATTCCTTTTTTGTTTTTTTTTTTGCCATGTTTTAAACCCTTAACCTGACCAGCCCTTAAGATTCTTGCGGTTTCTAGCAGTCATTTTATAGAATAGAATAGAATAGAACATTTTATTGCATAACTGTTACATTGTATCTTATTACTAGGTGTAATTGTAATAGGTCGGTCCTAACAGTTACCCATATCGGGCATTACAATAAGTTTATAATTATTAGATAACCATGGCATGTTCATTATTTATTACATATATAATCCAGGAGCATTGTATAATATATTAAATGTAAATTAGAATAAAAAATTAATAACAATAGCCATGTCAAAATTATTACAAAATAGCCATTCCTTTAACGTTTTCTTAAATTTATGTTCAGGAACATGTTTAATATGTATAGGTAATTTATTGTAAACACATACAGCAGACACGTAGGCACTCTTTTCTAAAATAGCCGATCTAACTCGCGGTAAATAAAGGTCATCAAAAAACTTTCTAGTTGTTTTACTAAATATATATCGCTACAAAGAAATTCTATTCTATTCTCACAGCGACAGTATGCTAGGCGGCTTCCTAGCGGTCGGCCAGTTCTACGCCAACCACGGCGACGCGACCCGCGTGCAGTGGGCGCCTAACGAGAGGGAGAACTTTGCGTGGCCATTGCTAGTGCTTCAGTCGTGGCTGGTCTGCATGCAGCTGAGGGACAAGAGGAGAGAGCACACGTTTATGATACAGGTAACAATCATACATATTATACAACCTTAATTTTTCTTAATGCAAAATCAATTGAGGGTGAGTTCCACCCATGAAACTGAACAACTTTCCCCAAGAAACCAATGTGCAAAAATTACAAAAAAGAATTCGATCTCCCATACAAAACTGTCCGGTCAGCTGACGACAATAGTATGGGAGATCGAATTTTTTTTGTCATTTTTGCACATAGGTTTCTTGGGGAAAGTTGTTCAGTTTCATGGGTGGAACTCAACCTTAACTGTTTTTGTATTAAGAAAAATTAAGGTTGTATTCATATACACACACTTCACACCATAAAACCTCTACCTAAACCTCTTTCTATCCAGTCCAACACGGTTGCCTAGAAGAATGTGCTTTTTAGCGATAAGGCCAGGCCGCCAATTGTATGTTACTTTTAATATGCTGTACAATAAAGAATATTTTATCTTATCTTACTTTCAACGAGGACGTCACCGATTAGATCTGCTAAGTACCTAAATCAGATCGGTGACGTTCTCGTTAAAGGTCAGCTCAAGAGTACCCGAAACCGACTAGCGTATAAGAAGAAGGTTGAGAGTAAGCCCCTTCGTACACAACGCTACGCAAATCTTCGATACTCGACGATTTTAGTCTCCAAGCGACTACCGCCATACAAATTGGAGTCGCGGGACAAATGTCGGTGACGCGATTCGTGTACGAACCTCAATGGATTTGTATGGCGGTAGTCGCTTGGAGACTAAAATCGTCGAGTATCGAAGATTTGCGTAGCGTTGTGTCCGAAGGGGCTAAGTGCAGCAAAGGATGCAGATTGCGATGGGCTCACTTTTTTTTTTATATATTTGTTCCATGAAGGAACAGGCTAAGGTCTGAGCCATACTGCCTAATCATTAGTTTTTTATTTGATATTTTTCCCTTGATGATAATGAGTGGTGATTAAGATGAATGATAAATGATGTTCCCCAAACCCCTTGAAAGTAAAGATGTGGGACTTTACTGAGGTCTCACGCGGACTACTTGAGAGAATTTGAAAAGTGATGTTGCACTGTTTTGTTTCATTTGCCAACACTCATGCACGTTCACAAACACTTAACGGTTAATAATCCACTATTATTTCACATTAATATTCGAAAAAACACAAATGTTAGAAAATAAAACAAAACTGCAGACATGACGCTTCACTTTCCCGCCAAGAAGCCGCGATGGGCTCACTTGTAACTTGGTGAAACTTGGACTAAGGAAGAGGACTGTTTTTACGGTCCTCATTGCCCAGTCTCTAACTAACCCTTCGGGGATAATAATTGTAAGTGTATTGTTAGGAATAAACTCAATTCTACATAATGACCATTTATTCTAATTGGCTACTTGACAGTTCTCGTAAAATGATTTTAAAAATTACAAACGCTTATTTTATACCCCGTACAATAATTTTTTTTCTCGAAAAAGCTTTAATTAATAGAAAAATAGAAGATTATTAACCAAGGGGATAAAGCAGTGTCTTCCGTCGCGGGTGACGATTTAAATCGCGAGCGTAACAAAGGACTCGAGGTTTACTCCCGAGCGTAGCGAGGGTGTTAAAAACTTAAATCACGAGCGAAGCGAGGGATTTAAGACTAGTCCTGAGTGTAGCGAGGGATTTAAGTTCACCCAATACTAAGACAGCTTTATCACCGAGGAAAATACTCTACTTTTCGTACCATTTGCGAAACAATTAACACAAAAATAATATGAGATAAGCATTTATTAAAAATAATGACAATTAAAAGTAAAAGTTAACATTCGAAACATTGGTCCAATTATTGATAGAGAGAGTTACATTTTTGTTTGGTACATTTATTGTTGATGAGTTGATTTGTAATTATTTATTTTTTATTCGATTTATTTCCTTTTTCAAAAAGATGTATAATGCTTTAGATACAAACTCAATGGTGTAAACACAGATGTAGTTATGTGTAAATTTCGGTAAGTATTCCAAATTTAAATCACATTCTCTTCCTAGAGGATGAATGAAATTCAGTACAATTTCCTTTCCCTGTTTTAACAGATTAAAAATGACTATTGTTATGTTCGCTTTTTGTGGCATAGAATGTCACTTTTTTGAGCAAGTGGTACGAAAAACATATTTTTCTTCATTCATTTCAAATTTCGTGCGAAAACGGTTTTTCACGTGACTTTTAGCCCTGTGACATCACACCACAATAAACAAACAAATGTATCTTTAAAGCTGACAGATAGTTTTTGTTTATTTTGTGGAATGTGACGTCACACGAAGCTCAATCATGGCCGCCCTTTGAGTCTTGTAATCCACGGATAAAAAATAGCAAATTTATTGTGTAAAAATAAAATATTACAAATTATCTTAACAAAAAAAACTATTGGATAATTATCGTTAAATTATAAAGTACCATAATTATACGACATATTTCATATTTTATTATTGCAACTGTCAAATAGCCTATTACAACAAAGTGTTTTACCACAAATCATAAGCGCGGTATCTCAACTCTCAAATTTCAGCAACTAGTGACATTAAGGATGTGCCAAAATTAGATGAATCGATTATGATCTAATTTACGTCTAAGAGAATGTATGTATGTATATGTCGCAGGGATATACTTAGTTATATCCCTAGCTAGGGATATAATTATATACCGTAAAATAGTTATACGAAAGTGATTCATTACTATCTTACTAGGAATATAATTATAATACGGTTCAAGTTTAGTGATATAATTATATTAATGGATTAAGTTTAGTGTAATAATACAATTATTACACTAAACTTAATACAATTGCGAAGCGCAGCGTAGCGATTGTATTAATTTCATTTTTTGATTGTATTAATTTAAGACAATCGCTACGCTGCGCTTCGCGATTGTCTTAAATTTCTAACCTATCACGTGACCTACAGGAGTAGGGCAATTGATGGGGACCGACTGACGAGGGTAGCGAGCGACGTGCGGCGTTCACAAACACAACGAAGCCCCCGCCCTACACTCTTACAATTATTTCACTAAACTTAATCCAGTAATATAGTTATATCACTAAACTTGAGCCGTAATATAATTATATTCCTAGTAAGATAGTAATGAATCGCTTTCGTATAACTATGTTACGGGATTTAATTATATCCCTAGGGATATAACTATATTACGGCTATAACTTTCTTACTACGACATATATAATTTCATGTCAGTACGTTGGAATGGAAAAGCTTCTATTCCTAATTGTTCACGTTGGGAACAGTAATTGAAACTATATTTTAGCAAATAGACTTGTAATGCATAAAAATTACATTAAAAAAATTGGTTGCCTGTAAAGTCGGTATACGGGCGAAAGTTTTACGTGACAACGACTTTGAGTGGTAAAATAATTTTAATGTGAATATTCATTCGTATAGTAGGAAGAAGGATCTAACCAACCATGCCATGCTCTTAGGCGGGCTAACCATGCCCGAGTGGAAGGGACGCGTGCCTCTCACTCGCTCTCATTGTGAGCGCATAACGTGAGCGGAGCGTAACGCAGTTTCTTGAAGTGTCACCCGGCAAACCAATTTATAAGACGTTGTCACGTCAATAAAAAATGGCTGATTGGCGTTGGCGAGCGACGTGCATTCTACGCGATAGTATAACCCGCGCCAATCATCAAGCTCGCTGTGAACACGAGGCGAGTGGCGTCGCAATAGCACAATATAGGTATCGGCGGGACGTAAGCGGTTAGGGGGGGGCGGGGCACACCCCCGCGCACCCCTGCGCATGTGCGCTCGCCATGTGTACGAGTTTGTTTTTGGTTTAGCAGTGGAAAGTGCAGTCACGTGTATATTTTATTTGATCGCGTCGCGATATTAGGTATTTATTTTTTGTTGTTATTACGTTACTGTTTTAAGTTGTTGATTTATTTTTTTGTTACATACTGTTATTGTATTAGGAGTAAGTACTGTTTTGAAAGGCTGTTAAAATGCCTAGACGTAATACAGTTTTACGTCGGCAAGCAAGAAAAAATATTTACCACATATCGGAGTTTATGAAGAAAGAAGCAGAGAAAGGTATCTGTAATCTGACGACGATGAAAGCGGAGTCTTGCCGTGCTCAAGCAAATCATTAACAGACTATATAAAAGGTGTAAAACCACTGTAATGTAATTTAATGTTTCCACAGCTTCATAAAAATTATATATTTTTTTAAATATATGTATGAATATAATTTAATTGTTGTTATTATAATTTATCCTGCTTAATTTTGGGTATTAAAAGATAAATAAAACGCTTAATTTATAAATTGTCATGTTATGATATTTTATAATTATAACGCTCTAATGATAATGTTGCTAACTGTACACCTGCGCGTCGCAACTTCAGAGCGAGCTAGAAGTTTGGCACGAACTGTAGCTAGGACTCTCGCTCTTGGCAAGAGCGCCAGTCAAGAGCCTCTTGCATTGCGGGCGCCCCAGCGCCGCCGCCGTCTGCGCACGCGGCGGTTTCGCGAACTATCTTACGTCCCCCGCGCGCCTCCACCCGTGCGTACAGCAGGGCTCGGCGCATACACTAATATTGTTTTTCTCTTTGTTCCAGCTCGGCATCTTCGTGCTCAACTTCTTGACTTTGATCTTCTGGCAGTTCACCCAGTTCATCTACTTCACTCAGCTATTTATCTTTTTTATGATGGAACAACTTCGCATCATAAACAACAAGGCCTTCTGGGTGTTCCTCCATGCTCACTTCTGCGGTATACACACCGCCATTCTGATATTACACGGCAACGACATGCTAAAATCGTCCATATATACATCGTTCTTCGTCGTTATAGCTCTATACAGTATGCTGTTCAGCCATCTGAGGCTTAAGGTCGAAACTCGCATGGACTTTCTCGTGGAGGCTTGGCTGGTGTTCCTAAGGGTTTTTATAGCTCTGTTAGCGTCGTTCTATTTGAAGAAAGTGTTAAACGAATTCACAGGGGGTCAAGATGATTCGCACATTTGGGACTTACTGCTTTCTAAGTTTGACAGCGCTTATACTAACTTCCATACGTTGCTGTACACGTGCTCAGAAATCTTTGACTTTCTACCGTTCGAGACGGTTTACAATTTGACAGTAACATGTTTAATTCCTTTAGTGATTGTCAATGTTGGTATGGTCATCAATTATTATGTTGAGAAAGGTTTCCAGAAAGAGGTTAAAGTGACTGTTGAACCTAAATGTGATGAGAAAAAAAATACTGGCATAGACAATACTTCTGACGCAACATTGAGGCAAAGGAACAATGTAGAGCCTACGGATACCATAGAGCAAAAGTCTGATGCAACATTGAGGCAACGGAACAATGTACAGCCTACGGATACCATAGAGCAAAAGTCTGACGCAACATTGAGGCAAAAGAACAATATACAGCCAACGGATACCATAGAGCAAAAGATAAATGTCAAACAGGAGGAGACGAAAGATCTTTGGCTAGATTGGATACGTCGCGCGGACATAGAGCCGGAGCTAGTCTACAGCATCGCCCAGCTGTGTGTCTATGGTATGATGGCGTTTCTAGTGATGCGTCTGAAGTTGCTGTTTGTGACGCAGCTGTGTATCATGTCGAGCCTGATATTCAAAACTAAATACCACGCGTGAGTATGTTTGTGACTATTTATCGAATGATTTAGATATATTTATGTAGGTTTTTTTTAATTTACCTTAATTAATTAATAATTAATTAACCGTGTCACGTAGCGGTGAAAGAATATTGCCACCCCCTCTCTTCCCTAGGGTGTCGTAAAAGGAGACTAACGGACTAAAGACTGCACATACTTCCATAAGCATAAAGCGGCGATGGGCTCTCCACCTTTCACGCTAAGCACATATGCAGTCGCTATTTGGTAAAAAGTGAACTATGGTAGAGGACTGCTTTTGCTGTCCTCATTGCCTAGTCTCTGAATAACCCTTCGGGGATAATAGTCGTGATTATATGTTATACAATTTTATAGGGGTGGTACTTCTAACCCGTTAAGGCTAAGTATTACATTTAAATTCATCGACAAAAAAATCCAACCCCCTCCCTCTATAATTTATGACCATTTTTACTTTATGCGATATCAAAGGTTCCATACGTCGGAGAAACATGAAAAAAATGGCAAACCGTACCTAGCTAATGACACTGGCTAACTAATAAATTACTTTGTTTCGTATGTTTGAGATTATTTTGGTGAGAAAAAAAAATCATTACTTAATTATTTTAAAGATCACTTTTTTAATGTCCATATTATTTTTTTTGTCGATGAAATTAGATGTAGTACTTAGCCTTTACCCCTCAAGCCCCAAGCGGCTATATTTGGCCGCACCTAAAAACTCTATTCCGTCAGACCCCACGCGGCCAAATATGGCCGCGCTGGCCGCGCTCTCCACTTGACTTTGTACCGTGTTTTGATACACGTAGAGACTACTTTAGTATGAACAAGGCCGATTATTTTGGTTCTGTGGTACATTTTATGCATCGTGAACGCAAAATTTAACATGAACTGCGTTCCATATTTTTTTTTCCCATTTCCGCAAGTTTAAATTCCCGCCAAATCGCACGTGCTGTCAAATTTTTAGACATGTCGTTGCCAAGACTGAGAGGTTAACAGGTTAGAAGTACCACCCCTAAAAAAAACACATACAATGTGATTGTATGTGTTTTTTTATACAGGCTATTCCGTGTCTGTGGTTCCATTTAGTCCTTCTAAACCTCGCAATGGATTTTGACGCGGTTTTCACTGATAAATAACGACGGTTTTTATCGCATTTAATTTTTGTACAAAATGGCTAAAGCATGACAGTGTTTCTAGTGAATTATTCCCCAGAGATACACTTTCTCCGTAGAGACACTTTTAAATAAAACTACGCTTTTATTCCTGTAAGATAATTTTTTTTTAAAGCCTACCAATTTGTCTTCTTAGATACCCTCTTCGGTACTGTTGTGTATAAAATCCAATGATAATATATGTGTAGAGACGTTGTCTGCCCTCCGTAATGACTAGAACAAACTCAGGTAATTGCCCGAGTTTCACTCAGTCACACGTCAGTCAGTGTCACGTCAACACGATTTACACGATCATTACCTTTTTATGTTTTTGATTTGTTGATTGGTTAAAATGCCTTCCTATGTATCCAGAAATTGTAAAAATTATACTGCAACCGTAAGAGACAATAAAAATGTCTTATTTCATTCGTAAGTATTGTAAATATAAATTTAAAACACAAATTTTCATTTAGTGATGACATTTGCCATGTTGCCAATCCGATACGCATGAGTGAGGAGCGTATCTATGTAAGAGTGAAAGAGAAACACAATGGCGGCCGAGATAGCGCATAAATTCTATGAGCTCATTGGTCAACTACCAAAACTCAAAATATTGTATCTCTTTTTAACAATAGGCTAATGATATGATTTTCCCTTTCGAGTGTATTACGTCATAGAAACAACTTCGCCATTTTAAAATGCAATTCATTCACGTATAACTAGTCTATTTATAAAAGGTCATTGATAAAATCACTTTGTTTCGTTAATACTTTATTAGACAATGGATGAAGCCCAAACATGATGCCTTACATTTGTTTTTATGATCAGAGACACCGCACTTCAAACTCAATAGAAGGTTGGCTGGCACAACCGTCTAAATAAGAAAGTCTCCATTATTTGTTTATTTATGATTAATTTAGTTTTTTTTCATCTCAAAAACCTTTCTATTTAGGTGTTCAAGCCGAAAGTGTGTCTCTGGGGAACAGAAGCTTAACTTTTGTTTAATTTTCATTGATTTAGTTTTCTTTTTCATCTAAAACACTTTTCTATATAAGTGTTCAAGCCGAAAGTGTGTCTCTGGGGAATAATCCTTTCTAGTCAATGACGACCTCTGTGGTCGCGTGGTTAGCACGCCGGGTGTGGCGTTGCGCCATCTTTGAGGTCCCGGGTTCAATTCCCGGTCGGGTCAATTTAGAGAAAAACTGTTTATCTAAATTGATTTCGGGTCTGGGTGTTTTTCTGTTTATGTGTATTTTTACCCAATATTTTACCATATTAA
Organism: Scoparia ambigualis; assembly: GCA_963921215.1. Taxonomy (NCBI): domain Eukaryota; kingdom Metazoa; phylum Arthropoda; class Insecta; order Lepidoptera; family Crambidae; genus Scoparia; species Scoparia ambigualis. The sequence continues at coordinate 21,755,709 of OY992523.1, forward strand.
CGAATTTCAAAAGAATACTCATCTTGGTCTCTAGATAATTGGTGTGAGCGTAAACAAATATAATTAATTTAAAAATAATTAATAATTTATACCTTTTGGTATTCCAGGTACATGGGTGACAATTGGTTGAAGAGTATTCGCAAGATGCTGATTGGACTTGCTCTTCTTACTCTGTGCTGGGTTGTCGTCAACGTGTCTATGGAATTGTCTCATATGGGTAAGTAAATTAATTAATCAAATAATTAATTAATTTGTTGTGCTGTCAACAAAAACAATTCTACACACGTCTGCTAATCGACCAATCCAAAACTGTCAGATTTCTCCAATCGTAGCGATCAGTCTCATTGAGTCATATTGATCCTTATTCCGTAGTGGCAAAGTTTAAAAAGTATTGAAGAAAGACATTTTTTGGTATGGAGGTTCTGGCGTGTACTAAAAAATGAACTTAACATACCTACATACATATTATAATAATATCATAAATACACATTATTTATGTATAAGTATTTATTCAAAGAATGAATGAACGATCGTTTGACAGACATTGCCATTGTCACTCTTAGCTCTTTATGAAGAGATTAAAGTCCATCTTGTTGGATTGATGTTATTGTTCTGTTAGTGACTTTATAAATGATGACTTTAAATGTTTTAATTTTGGTATATAAACTATGCCCAATCAAATGTTTTATAATATTAATTAATTTATTATATCATTTTAAACATGCATGAAAAGTATATTTAAACTATTTAATTTTGTTATGATTCTATTATAGAAATGTTAATTTTTATATGTTTTAATTGTATTAATTTTTAAACATTTCTACGCTGTTTTACGGCAAAAATATGCAATACCGAAATTTTAACTGATCCATCCATATGTTACCATATTTTTTATTATTGATATTTTAGCATTCACAATGCTATACACCGAGATTTTTCATTGGTTTTGGAGCCGAAACCCTATTCATGTAAATTCATAAAAAATATCAATAAAAAATGTAAGAATCCTTAGTACCGGAAAATCTTATGAAAGTCAATGACCGAGGCGCTTCAAACGCTCCGCCTACCCCCCGCCCCGCCGCCGGCGCAGGCGGCCGGCCGGGAAAGTTCATAGGGGTCACGGTGTACTAATAGATAAGGAGAACGTTACTACGTGTTTTCGACAAAAAGTCACTTTTACAACTTTTTTTCATTGCTCGTAAAGCGATTATTATTTCATAAATAGCTACAACACTTTTTCTGTATTATAAGGTTTTCGGCTCCAAAACCAATGAAAAATCTCGGTGTATAGGTATAGGATAGTGGACCGGCAACCCAAAGGTCGTGGGTTCGAATCCCATTCGAGCTTCCTGAGACTGGTTGATTTTTTTCTTGTAAATATTTTACCCTTTACCATATTTTAATAGAAATAAATCCTACTAATATTATAAACGCGAAAGTTTGTAAGTATGGATAGATATTTGTTACTCTTTCACGTAAAAACTACTGAATGGATTTGGTTGAAATTCGGCATACAGATAGTTTATAACCTGGATAAACATACAGGATACTTTTTATCCCGACATTCCCACGGGAACGGGAACCACGCGGGTGAAACCGCGAGCGGCCGCTAGTGATACATAAATAAATAAACGTTACCATCCCCTACAGGCGAGTTCAACGATCCGCATATGGAGGAGATGTTGACCTGGATCAACGAGCACACGCCTCGGAACGCGGCGTTCGCGGGCTCGATGCCCTGCATGGTCACCATTATGCTGAGCACGCGTCGCCCCATCGTCACCCACCCGCACTACGAGAACGCGGAGGCCAGGTATGATTTGCTAAAGCTTTTGTTCCAAACTAGCGGTCGGCCGTCGAAGTCGCGGACGAACAACCACGAAAAAATTCTTTTAGGGCGTTAGGCTGTGAAAACGGAAAAATTTGCTGTTTCCTATTAGCTGTTATTCATAATATATGAGATATTTCGCACTGAAATTTTCAATGCGTATTACAGAGCGTAAGTGTGAGGGGATGAACGAAGCCAAAACACGATTGGAAACATTTGGCTCGATAGGAAAAAAATCCTGAAGTTACCTCTAAAATTTCATATAAATGCACATTGCGACCGTGTTTTATAATAATGATTCCTATAAAATTATCAATACTTACCTTTTCAATTTCTTGACCGAGCATAGCAACGAATGGGAAAAGGAAATGAAGGACTTACGTGTGCTGATCTGGATGAACGGCTGGCCCGCCACAGCTTTATTGAGTCTCGAGGGGTTTGGGGGAAAATCATTTACCATTAAACGTTCATTATCACTAATTATCATCCACTTAATGTAAAGAAAATAATAATTACTATTAAAAACTTGACACTGGTTAATAACAGCGTTTTACCTGAAAATAAAACGCTTATTAAATACTTACCTTATTTGAAGCTTACTTGTTTGAGATAGGCCCCTATCTGTTTTCCGCTTATATGTCCCTCTTTTTCTTCCCCGTATCTTGCATCTCTCTCGCACACCTCCTACCACTTCCGATATCGGGCAGGGTGAGCCGACAAGTTTGCTCGGCGGTCATCGTTCGTCATTGAGTCGAAAACACCAGGCAGAAATTAAATGTAAGCTTCAAATAAGGTAAGTATTTAATAAGCGTTTTATTTTCAGGTAAAACGCTGTTATTAAATCCTAGACCGTTATTTGAAGCTTACTTGTTTGAGACGTGTTTGTTATCGCCTGGTGGAAGTGGATGCCAATGTGAGAATACAATGTGTGTAGTAGTTATGCAATGGTGCATTGGGATTTTTTTTTTTGTAACTTATTTTTAAAGGCAATAAAATCCAAGAGAGAGATTCAAAAATTAGTTCTATTTCCATCAATCAACATAATATAGGTAGCTTTAAATGTTTAAATGGGTTACAATCAGGATTATAACGACGTATTTGTCGCAAATTATTCATTAGTTCTTAACCTCAATCAACCGGATTAAACATACTACTTATGCTGCTATTAACAGTAGCAGGTAATATTTCCCTTCTACAGAAACGAGTAAATGTATTGCCAGAGCGCCAATTTCCTCTGGATAAAATAATATCTAACAGTAAATTATCTACCCAATTTTTGGAGGCTACCACTGAACGGAAGCTTCCAGGAGTTGCAGTTATGCCTGCCTCTTTTAGTAAAGTCTTAATCCATCCCGCGATTAACGTTCGGGAGGCAGATTTTGGTTGACCTCTAACAGAAATAAATAGATTTGAAGATTTTGCCAATGATCGTCTATCTTCAAGAAATGTTACAGTCTTTCTGACCCAATATACTGGACTTAGGTTTTTATTTTCCTGATTGTCCTTCAAATTCCAGCCTGACTGTCTGTGATCGGTACTGTCGGTCTTTGATCCAAAAACTGGCCACAAAATTAAACTATCAGTGTTAACGATTAAATGATTTGAGTCTATGGCAAGTAAAGTCAAATCATGGACTCGTCTTCCTGAACAAAGCAGCAACAGGACGGCAGTGTGTCTAGAAGTAGCGAACGGACTATTCTCGTCTACATTTACTTTACTTAAATAAGAAACCAGTTGATCAATATTCCAAACAGATGGTTTCCGGGGAACAGGTTTGTGTAGAGCAATCGACTTCAAAATGTGTTTAACTAGGACGTGTGAGCTTAAATCTCCCGAAGTTTCTGCATTACACAACGTAGCAACAACAGACTTGTGTAACAAAATTGTATTATATGCTAGTAGTAATGCACTACGAGGGGCGTTCAAAATATTCTCGGTATGTGGATAAAAACAAACAAGTACGAAAAGTTTGATATTTTTATTTTTCAATATACTCCCCCCCCTATGTTCATACACTTATAAGATCGATCAATTATTTTTTTTAATCCCTCATAAAAATATTTTTTATCTTTGGTGTAAAAATGCTCCTCCACGGCCGTCTTCAACGCTTCATCGTCAGAAAATTTATTTCCACGCAGATCCTTTTTAAGATTGGGGAACAAAAAGAAGTCGCTTGGGGCTAAGTCCGGACTATATGAGTAACAGTTTCAAACCCACATTCAACAATAGCTGCCTTGGCAATATGAGCAGTATGGACAGGGGCGTTGTCATGCAGAAGCAGAACACCTTTGGTTAACTTTCCTCGCCTCTTTTCTTTGATCGCATCTCTTAATTGACGTATAACGTTAGCGTAGTACTGCCCTGTGATATTTACACCTTTTTCTTTATAATCGATAAGCAAAACTCCTTCACAATCCCAAAATATTGTGGCCATGACCTTGCCAGCTGACGGGATTACCTTGAACTTCTTGGGATGAGCTGAACCCTTAATGTGCCACTGCATGGACTCCTGTTTGCTCTCTGGGTCATAATGATGAACCCAGGTTTCATCTCCAGTAACTATTTTTTGCAGCACCTCATCGGGATTTTCACCACACAGGTCGATAAAATCTGAACAGCAAGCCACACGCATATCCTTTTGAAGAAGCGTCAGCATTCGCGGAACCCATCTTGCACTTACTTTTGACATATTAAGATGGTCATGTATAATGTCATGTACGGTACCAATAGAGAGATTGGTTACTTGAGCTATAGATTTTACCTTCACTCGGCCGTCTTCCAATATAAGTTTTTCCACTTTATCAATATTTTCTTGTGAGGTAGCCACTACAGGCCGGCCAGGTCTAGGGTCATCTTCAATACTCTCCCTTCCACGCTTAAATTCGCTTGACCATTTTTGAATAGTAGATAAAGAAGGAGCAGACTCACGGTAAACACAATCCATTTCCTCTTTTATGGTTTTTTGATTTTTACCCTGTTTTGTCAAGAATTTTATGACGGATCGGTGCTCTAATTTCGTTAAAATTGTTAATTCGCTCATGGTGTTCATGTTTGTTCGGCAATTGCAGAAAAACAAAAGAACATCTCGGTTCCAATTTTACTTTTTTTTAATGTCAATGGATGAATCTTAGCGGCCAGTAACAAATATATATATAAAAGAGGTTGTAACGTATCAATACCGAGAATATTTTGAACGCCCCTCGTAAATGTAAATCAGCTAGGAATCTAGCAAGCGTAGGTCCAGTAGGGTTCAAGGGATCTTCGTTCATAGTCATTGCCCAGTTTAACCACCGATTCCATGCTGCTTGATAAGTTCTGCGTGTCGACGGACGCCAGAAAGACTGCAGTAAATTTAGTTGCTCAGTTTTCCAGTTGGTAAGACTCCTTGACCACCCCCACACTTCCATATTTCCAAAGTCATTTGTTGGACTTTGGGAGGTGGTAGCCCCGTTGCTTTGTCTATCAGTTTCTGTTCGAGGTTCATGATTGTGTAAGGGGCTGCCAACGCTCGGGATTTCAGGTCCGCTCGCCAAAATACTTGGTGCCATCGAGGAACGACTAGGAGATAAATTCCTGTACCTGAGTTGAGGTGATTGAGAACCTTCGGTATCAAGTAGGGTGGAGGGAATACCCACGCTAGAGGGTAAGTCCAAACTTGTGACAAGGCATCGTGGTACAGTGCTTCCGAGTCTAGAAGGTATAGAGTCACATAATTGTTGACTACATGTGCTCGCTTCGAGGCAAATAGGTCTACTACCGGTGTCTCGAATTTCCGGAAAATCATTTCCGTGGCTTGCGTCACAAGATGCCACTCCGGTGGAGCTTTGTACCTCGATAGGTGATCGGCATGACTGTTGTATAGACCCGGTATGTGGTTCGCTACCAGTTGAACATGGTACAGCTCTAGATAATGGAATACCTTGTATGTTACGTTCATCAGATCCCGTGATCGAGTTCCCCCTTGATTTTTTAGATAAGACACCACTGTTCGATTGTCGCACTGAAACAGGGTTGTCGATCGGCTCAGAAGCTCGCCGTATAGTTCTAGGCTAGACAACCTTTCACGGCGGAAAACAGGACGCCAATGACGAACGATGACCGCTGAGCAAACTTGTCGGCTCACCCCGCCCGATATCGGAAGTGGTAGGAGGTGTGCGAGAGAGATGCAAGATACGGGGAAAAAAAAGAGGGACATATAAGCGGAAAACAGATAGGGGCCTATCTCAAACAAGTAAGCTTCAAATAACGGTCTAGGATTTAATGTGCTGATCGCACGAAGCCATTATTTAAGAGAAAAAAAAAGTGATGCGCGTACATGCATTCGTGCCAATACACTTCTTCTTGTTATACCTATATAAAAATTAATTGCGGTTTGTTAGTCTAGACTAGAGTATATTCTAAAACGGCTTGAATTATTAGTTATTTTTTTTGTTTTGTTAGTTTTAATACAGGAGCTTTGAGAGAAAAGTTATAAGAAAATTGTAAAGAAACTAAAAAAAGTAAAAAAGAAGTGCAATATATTTATTTATTTGTTGCACTTATGTTTACAGTATCACTATCATACAATATAGTAATTATAAAAAAAATTGGTTGCCTGTAAAGTCGGTATACGGGCGAAAGTTTTACGTGACAACGACTTTGAGTGGTAAAATAATTTTAATGTGAATATTCATTCGTATAGTAGGAAGAAGGATGAAATAATAGTAACAATTTAAAACATTTATTTATACAAAGAATTATATGGAAGGGACGCGTGCCTTTCACTTTTTATGTCTGTCTCTCTCGCTCTTAGGCGGGCTAACCATGCCCGAGTGGAAGGGACGCGTGCCTCTCACTCGCTCTCATTGTGAGCGCATAACGTGAGCGGAGCGTAACGCAGTTTCTTGAAGTGTCACCCGGCAAACCAATTTATAAGACGTTGTCACGTCAAAAATATGATGGCCTGTTACATACCCTGTTAGGCGTCGCAAAAGTTTATTAAGTTGAAACAAAAAATCAACGAAGTTTTTCCTGTTCCTTACTTCTTTTTCCTGATCTTTATCGTTTACCTTTTGAGTTGGTTGAGAGGTTGAGTTGTTATTATGATTCTGTCAGAACAACATCTCTCAATCAACTAGTTTTATTAATTTTTGTTTTGTACTTCGACTTTGATGAAACGTATATCCCCCTTTACAGAGAGCGCGCATACTCCGTATACAAGACGTACGGCAGATTCTCCCCGCAAGAGTTGTATGAAGAAATGACGAAGCTGCAAGTCTCCTTTCTGGTCGTCGAATCAAAATATTGCTACGGATCGAGCAGGTTAGTGGACACATTTTAAATTAGTGGTTAGAGACACTCGTGTCCGACAATACGTGCCGTGTCAAGAAGTACTTGCTGAGCCTTCTGTATCTGACCCTTCCTTGACCCAACTTTTTAACAAGAGCCTGTTTAGGTGTTGATCGAGGCAATTAGCTATAAGACCGTTTGCCGAGACGACTATCGGTACAGGCTAGTTGACCAAATTTCAAAATCATATTAAAACGATAACTGTTTACCTATTTTATCCCAAATATACATTATTTTTCAAAAAAATCGATCTTTTACAATACATATTTGTTTTGCGTTTTTATATTCCGATTTAAGGGGGATTATTCCTGCACGAAATTGTGAAAATTTACGTATTTTTAAGTCACTTGTACTATGCGCTGAATTAGTTAAATACATTAAGAAGTTAAAAATCGCAATTGCTCAGTTAAATAAACATTTTTCAAAAATGTTTTCAACAAACAATTTAGATCCCTGTGCTTTACTTCAGCATGCAAAGTTTCATCAAAATTGGCTTATTGGTTTTTAAAAATTTTGACTTGGAAGTTTGTATGGGAAAACCAAAATGCGTAAACCCTCTTAAAAGAACTTATGTAAGTAAGCCTGATCATTGCACAAGGTCATGGGCTTGTTGAAATTTAAAACAATACATAAATGTAATGACATCTAAAACACTTTTTTTTTCGAAAACTTTCTTAATTTTACGCATGAAACAATAATTCTTATGTGAAAGTATTTGTATCGATATTCTGCAGGGCACCACCCCCTTCTTTAAACGTAAATTTAAATTTTTAACACAAGATTAATTGAACAAAAATAAATCGCAGAATAAAAACATTGCTCTAATTAAATTACTAGGTCTGAAACTTCAAAGCAGAATTGATCTTATTGTTAATAACAACATGATTGAATTTGCTTTGAAGTTAATTATTAAGACTTATCTCTTAATAATTAACTTCAAATATTTTATATAAACTAACATACTTTTCATCCATTAACCGGCCCGTTGAAGGTCGTTCTATACTCGGATCTTAAGACTATTAGTGTTGATCGAGGCTCTTAGCTAAAATACCGTTTATCATTCACAATGCTATATAGATATAGGATAGAATGTTTACTAGAAATACCCGAATCGAACCCCACTCGAGCTTCCTGAGTCTGGTTGATTTTTTTCTAGTAAACATTTTATCCTATATCTATCATTGTGAATGCAAAATTTCAACAATAAAGATATTTATAAGCAACTAGTTGACCCGACAGACGTTGTCCTGTCTTAATTATGAATATTGAAAAAAATATTTAAAAAAAGTGTTTTTTTTTTCATAAGAACCTTTTCCTGACAATAACAAACACAACTAAAAAAGAATTAGCGAAATCGGTCCAGCCGTTCACGCGTGATGTCGTGACAACGGAAAACGGGTTTCATTTTTATATATATAGATTACGTCTTTATCGATTGTTAAATACTTGCAATAGTATTTCTTTCGAATGTGAGGGTAGACTTCACAGTGACGTAATACCGCTGGCTTGCAGCGTAATCAAACTACTAGGAAAAATTCAACGAGTCGTCTGGGGTCTCGGTAGCTCAGCGGTTAGTGGACCGGCAATCCAAAGGTCGTGGGTTCGAACCCCACTCGAGCCTCCTGAGACTGGTTGATTTTTTTCTAGTAAACATTTTATCCTACCGTTTATTATTGTTATTATTATGATGTTATCTTTCCTCCTGCCAGCCGTAACTGCACGTACGCCTCCATATGGGACCTTGAGCGCCCCGAGCTGAGTTACCGCCCTCCGCTGTGCCAGCTGCTGCAGAAAGCGCGCGTCGATCACTTCTTCAGGCTGTTTAGGAACGCCCGATACTCTGTCTACATGGTGCACGACTACATCGTGGAGTGAGTACATAGTCACAGTCATAAATTCTTTGTTCAAGTAAACTTAAGGGGGTCACGCACGATATTGTAAAAATTTACATATTTTTAAGTCACTTGTACTATGCGCTGAATTAGTTAAATATATAAATTGAACTTATGTAAGTTAACTTAAGTGATCATTGCACGAGGTCATGGCCTTGTTGAAATTTGTAACAAATTATTTAAACAATAACAAACAATACATAAATCTAATGACTCCTAAAAACATATTTTTTCGACAACTTTCTTGATTCTACGCATGTAACGATAATTATTACATGAAAATATTCATCCCTTCTTAAAAAAGTAAATTTTAATTTTTAACACTAGCGCGTGATGGTTTTGTACATTTCGCAGAATAAAAACATTCCTCTAAAAATCAAATTACTAGATCTGAAAATTCAAAGCAGAATTGTTCTAATTATAAATATAAATATGATTGATTTTGCTTTAAAGTTTATTATGAGACTTATGTCAGTTTTTGCGATCGCGCGGCACCCTCTTATAGAATCGTTGTTTAAAATTTCCCAAAATCAAAATGAGCACTCTGTATACAAAACTCCTCAGTTATCGCTCTTTCTGTTACTGAGAACCGCATAAAAATCCATTGTGTGGTTTAGAAGAATACGAATTAAGCCACATACACATGAAAACGGCGACTTTCCTTTATAATATGTAAGGAGCTCGATGGCGCAGCGGCTACCGTTAAGCCACTTTCGCAATGCCGAATGGATGACGAAATTAAAAATATCTCGAGCTCCTCCGTGCTTCGGAAGGCACGTTAAGCCGTTGGTCCCGGTTGTTGTCGTAAGATGGCAGCCGTTAAAACCCACCAACCCGCATTGGGTCAGCGCGGTGGGTCATGGCCCAATATCCCCGCGTGCTATTGTCCACGTGGGAGGCCTGTGCCCAGCAGTGGGACGTTTATACGCTGCGTTTAGTCACGTAATGCCTAATTCGCAAAATGCCCACTGAGTCTCGAAAGGGCTACTTCGCGTAATGCCTAATTCGCTAAAGGACCAATTCGCAGAATGGCTACTTAGCCAAAGGACTGATTCGCGAAAGGACTACTTCGCAAAAGGACCACTTCGCAAAGTGGCCAATATTTACCAAATTACTTTAAATTAAATAACATTACCCCATTGGGTCCATTTATACAGGGTATGAAAACTTTTCATACCCTGTATTCATTGGTAATATTAATTGATATTTTTTTTATTCTTGAACAGAATCAAAAAGTACCAGTTTTTTTTAAAATTCTACAACGGGTAAGCGCTTGGCCTTCATCTCACCTGATGGTAAGTGACGATCAGGCCGAAGGTGGAAGCGCTTCACCCGGAATCCTCAACCACTGAGGAACTGGCTATCTTATCTCTAACTGTCGGAACACAACAATGCTATAAACATCGTTGTTATGGCGACAGACTTAGATAAGATGGTGGTATCTAGCCAGGCGGACTTAACAGTCCTACCACCAATCAAACCGAGCACACTAAGACCCGGGACCTCTGGGCGGCCCCAGAGGCGGTAAACATTTTTTCAGACCAGTTTTTTCTTTAAATAAAAACGTTAGTAATAATATAAAAAACTATGTAAATAGTAAACTAAACGCGAGTTAATCCGTAAAAAAGTGTTTTCATTTCAATAAATTCAAACTTTGATTCGTCCAAATATACCTATTTTAGCCTACCACCCCATTATGTTTCCAGGTACATGCCTCGCAGTTTCGACACCTGACATATGGCGTTGTACCGTCTCCGCCCGCGCCGCGCGCCGAATGGCACTCGACTCACGACCTACTTTCCCACCATCCTCGACCCACGACCCGTAACCCACCGGGTATTCAGGGACACCGAGGGTTAAGACCCTACATGTTTACAATGAATTTGACGACATGAAACTCTCAACACATACATACAGAAATATTTGAACGGGGTTTTGCGCAAAACTGTACTTTGTAAAGACATTCTATGTATAGGTTAGGTAGGTACCTGATTTTTTTTCAAATAATTTTTTTAATGCGTTGTCTCATAGTTTCAACAAGAGATGACAAAATTAACAATATGTGTAATTATATATTTTTTAACTAACAGAATTGGATTTGAGTTGTTTTTATTACCCGTTCAAATATTTTTTGAAGTGTGAAAATGAACACGGGCTTTTGAAAATGGATAACGATATAACTATTAGGGCTAAGGTTCCGGAATTTTTGAAAAAAAAAGGATAAAGGGTTGTGTGCTCTACTGTTTTGGAATTACTTGTACGATAATAAACGACAATATAATATTTATTAAACAAATAAAAAAAATATTATAACATACAGAAAAACAGAAAAAAAAATAATATATATGTGTCTATTATAATCTCGTTGTCATATTTGTTAAAATAATATGGATGTTCTGTGTCGTAGATTGAACAATATTCTATGTGTATCTTCACACTACAACTTATCTATTTTAAAGTTTACAACAAAAACAATATTTCAACCTTTCAATATTATGAAATTTTAGTTAAGAAAAGTAAGCTTCACTTATTAGCAAATGACCTCCTTTATAATTATGTGATTTTGCTATGGCGGGTCATAAAAGATTTTTCTCGGACTTGCCATACATAACTGACCCATATATATTAATTTATTCAAACCACAGGTAATAAATGATATCTTAGAGTAATTGATATTATATTAGAATAAAGTATGCATGAATTAAATTCAGCTGATATGTGAGATAATTATAATTATGTGTTTTGAAAGGAATCTAGTCATGTGAACTATTTTTTGCGATCTTGTGCCTTGTTGCTGTTTTTAGGCTTCGAACCTGCGACCCCATAGGTGTATAATTGATATTCTTATAAGTGTTTTAACACTTAAATTTGATTTTAATATCGAAAAATGGTGACAAAAAACCGTTTCAAACATTAGTTTATATACTTAATTTTTTTTTAATAAATTCCGACTGCGATATACAACCTGCGTCATAGTTATCTAAGTAGGTACCTAGATGCTTTTATCCTTAGTTACGTTCAAAAGTCTTCGCTAATTAATATTTCAATTATTTTTGTTATTATTGTATTATCCTGACGTTAAGAAGTTATGACTTTTTATAACCCTTTGCATTTTCAGATCAACAGATTTAAAACTATTAAATTTCGTGACTAGGTTCAAAATGATTTGAAGAAATTTGACATTTTGTGGTAGGTAGATTTTAAGTGATGGGGTCCGTACGCGGTCGTAGGGTGTTTAAAATATATTTTTTTGGTTTCATAAAAAGCTTAACAGTGGCATACGGTGTGCGTGAAAGAGTATTTTTTCTAATTAAACCAAAAAAAAGAGGTTTGTAAAATATTTTGAGAATTTTTACATTTAGGGAAATCGAAGGTTGGAACGTTTTGAGACTGAATTTAGGAAGAGTAGTAATATCGCAAAAAGGCAAACAACAAATTTTAAGGAAACGGGAGCTTAGAAATTTAGTAAGCGAAAGAGATGTTAACAAAAATATGTAAGTAAGTACTTATTGATTGATAATTTCAATCGGTCGTAATTAAATTTGCAATTAGTTATGTTATTATGTAATTTAAATATAATGTGAAACCAAAAATATAATATTATTAGTATTGAACAGTAAAATGCGTTCAAAGGAGAATGACCTTTTTACTATCGGAGTTAGGCTAGTTTTTTAGCTAGCCAGCGTAACACAGCGCTTTAATAAATAAATAGTAATCAATGGCAGCAATGCTCTGAATTATAAAGAAAAAATTACATTACAATATCATGCGGGAGTTTGAAGCTATCTTCATTTTTAGCTTACGACTTTTTAGGTATTTTGAGGTTATGACAACTGTTATCGTATGACTATAAGTTCAGTTCAGCATTTATTTATCACTTGACTCTTAACGCGGCGTTCTATAGAAAACCTTTTTTAACAGTAATCATTCTAACTTAAGAGAACACTTTTGACACGTGAATGATTAAGACGCAATAGATATCGAATAGGCTGGTTTGGTCTTTCTCCTTTGTTTTTTACTTGTAAGTATTTAAAATTAACTTCGTTAAAAATGATAATAATTGACTAAAGTAATTAATTGCGCTAATTAATGAAATGTCAAATTGTTTACCTTCTAAACTCATTTTTAGTCAAAACTTAGTTTGGACTAGGCATAACGTAAAATTAAAGCGAGTAGACGCACGCGGCTTGCTTCTAGTTCTTAACAGGGCGACATCGCCGTAGTCAAAATTTCTCATTTAACCGTTTTGCCTAGTCATTTCTAGTATTAGCTGGAATTTGTGATTATTGATTGTAAACCTCTACATTGTGTGGGAAAAAACTTAATCAGACGTAAAAATATTTTCTAATTATCTTAAATAAATATTGTTCGTAAGAAAGAAATGTATAAAGGAAAGGCCAAATTGTATTTTAACCTTTTGAACGCCACGGTCGGATAAGGCCGACAAATGAAAACGTGCCCAACACGTAATTTTTCTTGTCGGCTATACACGACGGTGGCGTGTTGGACACGCTTTCATTTGTCGGCCATATCCGACCGTGGCGTTCAAAAGGTAGTTGAAAAAGAAAATAACTTAGTATTTATAGCCTGTGGTACTTGGTAGATGTTTCTTGTTGTTTCACAGCATTCCTTAGTAAGTTATGTTACAATAAGTGTTAAGTTATTTCAATTCCACTAAATGATATCTAGCTTTTTATATTTTAAATAGGGTTTTACTTATAAAGTTTCGCGTATTTTTATATTAATAACCTTTATTAAATTAAAAAGGACGTTCTTGATAATTAATAATATTCTGTGTATTATTTATTTATAGTAAGTATACTTAATACACTTATAAATAATATACAGATATATATTTATGTGCAATAAATAGGTCGAGTTAAAGTAAGGACAGACATACATTTACAATATAAGTTGGGTAATTTTTTGAAATAATTCAGGTTCTCGACTGTTTTTGAAGTTTTTTTACAATTAATGCTTATTGTGCCAAACTACAAATGTCGGATGAATGTTGCCAATCGCATTTACACTTATTTTATAAATAGTTGTATTTAAATTAAGCTCGCCACCTTCATGTTATTTTAATATTAGTATTATTAGTATTATTTATTACTCTGTTAAGTGATAGTTGTTATTTTAAATTAGATATTATTCCAGCGTTTGTTATAATTTATCTTATTTGCGTTCTTCCTTGTGCCTGTTTCCATCAATATGGAAATGTGTAATTATCTATTGTCTCTTCGCAAAACTACGCAGATTTACATTTAGAGATCTCTATTTTCTATGAAATGACTAGTAGAATCATTGAGTGTCTATTTTAATAGGTGTATAAAATTTTATTAGCTTTAATGTGATACTTACTTAAATAAATTTATCGTAATATTATGAAGTCATAGTACTTGTCTATTAAATATTTATGCAGAGTGTTTACATGCCTTGTCAACAGCACAATTAAATATTGAATATTCAAAGAAGAAGAAGAAATATATTTGTTCAGCATCAAATACAGACAATATACAGTATTGTTGACTCTTGTAGTTGGTTTGTGGCCTAGTGGTTTCAAACCCAGAGGTGCCGGGTTGAATTCTCCGCGGGGGTACATGTTTGTAATCGGTTTGGTTGGTGGTAAAGGCTTGTTTTAAGTCTGTCTCTGGCTTGCTACCTTATGTAAATATGTCGCCAATTACATAATTGTTACTAAGATTGTTGTGTTCCAACAGTAAAGGCTGATTTACACGTAATAAGTTGTTAAGTAGGTAACAAAATTTTGAATTAACTTTAAGTGACTTATAATTAAGTGTATGTCTATACGTATTTAAGTAGTTAAGCTCTTTAGTTCACTCAAGATAGACGATTAACCACGTAATGAAGTCGTAAATTAATGAGGTTTTGAACAAAGTCAAAAATAAAATAATTAGGGAAATAACCCAAAAGACTGTGAATGAGAAATTTGATAAATAGAAGACATGAGTATGGCGCAAGTGCTACTTTTAACTAATATTGTGCCTGTTCAAACGTGTCGAGTGACAAGCCCTGCCCACCAACTTAATCGAAAAGTAGACGAAATTCTAATTAACTTGTTTAGTTGTTCATAGCTAAATTTTAACTTGCAACTTGCTACTAAATTCTGTGTTTACATGCAATTAATCACTTAAAATTAAGTTAAAATTTATTTACCTACTATTAACAATTTAATACGTGTAAATCAGCCTTTAGAGATAAACTAGCTCTTCAGTAGTTCAGCAATTTGGGCGAAGTTCGCTTCCGCCATTACATCAGGCGAGATGAAGGCCAAGAAAAAAGGCAAAGTAAAAATTAATAACAATGCGTATTTTTTAATAAAAACATATTTTTTTTTAGAATGTTTTTGTTAATTTCTTTAAGTATCTAAATGTGCTGTTGACATTTCAATATCGAATATTTGTGTTAGAATAGCAAATTTTTTCTCAGTGTTAAACAATAGAAATAAATGTGAAGCAAGCAAATTTGGTTTTATTTTATTTACTATGTAGATCAAAAGAATTATTCCCCAGAGATACACTTTTCCTGTGGATACACTTTTAATACAAAGCCACATAAATATGTATTTATCTCAGCTTTCTATTATTATGAAACTTACAGGCCTTTGAATCAATACAAACATTATAATTACGAATAAGTATTATCAGGGGGGTGTCACTACGCAGTTTAGGGAGGTTCTATTGTCGTGCCTCCGCAGTTTGGCCGCCTAGGCATATTATGGCAGTAAAGGTTGCCGCGAGCGCGCCACCCAACACCGAGCGCCGAGTCGCTTTTACTCGTAATCCCTTCACGGGCGTAAACCCTACGCTGTGACGTCATGACGTCAAATCGATATCGAGTCAGCGTTGCCTAACGGAATATGAACACTCGGGTCACACGATAAGATTCAATTTCGCGTGAAAGTCATTAGAGAGTGAACCTTCTGTACGTAGTATTATTAGTTATTCTCCCCGAAGGGTTAGTCAGAGACAAGGCAATGTCGACCGCAAAAGCAGTCCCGCCCTATTCCACTTTTCACCAAATAGCGACTGCACATGTGCTCAGCGTGACAGGTGGTGAGCCCATCGCCGCTCTAAGTGTATGTATGTGCAGTCTTTAGTCCGTTAGTCGCCTTTTACGACACCCAAGGGAAGAGGGGTTGGTAGTATTCTTTTACCGCTACGCGAACGCGACACGGTTATTTTTGAATAAATACTAGAGCATAATAATTAATTAAGTAGTCTTGGGGGTTAAAGCACGTTAAAGTTACTCGCGTCCGTAATTTTACCCTTGAGACCCTACACGTGACCCCTGGGTAGTGCAAAATGAGTGACACTGACAGTGGTAGAGCCACACGCATTGGGCCGGCTCGCCCGGGGTAATACCACCCTCACGAATATCCGGCGTGAAATAATGGTACTTGGTGTTGTTGTGTTTCGTCCGGCCAGTGAGAGTTCTGGAGATCCCTTCTCCCCCTCACAATTCCTATTCCTTTCTTAAAGGTCGGCAACGCATCTGCGACTCCTGTGGTTTTGCGGGTATCCATGAGCGGCGGTGATTACTCCCCATCAGGTGACCCGCCTGCTCGTTTGCCTCCTTCTTATATAAAAAAAGTAGATAAGAATGTTTATTTATTTGCTTTTTTATATGAAAAGGAGGAAAACAGCTGGCGGGTCTTGGGACTTGTTCAATTATGCATTCTATGCTTTAGGAAGGAGTAGAAATTGTGAGGAGGGGGGAGAGAGGTTTTCTGTGTTCTATATCTTACTTTCACTTACCCGACGAAATACAACAGCAACTATTGCCATTGTCACCCTGATATTCCGTGCTCGGGTGGTATTACACTGACCGAGTCAGCCCAATTCGTGTCCAACTCAGTCAGTGTCACTCATTCAGCATACCACCCAGGGGTCACGTGTAGGGTCTCAAGGGTGAACCTACGGACGCAATTCTTTATGCAATGACACCATTGTTGACGTCTGGGTGGTTGAGTGGTCAGCGACCCTGACTACGCAACCCATGGGCCCGGGTTCGAATCCCAGTAGGGTCAAATGGTTGTGTGGGGAGCACGAGCAATTGTGACCGAGTCATGGATGTTAATTAGTATTTATGGATGGATGATAATTTGGATGGGCCGAAATTCGTTTCACATTCGGTTTAACCGAATTTCGGCAGCTTGAACCGAACTTCGGCATTCGGTTCAAATGTCGAACTTTCGGTAAATGAAAATATTGAAATAACACTTGATCTTTTCTTACACTCATTGTATTTGCAACACGAAAATATATCTATTACTTTACCTCGTTAATTCACTTAAAATCACGTAGATAATAATGTAAACAATAACGCAATTGTCGCGTGGATAACGTATTTTTGCTAATGACCGGCGGGCCGCGACGGGAAACGAGGGGATTTTTCGCGGGTTGCGGTCGGGATGCAATACCAAGAATTGTGTTGTAGTTGTAATAGAGAAAGCGCCGTGAAAAGAACCGAACTTCGGCTGAATTTATTTTTTACCGAATGTTCGGCCGAAGTTCGTATTCGGTTCAAACCACATTCGGCCCATCTCTAGTATTTATATATGTTTTTCCATTATTCAGTCACCATAGTTTGGGCTATGCTTAGTTTGGGGCTGAATTATTGGTGTCTCTTAAAACGCTTCCTAGAAACAAAGAAGAGAAGCAACTTGCAAAGTTAAAAAAAAGGAAGAAGTGAATAATTTGTTTATAAACATAGTTCATTGAATAAGGCCTTGGCAAAGCTGATAGTCTTTCTGTTTTCTCGTCTTAGATGTAACTACTAGACCATAGTCTATGGCAGAGATGCTGTAGCAGATGAGAGAGTTACAATAAAATACTTGTCATTATAAGAATTTTAATAATAGAAAGCATGTCAATGCCAGTTTGTTGATACTAACTTAAAACACAATAATATTACTTATTAAAGCAAAAAATACACAAACTGTGATGCAACTTAAAAATATGAGGGTAGTTCCTTCACCAGTCAACAGAAATCAAATTTTATTTACATATAATTAGTATACACAATGGGTTCACATAATTCATATTTTTCAATGCACTCCATCAACCATCCTATGGGGAGTGCTTTCAAATGCTGCATGTTATACATCGGCTCATAAATGTCCTTAAATATTATGAAATGCGAGCATTTAGTCAACTTCCCATCTTTCTTAGCGTGATAAGGCACAAGTTTCTCAGAATCAGGTATTGCTTCTGGATTAGGCACTCTACGTAGTACCATTCCACCAGAATCGGTTATCAATTTTGTCAATATAGCTTTTGTGACAACAATATTCTTTGATATTTCATATTTAGCATTGAAATTGTGCAAATAAAAGTGGCAACCGTCAAATAGGCCAGGCAGTTGTTTGTATTTGTTGTAGCGTGCGTTTCTCGGTCCATTATACTCTTTCGTGCCAACTCCTTTGACTTCGTAAATGTCGAATGACTCTAGTTTATCCTCTGTCGATTTTGTTACCCACTCTGTTGTCAATATCCAAACACCATAAGCAATGCCTTGGAGTATGTCGAGAGAAGACATGCAAACGCCATTGTCTTCAGCGTCCACAATTAAATGTGTTACCTTTTTGGTGAATTTTGCCTCAACGTGAACATTGCTGTGATGTTTCGTCAACAATTTCAGTTTGTTGTGTATTGTGCGATACTGAGATATGCAAAATACCCTGATATCGTCGAAATCTAATTCAGAATGCATGTTGGATATAAGCGTAATATTAACTGTTTGTGTCTGAACAATATTCTCTGAAGCTTCTAGTATTTTTTCTTTCATTTTGCCATTTGCCAACTGTAATGGTGTATCACCCTTACAATTTCTCATATTTATATCAGCACCGTTCTTAACCAATTCTTCGGCAATATCGATGTGGTTGTATCTCACGGCTTCATGTAGTGGAGTTTCGTTATCGTGCCCAGGAACATTTATCAGTGTGTTGTATTGTAGCAGCAGTTTTACTAGATCTAACCTACCATTTTGGACGACTTCGTGCAGAGGTGTCCATCCTGCATTATCTTTTGTATTGGAATTTGCTCCTTGGTTGAGGAGTTCCGCTATTTTATCAACTTTGCCTAGTCTACAGGAGATGTGGAGCAGCGTTTCACCTTTGTTATTGCGTTTCTCAATTGTTTTATTGACTTTACTACTGCTTGTTGAAGACATGAGAGAGCTATTCAATTCTATCTTTTTAGCTTGGTTGGTTTTGTCTGAAATAGCTCTGATTGCTTTCTGATGCTTGTCCTCGTTTAATTTAGTGTTAGCGTTGGCTCTAGCACGCTTCCTAGTCACTTTTGTAGCGGTGTTGTCATTTTTTGTTGGCTTCACGTTTTTAGGTTTGTAACATTCAAAAATCGTGTCCAACTCTTTAGCAGAGTCCACGCAGCTTGCGAGGCGGTCGTCCACATATAAAGTGCAACCTTCTAATGAAATAACGCATGTTGGACAATACTTTAGGCCCTCGAAATGCTCACGACAAATTATGTGGAAGCACTTGCTGAGAGTGACAGGATTTTTGCACAATTCAGAGCAAACGCCGCATACGTAATCATGTTTCACTTCTTCTAGAGCTTTGAGAAAGCTGCTTAAGTCCGCAGAAGACATAGTTCACAACAATTACCTTTTATTTATTATACATTGGTTCACAAACGTAGTTTGAATTCGTGCAAAACTTTTCCGATTAAGCGGGAACGGGAAACTCGGATCGGAAAGTTGACACTTGTGTGTATTCTGTGTATTTTTTAAATTGACAATGACATTGACTTTCTTTTTTGGTACGGTTTTTTTTCTTAAACAGTAGATTGACGTGGTTAGCACATTCAGCCAGTATCAATTTCTTACTAAGCAGAGATAGAGCGTAAGTAATATTATATTCAGCCAGTATCAATTTCTTAGCTTAGAGCAGATAGAGCAGGTGAGTAATATTATAAAAGCAGATAGAGCAGTTGACTAATAATATAAATTTCTATTGGTAAATGGTATTTCCCAAACCCCCTTGAGTTTCAGCATAAGATTTGTGCCTAAGGACTTTACCAAGTTACCCAATGACTGTGACATACCAAGGTATTTGTAGGTGTCGGCTTCGGAGAGAGATCAAATTCGTAGAATTTACAACTTTCCCCCGCTGTAAGTGCATGACCGCGTACTTGTCTACACCGAATACCCCATGTTGATGGCGCTGCTAAAAGTCTCAGTGACTTTCAGCAACGCCTACAATCCATGACGTTTCGGTGCAAACAGTTTGAGATCATCCATGTACAGCAAGTGCGAAATAACTTCACCCTGTCTCCTAAGCCGAAAGCCCAGCCCTGAATCCTCTAGCATTATGCTGAGAGGATTCAGGGCTAAACAGAACCACAACGGACGAAGACTATCACCCTGGAAGATGCCTCGCTCAATCCTTACGAAGTCCTGCGGACCAGAGGGGCTGTCTCCAACACCCGATTGACGAACGACTGTGGTCCACTGTCTCATACAAGAACCTAGAAAAGATCTCAGAGTTGTATTAATTTTATACAGCTCTAAAGATCCTCTCCAACCAGGTATGAGGCACCGAATCATAGGCCTTCTTATAATCAATCCAGCTGGTGGAGAGCCCCTCTGTTCCGCCGGACTTGTTGGCAAATGGTCGTGTCGATGAGGAGGACCTTACATCCATTCTGAGTGGGAGCCAAAATATTTTGCGCAACAATGTGCGAATGAATTTTAATTCTCAGAATGAATGTAAGGAGCCTGTAAAGCGTCGGCAAGCATGTGATGGGTCTATAGTTTTTCGGTTCCGTGGTACTACCGTACTTGTGGAGCAGGGGGGCTATCACGCTAAATAATCAAGATAATCAAGATGTTATTGTTACTTCGCTGTATACTGGATACAATAAATGATTGTTATTATTATTATTATATTATAATCTCAACCTAACCACAACTGAAACGCAGTCGTTAGACGTACTTTTATCGTGCTATCTCGTTTGACACACGCGATAGCGCTATACGAAGTCGGCTGAACGGTAAAGGTTTACTTTTGATAATATCGTTGGTGCTTAGTGTGATTGAGGCCCAAGAAGGTGACACCGGTTGTCATAAATGTTGGCAAGAAACCGACCTCGAGGGCTTCTTGGAATTGCGTCGGTAAAGTCGTGTGAGCATCTAATCCACTTTATCCAAAAGTTATGCAACCCGTCCGGCCCAGGACTTTTCCAGTTCTGAGTCGTACGGATCGCACAGCTGACGTCTTCGGGGCTAATAGTCACAGGTTATTATTATTACTTCACACCTTAGAGTATAATATTGACACTATAAGTTTCACACTAAAATTCGACAAAACACACATTTTAGAAAATAAATGAAAACTGCAGTCATAAATACGGGTCTCCTGCGACACTGTTTTGTGTTTTCTAACACCTATAACATCTAACAAATATGGGCGTGGCCTACGTACATATTTTGACATATTTTGTTAGATGTTTGATGTTAGGTGTTAGAAAACACAAAACAGTGACGCAGGAGACCCGCCTTTACGCTTTACTTTCCTGCCAAGAAAGTCACATTGACTTCTATTTTAGTACATTACTCCCTGGAGACGGCATATAAGGACAAAAGTCATACAGCTTCTTGTAATTGTCCTTTCTTAACTTGTTGCGCGCCGTGAATTCGGGCATTACTTACAGACACAATAGAATTTTAATTATTGTTCCGCGCATCTTATGATGCGCGCGGAAAATGGATTAGGTAAATAGTTTGTTAATGAGTTGGTTGAATCTGCAATCAGATAGTCAGAGGGCAAGTGGCATATGGAATGAAAATGTGATAATGAATGAAAATGTATGAGATATGACGTATTCCAACGATCGTCATGTAATTCAAATTCATTCGTTAATTTCATTGGCATCATCGAGCCGGAGTGGATGTTGGCCTCCGACGTTATTAGTACTCCATTTTTTTCGTTCTTTATCGAACAGTAAATTGTTGGAAAATAGATTTGGAAGAATTTTATGACTATAGTAATATACTATAATCATAAAATTTGGCGTGAAACGGCATTTATGCAGGCCGTCATGAATGGGTGCACTCGTTATCGTGCTTATTCCACGGTGGGGAGCGCTCTCATTATTTTGGACTGCATCGGCTGCTTACCATCAGGCAGGATGCAGTCACTATGACGAGTCAATATAAAAAAAAACTAGCAGGTTTTGGGTTTGAGTTAAAAATAATAACTTTACTGTCAAGAACTGATTCAAAATGTTGTGAAGTAATTGTCATCTTCTTGGAAAAGCGGATTGCTTACGAAGTTTCAGCAGAGATGGGCTAATCTTAAATATCTTTATAGTTTGTTTTATTTTATACGTTTTATACATAATGAAGTTTTGATGTAAGTAAACTAAATTAAATGATGGTTAGAGAACATATAGTAGGTAGTTGAAGTTAATGATGAATTTGAAGATGCTTTAAATAAACATAAAATTCAGAGGGGATGTTGCAATATAGATTTGGAAGATAAATTGGTAATTTTAAAACATTAAAATATTAAAGAGCTAATTTAGGTAACATAATTCTGTATTTATTTATTCAATTATAATATATGTGTAATCGTGTCGCGGCGGTGAAAGAATACTACCACCACCCTCTTTCCTTGGATGTCGTAAAAGGCGACTAACGGACTAAAGACTGCACATACTTCCAACAGCATAGATCGGCGATGGGCTCATGGGTTCATGGCAACAGCAGCATGGGCTCACCACCTGTCACGCTGAACACACGTGCAGTCGCTATTTGGTGAAAAGTGGACTATGGTAGAGGACTGCTTTTGCTGTCTTCATTGCCTAGTCTCTGGCTAACCCTTCGGGGATAAAAGTCATGATGATTATGTATGTACAGTCACGAGTACCAATATGTATATACTTTGACTCTTATTCCATTGTATTAAGAGTTACAATTGTTTACATATTTTTGGTCGTGACTGTACCTATGTAGACTGGGATCCAGTTACAATCGGACTTTTTGCAAAAGAGGTAAGTGTTCCACTTAGAAGTGCGGCAAACAGACACGTTCCGATGCATGTTTTGCAGCGCGAGCTGCAATCGACTTCAAGCATGATGCGCCTCGCGCGCGACCGTCCGACGCGTCGCGCGACTCGCTCGTCCTCTTCAAGCATCTCGGCGTAGCGTGGCGCACTTTTTAAGATAGCCGTACAAAACATAACTTTATTTAGGTACTTACTTACTTCACAAAAAGATACAAGTTTCATTACAAGAATTCGAAAATGCCCCACGGGGCGTCTCGCGCTGCGCAGCGGAAAACCATTAGCCTCTTCAAGTTCAAGCATTGTCGCGTCGCATCTCGGTGTGAACTGACCCTACATTTATGTTTTTGCCGTGTCTATAATATATAATAAAATATAGCGTTTCTAGGTTGCTTCAGACATCTCAGTAAAGCCACAGTTCCGACCCGCACCGTTCATACATTCTCTATGAACGCATCCCCACTTGTCTGTGACAGTGCCGCTACCGGCAAATTACGGATGTATTCTTTTTGACAAAATTCATAGAGAATGTATTAAAAAATATTTTTCACTGTGCCGGTACTGTGTCGGAACTGTGACTCTATTATTGATGTGTGAAGCAACCTTTAAGATGGTGATCCGTGTTGGCAACAGAAAGTGTCTACTTTTGCGTGGGGCCTTAAGTCTCTTTATTTAATTTACGGCATTAGACCACAGAATAACTAATAGTACTTAGACTTATGACGTCCGTATAGCACTTAAAACATGTAGGTATAGCATTATTTGCTTTGCTGTCTCAGCTCTGCTTCTAACAAAGTCTGCTACACACGATACTTTTAGCATCGGCAATCGGCGATTTCGCGACTGGCATCGCGTTTTGACGACTCTCTGCGTTCGATTGCAGTATCGGAATCGCGAGTTTTAGCGATTCAGTCGCTGCATTCAGATTCTAAAATGCGTCTCAATCGCCGATCGCCGCTGCTAACAGTATCGTGTGTGCTCTGGCCCTTATAGAGATAACTTGTTTTTTGTAATAATATTTTGTAAGTAGCCCTACTTTAGTCTTACGTTCTAGTGAAATCTTCATAATGATAAAAGTAAAACAACATATGTAAGTAAGTACATTCTTTACTTTCCATTTCTATCATACAAATGTACATAACAACTACCTACTTAAAAAATAAACGACTAGAGAGACCAAAAGCAAGATAGACGGTTCAATTCGCGCGCCAAAATTTATCAAATCT
The DNA here is from genome assembly GCA_963921215.1 of Scoparia ambigualis. Classification (NCBI taxonomy): domain Eukaryota; kingdom Metazoa; phylum Arthropoda; class Insecta; order Lepidoptera; family Crambidae; genus Scoparia; species Scoparia ambigualis. The sequence goes on from OY992523.1 coordinate 21,780,033, forward strand.
TTCAATTGACAGCTGTCAGTGGAGTTCTTCAAGCTGCGTTCGTAGTTCAGCGGTATTTTGTCGTACGGATGCATTCTAAGCACATCGTCGGTGGCCAAACTCCTTGTGTTGTTATGAAAGAGGATGTCCATTTGATGATTAAAAGCTCCGTACATTGAAAACATCGCGCTATGGAATGGATAATGCTTTCCAAATAATTGATCCAACTTTGTGAACACGTTTATTATTTCTTGTTTCCGCATCGCTGTGATGTTTTTGGCCGTGAAGATATGACCGAGATTCGACCAGCTGAGAAAACAGTATTTAGTGTTTTCCTCGGGGCATATTGGCAGTAATCTGATCGGTTCCTTCGCCCAGGGATACCCGGGCAATTTCCTGACTGTAAAACAAGACAAGTTTTTAGTTTATAGTACACGATTTATGAACATACTTTCAATATAATCGAGGAACTTCGTGGTCGACCACATTTCGGCGACATTCGCGTATGTACGATGGCGGACTCCGTCGCTTTACCAGTCTAAAGGTCAAAATCCCTTGCACACCGCGTCGTCTATTTGGTACGGGCACGCACCTGGGCGGTCGTTGCGCTTCATACGAAAATCGCTGCAAAGTGGTAGAGCGACGGTGACCCCGACCGTACAGTAGCGTCACATGAGGTAGCGTGCTCGTAGATCGCGTGCAAGTAGGGTTACCACCTAGGAATTTGAAAAGTCCTGAAAAGAAGCCTGACATTTTGATAAAAGTCCGGACTTTTTAGTCACAAAATGAAACATTACTTACTCACTTTATATGTTTTGTTTTTAGATACTTAAATGAGAAGTTAATAAAGATAAAAGACTTATTTGATATTACTTAAAATGTAGTTTTGTTACTCATATTCCAAAGTCCGGACAAATTAAAGAGCCGGACAAAATCCGGACATGTCCGGATTAATCCGGACGGATGGTAACCTTATGTGCAAGCGATATATCGCCGAAAAGTGGTCGACCGGCAAGTTCCTCGATCGTTTAAATACACTCTTTATTTTTGACTATTATCCAAAAGGGTCAGTCAGACATTAGACAAAGAGGACCGCAAAAACAGTGCACACCATTCTAAACGGCACACAAAAATAACAACTGCACATGTGCTCAGCGTGATAAGTGGGTGTAGGGTTGCTGTTAAAAACAAAAATAAAGTAGTTATTCAAAATACTGTTTTAGTATCACTGTGCACTGGTAACCATTCACTTGTTTAAAAAGTAAAAAAGTGGCGAACGTTGCTTGTCATATTTTCATCTCTGCAAAAAAAAATACTGTCTATTTTTCTAAAATAAGTACTGTTTGTTTTTATTATCTTACCTTAAAATAATTTTTTGTTATTTTTTAAAGGTGGCAACCCTAGGTGGGTGACGCCATCGCCGTTTTATGCTGTTGGATGTATCAGCTGTCTTCAGTGCTTTAGTCGCCTTTTACGATACCCAAGATAAGAGATAGGGTTGGTTGGTAGATTCTTCTTTTAAAAAAGTCAGTTCCTCAGTGGTTGAAGCTTCTGCACTCAGAATTGGCCTTATCGCCGTTACCAGCAGGTGAAATGAGCTAGAGGCCAAGAGTTTATCCGTAGTGGATAAAAAAGCAATAATAATAAGCGTTTTTGTTTATCTGTAACTGTAACCGTGTCTCGTAGCGGTGAAAGAATACTACCACCACCTTTCTTCCCTTAGGTGTGATAAAAGGCAACTAACGGACTAAAGACTGCACATACATCTAACAGCATAGTGCGGCGATGGGAACACCACCTGTCATATTGAGCACATGTGCAGTCGTTCTTTGGTGAAAAGTGGACTATGGCGAGGACTGCTTTTGCTGTCCTCATTGCCTAGTCTCTGACTAACCCTTGACTAGCAAATTAAGTATTTTTTTCATTTTGTTAGAACAAAAGTAAAGTACGTAGCATAAAAAAGAGTAAGTATTTATTTATTTGTCTTTATAAAGTATTTTCTGTTGCTCTTTGCGACATTTAACAAATATTTGTCTTTTACGTAAATAGAGTATTTTAGCGTACTTTTGGTGTCGTAGATTATAAAGTACGCCTACATGAAAAAGAGGACAGTACTCTATTTTAGAGTAGGTACGGGTGGCAACACTACCGCCAACAGCTAGTGGTAATTAAATAACAAACTATACACAGACATAAACAATACAATGAAAAAGTATAACCAACCTGTGTACAAATCATGCGTCTCCATTTTGATGAAAGCCACATCGCTCTTGCCCTCAACGAGCGCTCTTAAAGCCATCATTTCCCCGCTCAGTACGACCCCGTCTTCTCTATAACAACTCTTCGTGAAAAACTCTTTAGCAGTATCAGTCACGTTCAATTTCTCAATACCGGGGGCGCAGATTTCGCTGAAATAATCCTTGATGCTGTTGCATTGCACATTCTCTTTGTTGATGATGTAGCGTAAAACGGAATGCCACGCGAAGCCATCATACTCGGGGAAGGCGGCTCGTTTGCCGCGCAAATCCGCCATCTTTGTAATGCCGGACGCTTCGGTGACGTACGCTACCACTGTGTGGGTTTGCTCGACGATTGGCGTCAACTCGTGAAGGATCGGTGTGAGGGCGTAGTCTCTGTAACATGGCAACATAAGATATAATCACGGCTATTATCCCCGAAGGGTTAGTAGACTAGGCAATGAGGACCGCAAAAGCAGTCCTCTACCATAGTCCACTTTTAACCAAATAGCGACTGCACATGTACTCAGCGTGACAGGTGGTGAGACCGCCGCCGCCCTATGATGTTGGATGTAAATGCAGTCTTTAGTCCGTTAGTCGCCTTTTACGACACACAAGGGAAGAGAGGGGGTGGTAGTATTCTTTTACCGCTACGCGACCCGGTTATTTCCCACGATTATAGCCCAATCTCCTTATGTCCTTTTCCTTCCTCAAAGGTCCCACTGCATCTGCGACTCCTCTGGGCCCTGATTCTGTATCGCAATCTATAGATTCCACATCTAAACCTTACCGCGCACAAACGTCAAACGCATACGTTTTTGGGAAGATATCGTAACTTTTTAAGGAATTAACGTGGTTTTGAAACAAGGAATCGTTACAGAATAAGGGCCCTGGTTTTGCGGGTGTCCATTAGGGTTGCCAACTTTTTTAGAACAAATTAAGGATTTTTTTATTTTTTTAGAACAAAAAAGTAAAGTACAACTAAGTAAAGTACAGTAAAAGAGTAAATATTTATTTATTTGTCCATAAAAATGTATTATTTGTTGCTCTTTGCGACATTAACAAAATTTGTCTTTTACGTAAATAGAGTGTTTTAGCGTACTTTATTGGTGTCGATTATAAAGAACGCCTACATGAAAAAGAGAACAATACTCAATTTTAGAGTACGGGTGCATGGCAACCCTTGTGTTTGTGTCGGAGGTAAAACTTTCCATCCAGGGGCCCAAGTCTGCTAATTTACGAATGGCATAATTGAATCGCAATTGTATCGCATTGTAATTGTTTGACACATTTGGTATTCTTAAATGAGTAAGAGAATACCAAATATGTCAAACAATTACAATGCGATCCAATTGCGATTCAATTAAGCCATTCGTAAATTAGCAGACTTGGGCCCCAGGAGACCCGCCTGCACGTTTGCCTCCTGTAGCGACACATTTTGTTGCATCAGCAAAAATATTCGTAGCCGTAGCATCGCCGTAGCATCGTAGCTGTATACCGTAGCTCCGCATCAACCAGTCGTAGTACGTATGGCTATTGGCGTAGTACTATTATTTATTCTGTGCTATTGGCTACACGCGTGCCTGTCGGTTTTGTCATGCTAGTATTAGTGGTTATCAAGATCAAATTGATATTATTTTTGTGTAACCTTGTATGCAGTTATTTAATAGACTTTTATTAACTTCTCTCCTGTTTTATTCTAGACATCAATAAACCCTTCTGATTATAACATTAAGACAGTGCAGTTCTCATATAAATATAAGGTTACACATTACATTTATTCTCATTAAGAATTACACATTAATTCACTTACATGAGAACAACACAATTAACACTGCAGTACACGCGCGGGCTACATATGTAGCCCAGGGTATTGTTTATAGCAATAACTTCGTGAAATCATGCGATTTGACTTCGAGTGTCTAGCTAAGCTCCGATAGGTTGTTGCTCGATGCATTCAGTATGATGTGAGAGCTGACATCTTGCAGATGTGCAATAAATCAGTACTTAAAGTTGGTGGGCTACATATGTAGCCTGCGCGATTGCTGGCGGACCTTTTTAGTTACGTGATATTTTTTTAAACAAAGGTAACTATTTCATTTCTTTTAATGATTTTTGTATTCTATATTACATTAGTAATTTTAAAACTTACTATTCATTCATACTTTGTTTATAGATTGCTAAATATGGATTCTAGAGTTGAGGAAAATGTGTTGAGATGGCTAGAAGAGGTAGAAGAGGGGTTAGATGAGGATGACCTGATTGAAAGCGAACAGGAAGAGGATTTGAGAGAAGATGAAAATATGATAAAGTCTTCTCACGACACTGATACCCAGCAAGAATATAATGAGGAAGACAACAGAAGGTAGTGATTCGGATGACAATGTGCCACTATCAGTTTTAGCAACTTATAAGTCACGAAATGAAACCGAGTAGAGGAAACCACATTTTCCTGCGACAAAGGTTTGTTCTTATAACGTTATACTAAGGCCACCAGGGCTAAAAGGTACAGCTTCTAATGCTACTACACCTCTGCAATGTTTCGAGTTAGTTTTTGACCCTGATATCTTTGAATCGTTGGTAAAATATACAAACATTTACATTGATGCTATCAAGACTAAATATCAAAGAGAACTAAGAGCTTTTGTTGGTTTACTTCTAGTCTTAGTGTCAATAGATCAAGACGTCAAAATCTTAAAGACTTTTGGGACACCTCTATCTTGCCAGAAACTCCTCAACAAGAAAATATACCAATTCGAGGCGGCGTTGCACGCTGTTCCTTTTGTACCAGAAAACGAGATTGCAGCACAATAAAAACTTGTTCCAAATGTTTCAGACGTAACAACCATCAAATATTAATTCCTTTATGATATAAAAATTACTAATTTTTCTAAAAAATATGTCTACACTATAAATCTAAAGGTGATTGATTTCGAATAAGTAAAAATAATGTAATGTCAGAAGTCATGTTGAGATTTTTCAGCGCCAAGCTAGTGGCTTGTTTGCAATACAATAATTTATTATTGCACTTGACTATTTTATTTTTGTTTTGGTATTGTTTTACATTTATTTAGATTATATACCTATTTGATATTTAAGGTACCTGCCTACTTAAATAAAGCTTTATATTATTTATTTATTTATTTATTTCGGGACAACAAACAGTTACAACATATTATATAAACATAAAATCATAAATATCTGGTGTAATACACCACATCAACAAACACAATATTGTAACCCACGACATTATCCACATATTAATAAAGAAAAAGTGTGCTACTGTGGATCCTGCGCCACTGCAAGTGCTTATGAAAACAATACAATTTTATATTTTAATTTGAAACATTGAATAATTCTGAAATAAACAAAAGTAAAAGATTTGAAAATGCTGCACCTATTGTGACTTTACAAAATATACCTAAGCTAAATTCACTTATTTCTATTGTAAGTTTACAAAATATTACAAGTTTACAAAATATTGCAAGAATAAGAGAAGAAAACAGAACCCTGCTAACACCCCCCAACCATTCCCCTCTCTTGCCTTTGTCTATACAAAAACTTAAGGGAGTCTGATTTAAATTTCCATTTCGAAGTAGAGAAAATATCAATGGTTATAAAAGTGACGTTATAGGACTCAGCCATTCTACGCATAGGACAACGCAATCCAGTGTTTGTACGACAAGTGTTAATGGCAAATAAACTTTCACCACGGACCTTGCGTTTGTTAGCAGATCGTGGAACAGTATAATGTATCCCATCAGTTAGATCAATACAGTCAAATTGGTTATTAACTATACCATACAATAAGTTAACTTCCAGGTATTTACGTCTGTCCTCTAAGGACAACATATTATATTTGCTTAGCAACTGTGAATACGATAAATAATGCCTGCAGCACCTATAGTGCATTGAGCGCATAAATTTATATTGGACCTTCTCAATCGCATCTCCATATTTATGGTAAAAAGGGTTCCAAACTACAACCGCATATTCGAGCTGTGCACGAATGAGAGCTTTAAACAAATAAAGGTAGGTTGAAGCTCGTTTAAACTCCGTTGAGGATCTCATCACGAAACCGTACATTTTAAATGCCTTATTAACTATACTCTGAATATGTCGATCCATTATCAGTTTACTATCAAACGTTACGCCGAGATCTTTAACTGTTACAACGTTATTCAACTCAGTATTACAAAGCTGGTAGTTATAGTGAATAATGTTAATATTTTTTGTAAAGTGAATGTAGTTACACTTTGGAATACTGAACTGAAGTTTGTTACGAACACAGTAGGCAGTAAGTCTATCAAGGTCCTCCTGGAACAACTGATTGTCCTCAGATGTGTTTATGCACTTGTAGATTTTCAAATCATCAGCGTACATAAGAAAAGAAGAATTCTGAAAGCAGGTTGCAATGTCGTTGACATAAAGAACAAACAACAGTGGTCCCAAGATAGAGCCTTGTGGTACTCCAGATGTTATGTATATGTTTTCCGATTGATAGCCGTTTACAACCACTATCTGTGTTCTATTTTGAATATAAGAGCTAAACCATCGGAGCAAATTCCCACGGATGCCGTTGAAAGCAATTTTATTAAGAAGTATTTCATGATCTACCTTGTCAAAGGCCTTTTTGAAGTCCGTGTACACCGCATCAACTTGTACACGGTTATCAGCATTCTTGAAAAGATAACTTGCAAATACTAGTAAATTTGAAGTAGTAGAACGACGTTTGACAAACCCGTGTTGTTGAGCTATTATATTTTGATGCAACATGGGGTAAATTTCGTTATGCACCAGTCTTTCAAAAAGCTTTGACAAGGCTGAAAGAATAGAGATAGGCCGATACTGCTCAACGTCGTGTCTCGATCCTCCCTTGTGCACCGGCACGATATTAGCGCGTTTCCACAATTTCGGGAATACACCATAATGAAGGCATTTGTTATATATGATGAAAAGCGGCTTACCAATGACTTCGGCAGTGTGCTTAAAGAATGCTGATGGATAACCATCAGGACCTGCCCCTTTGGAAGGATCAAGCAAGGTAAGCTCCTTCACGATTTTCTTTTCATCAATAGACAGGTTTGCCACTAGGCTGGTGTTAGTATCATTAATATGTACCGGTTCCCTCCAAGTAGGCAAAGTTGGAGACGCAGGTTCAAACACCGATACGAAGAAATCAGAAAACATGTTGCATACTACCTTTGGATCATTAGATTTACCATTCTGATAATGCATTAATGATGGAATTCCAGATCTGCATTTACGATTAGAGACATATGTCCAGAAATGTTTGATATTACTTGTGAGGTTGTCCTCAACAGAATTAATATACGAGGAATAACAGGTGCTACAAAGATTTTTGAATGACAAGCGATACTTAGAAAATTCTTGATAGTCTTTAATGCTGCCAAACTTCTTCCACCTAATCCAGGACTTAGTCTTCTTTTTATGAATTTTGATAAGAGGTTGAGTAAAAAAGATTGGATAATCTGAAGATCGAGATTTGGCAAGAGGTATATGGGGTCGGATTATCTCGTCTAATTTGTTGTAGAAAGTGTCTAAGGCTGCCTCAGGTGATAAGTGATCGAGTAACTCATAACAATCAACTACCCCCAATATTCTTATTTATAGAACCATAGTCGGCCTTGCGGAAATTGTATTTGGTAAGTTTTTTTTGTTTCATATTCTTAAAAGTAACGCTAGCCAATGCATTAATGATAAAAGGTGGATGGTGAGGGTCGATTGGAAGTAATGAGTCCTTTAACTGATTTACTGTACAGGAGTTGTTTGATATGAATAAATCTAGTATATTCCCTGCACCATTAAGTACATTATTATACTGATAAGCATCAAGTACAGACATTAATTGATGGAGTTGAGAGCACACAGGGGATGACCCAGTACATATCATTCCAGATGCATTGATCGAGGGTGGAGGTTGAGGTGCAGCCCAAGCTACATCGGGTAGGTTATAATCACCAACAATAAATACACTCACCATGTTAGAGTTACATAAAATGTCTTGAAGTAATTCAAGGTGATTTATATATACATTAGTGGAGACTCTGGGTGGTATGTATGCAGCACTAAAAATATGCACTCCTGACTTGTCTCCACTTGGGATGCTTACCATCAGATGTTCAATGTTTGTCGGAGGAGAATTGTGAGCATTATTTGACCAATTAAATAGGGTGGGATTAAGATCACGTAGGATCGCGATGAGCACACCGCCACCATCACACTTTTGGGAGGATTCCCGATCCCTGTCGCATCTGTACACCACATAGCGACCATCTATAAATTCATTGTTGCTTATATCTGGTACCAACCAAGTTTCCGTTAATATGATAACATCAAATGAGAACGTTAAGATGTTCATATAAAGTGTTTGCAGTTTAGTTCTCACGCCTCTACAGTTTTGATAATATATCACTAAGCTTCCTGAGCTATCCATATTCGAAAAACATATATATTGCAAATTCATATAAAACTAAAAGTATTTCGGAATTAAGCGATGGTTGTATTAAGCGTGGAGTGAGAACCTGAGTATATGGAACTAATTTTAATGGGAGGTGATCGAGAGTGTCCATAAGAGATCGTTTTAAATGTACACTACTAGAGTATCTGCCGTATTCACTGAGAGGTAAAATAGACAACTTATTAATATTTAGCGACAAGAACATTGAGATGAAAGCAGTTTTCTGACTTAAAATCTCAACAAAAAAACAGTAACTTACATAGAAACAACAACAACAGTAACTTACAAATGCTATCATCGTCAAAACAATATTAAAGATATAATTCAAAGCAAACAAACTATTATTATTATTATGCATGAATGAAATTAGTGTCTTAAGGTAAAGTTCATTCATTGGTGGACGGAGCAGCAGCTCTGATCTTTTTGAGGTCATCATCGCCTCGAATTGCAAAGGCTGCTGTGCCATCACCCTCGCGCACAAGTATGGTTGCGTTTGCGACCCACACATATTTATAATTGTTCTTCTTGGCCACTTCTCGGGCTTTTCGAAATAACTGCTTCTTCTTTAGGGTCAGGTGTTCATTCAAGTAAATTGAGACCGGGGTAGAATCCGACATACCAATTAGATCCGTTTTTATTGCTCTTTTGTTGCGAAAGGCGTTGAGTAAATTATCCCTTTGCATACGAGTCGTGAATTTAACAACGACATTTTTAGGTCTAGTGGTTTCTCGGTCGGCGTGTGGGACCCTGTGGATGGAGATGATTTCGCCGCGTTGAATCGGACACTTTAAAACATTGCCAATTTTTTCGACTATGTCCCTTAACTTTTCATTTCGCCTATCAGGGAGATTACATATTTCCACGTTGCATGAGCGAGCTTGCTGTTCAATCATATCTAACTTAGCAGCAAGGTCGTCAAACTTTGATTCAGAGGCTGAGGAACCCCTACGAAACTCTTCTTCAACGTGCTTCTCTAGAGTATCGTGTCGCTCGGATAGGTTCTCAGAGGCCGTCTGCAGACTGATCACTTCCTTACGTATATCCGATACCTGTTGATTTAATTTGGATTGCTCCACTCTAATTGTCTTCATTTCATTTTTTTATATCCGACAATGTGGATTGGATATCATTTCGCATCACAGTCAAATCACTGGCCATCTCATTGCGCCACTTGTTTAGAGTCTTGGTTAACTCCGAAGAAAATGTCATGAAATCCATGCAGGCCGTAGAATCCTGTGATTTTTGGGCAGTGAGATGCGTAGTTGCAGTATTGGAGCACGGTATCGCTAAACCACGATCCAGGTCCTCGTATGACATATTCATGGAATCTTCGTAGACAGGCATCTGTGTACCACGCACAGGTGTGTTTGTATTTGGTCTATTGCGTTTCGTTATGTTATTACAAGGTGGACACTTCCATGAAGCCCTGTACTCCATGCTTAAAGCAGCATACTGCATAGATGTTAAGTTCATGCATTTATAATGGTATTTTCCATCACATGTGCAGCACACAAGAATGTTGTCAGACGGAACTCGAGCAGTTTTGCAGCATTCCATTTTTAACTACTTAAACTGAAATTGTTCAGATTGAGCACTAGTATGAGATTAATTCTTTGTAGAGATGTTCAGCCACAGTTCTCTGATGGAAGCTTAAGCAAAAAATTAAAAAAGTATGTATAAAAAAGAAAAAAAATCCTTTTCCCTATCACAATATGTTTCAATTTCCAATAAATAAAGTTGCATAAATTTTATGAACAAAAAAAGCGATCTCCTAGGTTCGGGGGTTCGATCCACGATCCCTGTGGTATAAACACTTGATGAAGCAAGCGCCGCGCCGTCTCGGCTACGGCTGATGTTACTGGAATGGCCAAAAATTGTAACAAGTTCGTAAGATGTATTACACTTTGTTTTGCATTGGGTAGGTAACACAAAAATGAATGATAATTGTACACCCACTAGCAAAGATTAAAGTTCACAGTCACAACGATTTATAAGCGTTTTTAGCAAATACTAATAGTTTTATTGGTTAATTTCGAGTTTAATAGCACTGGTTATCACTGTCAACACTTGAGTCACATAAATAACGAGATGAAAGATTGTTATTGTTATGATGTTCGACACTTTACTTTCCACCGAAATGTTCTTCTCACTTTCACTGCTTTATGACAGTGGATAACTCTCACAGACAACTATTAGACTACTAACTTCTCGATTTTACTATAAACAATGTTGTAAAGTTAATAATTTATTTTTAATGAAATAATGTTTACGGAGCAAGATACGACAGGGCACACTAGCGCCAATTACTGATTATGGGGTTTTTTTTATTAAAATCAATAACCTAAGGATTACCTAAACCTCCTTTTCATGCGCTGTTATGCATGTGGTAAAGGGCAGCCCTTACCACATGGGTAAGCTGGGCACAGGCCCAGCAGTGGGACGTTATCACTGATTTATTCTATAAACATTACATAAAGCTCTCACGGTAATAAATCAGCTCTATAGTTGAAACCTAAATGTGTCAAGAAACGCTTTTTGGTACTGAAATAGTGCTATATGCAGCATTTACGTCACAAATTTGCACTATAAAAGTAAACAAAACATGTTTAAAGTGCTTTTTGCACCGTAAACAAATCCAGTGATCTTTTTTATCACACTTATTCAATCATTGTATTCGTGTTGTGGTCGTGTCGTGTGTTCTCCAACAGAAATCTTCTAATAACAACAACAAATATCTATGCTTTATTTCATTCGCCAATGTAATAAAAAGGAAAAGGACACTACGTAGCTCTGCCGTAACTTGCACTTGCGAAATTAATTGTATTGATAAAAATCATTAATACCAATTTCAAATTTGATAATGCGCCCTCGTAGTTTTCCTGTCTTAATTAAATTAAAATTAATAAAATAAGTAATTTTCCCGATTATGGCTGCTATAGTACACATTGGCACCAGCCGTGCTGCTAATGTGCTTTCATGGCAGAAAACAGCAGCCATATTTAATTAATTATTTATGGCTACTGTTTTAGTACTTTTTTATCACGACTTAGTATCGTAGCAGAACAAACCAACTCACCTATAGAGCTATTTAGAATTGAAGTTATTTGACAGCTGCAACACGAGTCGCTATGGTACTGTTAAGTACTGTAGAAAAGTTATCATGATTTTTACAGAACTAGCTCCATAGCGATGTTAAGGGAGCTTGTAAGAAGATATAAAGTTACGTAATGGTTGAGCAAGGTACTTTTATAGTGCAAATTGATCCTGTAATAGTGTTTCCACACTCCTACAATACTAGTAGGTACTGTAAAAGTTATTTTCACGCATTATTATAGCAAAATAGATACACAAAACTGTCAATAAGGTCTCTTATCTATCTATCTTAGTACTAAATAGTGCCATAATCGCTTTTATCACATATATTACAGTGCAACACTTTAGTAATTCTTTTGTATAGTCCTGTAAGCTTTCTTAGTGCAAAATTATAGAACTTAAATGCTCATCCATTTTAAAGAAGCAAAACGCTCTGTTATAATCTTTTATGGTACAAGCAGTCACAATGATCACTATTATAGGCCTACTATATCACTGTTTGGTAATAAAATGCCTTGGTTATAGAAGCTTTTGTTACTTGGGTATGTATGTATGTAAGAATGTATGTATGAATGTATGTATGAATGTATGTATGTATGTATGATAATGATGATAAATGTTAGTTCCAACGTACCTCATGCCTTTGAGCAGCCAGTTGCTGTCCGCTTGTACCACGCATTCACCGTGTTCTGCTGCTGCCATACAAGTCTGTGTAGAAAGACAGGGGTTACCATAACTTGGCTTTAAACTAATGAAACCTGAAGAAAGTTGAGTTTCGGACGCGAATTCACTGTTTTTAGCTATCCGGATTATACGTAATAATAACTAATTTAACATTAATCGTACTTATTTTGTTTTGTATTGCTTTAGTTCACGTTGTTATTTAGATATTATTGTATGTCCGAAACGGCTAAAACTGCGTATGCTGTTTTATTTTTTATGACCTTAATGTAGAGGTACAATAGTTTACACAATAAACATTTTCTATTATATTCTATTTAAAAGTAATTGATATTAATTAACAATTCCTCGTTTTGCTTTTCAAACAAAAAACATCATTAATATTTTGGTAATAATTTCTCGTTTTTTTTTTCAAACAAAAAAAAATACATATCAATAATAATATTTTGGTGGGCTACTTATACACGATAAGATAAGATAATTAATATTACCTTCACGTCAGGTCTGAAAGTGCACTGCAGCGGCGGCGAAACTCCATAAACGGCGCCAGCCTCGCTCAGCCATTCGCATTTGTTCTTCTCCAATATGGACGTGGTGCACAGGGTGATGTGTCTAGAACAGCGAGACCATCATTGTGAGCAATCGCAATTGTTAAACTACCTTGGGTGTGGTCAGTACTCTGATGGGTGACCTTTTTTTGCTGTTTCTTGGTAAGATAATAAGTGTACGTGTACCGCCTGTTGATACGCGATGCGTCGACAAAGTTGCATGCGTTGCACACACTGAAGCTTGAGTGCCTACTTCCAGACTAAATAAAATGTAACTACTAAGTAGATACGTGTGCGAAAATATACCATATACATTGACGGTAAACTTAGTATGAACTAGTTTCGACGTAAGTATTACTTTGTAATAAATAAGAAACAAAAACCACCAAAGATATAAAAAGATTCAAATAAACATTAAAGATAACGACGTTTTGTTATCATCGAGTTTATATGAGCGTCTTACGGAAAAGAAAACATATAAATAAATTACGAAAAAGAAATTAATAACAAACAGAGCTTATCCAAAAATTTCAAAATATTGTGTGCAAATGTCTCACCTCGGCGGGTCGCAGCCACTCTGGCTGTACGCCTCCCTAAATCCCTTTGCTTTGGCCAAGTAGTCCATAGGCACCAATGGCGGCTGCAGCGGCTGCGGCTGCGCTTGGTGTATCTCCAGCAAGGAGGCTAACGCGCCCCTCCAGTGATGGTCTATGGTCACCGAGCTGTTTGTTAGGGAAAGAGCCAGCGCGGCGACGGCGGTTGTTGCTTTCCTGTTGTAAGAAATTGGTGATTTTTATTTTTATTTATGTAGAAATGTCTTTTGTACTTATATGTCACTTCTGAAAATGTAATTTCTACACAAATGTCTTATAGCTGGACTCAGGGTTTTCATAAACAATAGGACAGTGAAAAGACACTGCTATTTTGGCAACGCTTATTTTCAGCTTGCCCTCGCGAAAAGTTAATTTACCAATGCACAAAGCGGTTTGGAAGATTTTAACGACATCTACTGACGTGCCAAATGCCTTCCGCAGCAGAGAGAAAGCTTAGAATAAGGCTACGCTTAGTGTATCTGCAGCAAGGAGGGGAGAGCCCCCTGCCAGTGGTGGTCTATGGTTACTGAATTAATTGTGAGGGACAGAACTACCACGGCTTCCTATTGTGACATTCACGACTATATATCCCCGAAGAGTAAGTCAGAGACTACACAACATAGTTCTTAACTTAACTTATTTAAAAAAAATACAGTTTTTTTGGACTAACCTCTTAGCCACTATACAGACCAGGGCCGGTGCAGCCACACGAAACCACGGTATCTCCGAATCTTATATTATCTGTAACGGTTCGAGTGTAATGTAGGGGAGCTTTGACATCAGCAACGGAGCCGAGAACCAAAGTATTTGAAAAATCTCACCTCGGCGAGTCGCAGCCACTCTGGCTGTCGCTTCAATAAATCCCTTTGCCTTTAGTCAAGTAGTCCATAGACACTATTGGCGGCTGTATGCGCTTGGTGTATCTCCAATTTTTTGGACTCGCGTCTTAGCCAGGACCGTAGCAGATGGCGATCCATTAGTCTCTATGGGAACAGGCGTGAGTTGATGTATGTACCTCTTAGCCACTATGACAGGCCAGGGCCGATGCAGCCACACGCAGGGCTCCGCCGCGGCCAGGGGCTGCGCGCTGCCGTCGCGGCACAGCAGCGAGTACTGCGACGCGTCGGGGTACGGCCCGGAGCGGTTTGTCTTCAACTGTTGGAAGATAATCAGGTGTCAGTACTGTGGAGTCTATGCTATGTAAGTGCCTTCGCACACGGCGGCGTATCGTAATCGTATCGTAAGCGTATCGTAATACGCGCGTAAGACGAGAGCAATACGAGCACGTACATGTTCTATCATACAAGTCCGCACACGAAGCGGTGTCTCTGCACTTAGTGCACTGGCAGGTTCTACGTTTAAATAATCATTACATATTATAAAGTAAACTCGCCGTTTTCCACTGTCTGTTGCACCGCACTATTCTCCTAAACTACGCAATGGATTTTTATGCGGTTTTTGCTAAAAGATAGAGCGTTAACTGAGGATGTTTTATGTTTATATTTTGTAGATATATTTTTTTTAAATGGCTGAAGTATGACGGTTTTTCTAAGTTAGCGTGGACGAGAAGGCGCGGGCGGGCCGCTAGTACCTATATGAATAAAATATAGTTACTTGAAATTGGAATGTAAAACGTCTAGTTAGAAAGATCGATCTGAAGTGCCAATAAGGATAGACTAAACTTATAGCATGAAGTTTTTGATATTGTGATGTTTAATATTGTAGAGTAGTAGTATTATAATTAAATATAAAGTCCTTTACTAAGAAAAGAAGTTGTTTCATTCCAAAACGCCCCCGCAACATTTTCAGTACCTACACACGCCAGCACATCATCATAAGCCTATAAACGTCCCACTGCTAGGCACAGGTCTCCCACGTGGGGATATATGAGCCATAACCCACCACGCTGGCCCAATGCGCGTTGGTGGGTTTTAACAACTGTCATCTCACGACAACAACCGGGACCTTTCTTGGTCTCTCGCGCGCTGTTCTATCTACACATCGTTTCAAAATTGAAGACTGTCTGCAATAGGCTCTCTAGACGAAGAACGCCCTGACGTCATCCAGCTTCGAACTACCGGAACCGCAATAGATTGTGTCTACGTAAAGACAGAAGACTATCTGCATCAGTCACTCACCCCGAACACAGCACGTGACCTCACTAGAATTGAAAGAACTTGAAGATTCTAAACAATAAGACTACCTGCAATAGACACTCACCCCCCCAGTATGCTCTGACGTCATGTCACGTGACGTCACCGGCCTCGACCAGGCAGCTGAGCACGCCCGTGCCGCCCTAGTACAGGTCGTGCTCGCTGCACTTGGTGGAGCCACAAGCATCGCATAGAGCGGAGTTTCTATTCTATTATTCTGTCCGTTAGGAGTCTCTATACTCGATCCTTGTCTCCAACTTCTGCGTCTTTGTCTCTCGCGCTATTGCCCTACGTACAGTCACTAGCATTAAGGTGTGACTATCGACGGCCTGCAAAAATATCTGATCATTGGTGGAAGGCATATGCCTATAATATGCCTTCCACCAATGATCAGATATTTTTGCATCATCACATCTTAAGGCTAGTGACTGTACAAATCATTTCAAAACAGAAGACTGTCTGGAATTTAACAGACACTCACCCCAAATACGCTTTCTCCTCACCAGCTCCATCCACGTGACGTCACTATTCTTGAAGGAACTTGTAGATTCTAAGCAGAAGACTATCAGAAGAGTAGACACTCCAAAGACCCCAAAGTTTGTCACTCGCGAGCTGTCCTTCTTTCTCGAATCATTGCCCTACGTCTGAGTATACATCGTTTCAAAACAGAAGACTGTCTACTCACCCCGAAGTACGCCCTGACGTCGTCCAGCTCCGCCCACGTGACGTCACCGGCCTCCACCAGACAGTTGAGCGCGCCCGTATCGCCCCAGTAGGGGTCGTGCTCGTTGCATGCGTTGGAGCTGCAGGCACCGCATAAAGAGGAGTATCGAGACTCTGTGAGAAAAGTGGTTGTGTTAACAATTGGTTAGTATTGATAATGGCGACGAAGCAGACCGAGGCGAAGATGGCGTGACGAGCTCGACATCAGCCAGATTATACCACTGTGGCGGACAGAAAAAAGTGGAAAGGAGGTCTTTGCCCTGCAGACTGCGTGGGACAGAATAGACCAATAATAATAATTACACTATCATGTAGTATTACCTTAATATCACTATACGAATTCACATAGTAAGATAAGTAATGCTGTTCTAAAAGATGAAAGTATTAGCATCGAGGGTCCTTAGTCCTTGGTCACTGGATAGCTGACCAAAGTAAAACCATCTCGAGCTCATCCGTGCCACAGAATAACTAATAGTAGGTACTAACGTAACGTGTCCGTGCTCCGGAAGGCGCGAAAAGCCCTCGGTTCCGGTTGTTGTCGTAAGATGGCAGTCGTCAAATAAAACTTACCAGCCCGCATTGGGCCAGCGTGGTGGATTATAGCCATCCTCATGTGCTGATGTCCACGTGGGAAGTGCTAAGTCCGGCACTTTCACTCACCTCAACCGGTACTTATACTTAGGGTTAATTGCCACCTTTTTTTAGGACGAATAGAGTATTTTTTCATTTTGTTAGAACAAAAATAGAGTACCTACATAGCATGAAAGAATTTTTATTTATTTGTCCTTAAAAACGTATTTTTGGTTGCTCTTTGCGACATTGAACAAATATTTGTCTTTCTTGAAGATATTTACAGCCTCTTTGCAATCATAATTTAGATTAAAATTATAAGATAAGATAATTTAAGATAAGATAATTTATTGCTGTATAAAAACTTAGCCTAGATACAAAAGACTTATGTTAAGAAATTAGGGTTAGTGTATATTATAATAATATGTGATACCCTTAGATTAAAACAAAAAGGGAAGATACGGCATGCTCCTACTTGTAGTCATTCAAAATATAGTCCTACTCAACTACTTAAGCAAACACTCACACACGCACACCTATAAAGTGTAAATCGAGCAAGCGAGACAAAGCGGTAAGTTTCAACGTCAGCGCGAAGGAGTCAGCGAGTAGCGCGTTGACGTCTCGGTCGCTTCGCAACCCAAGCGGCTCACTCACGAGACGCTAATGCCGTATCTTCCCTTTTTGTTTTAATCTAAGGTAATACTTAAGCTAAGCAAACAATATTGCCTGTGTATTAGGTATCTATGCATAAAAGTAGGTTAGTGCTTTTTAGACAATAAAACATTTACACAATAGCTAAACTATAAAATATACGGAAATAGAAAGTACAATTATAATATTAAATATTCCTCTACTTAATTCTCACTCGGTGTTCACGATTACGTAATAACGTATAGTAAGTTATGAACGTCAGGATTGAGGAGCCACCCCTAATTTTTAAAGGAAAATCATACCATCAATTAGTAGTATAAAAAATAATTTTGTAGGACAAATTCTGGAATTTGTAGTATAATACTTTCTAAGGTACATCAGTATAAAGGTGGCTCCTCAATCCATACAGTATGGATTGAGGAGCCAGCCTAGAACTCGGAAAGTAATGAAGTTACATTTTTGAAAATTTTGTATGTTTTAGTAGGTATTTTGTAGGTTATCTACAAAAAATTTCAGTGCAGTACTGCCGAAATTAAAGAAAATACAATAGTTTGGTTGTGGCTCCTCAGCCCGTATACAAAAGCGTGAATTCCTATGAAATTGATCCACATATTAATATATTCGAACTAACGGACAATTAGTAGTATGTATGCTTGAATTTGTAGTATAGAAATAAAATAGTAAGATTAAGTAAATTAGCTAAAAAAATACATTTCATCTGGCTCCTCAATCCAGACACTTGTATTTAAATAATTGACTGTATATACCTAACTATAGAAGATAATCTAAAGCTTTATATGCCAATATTTAGTAGAAATTTCTACTAAATATCTATGTACAAAACAACATTGTACAATTTGTTCATAGGAAGTTATGACGAATATTAGATATTCCATACAATTTATATAAGGTGACCATGTTTTATGAATGAAAACCGGACAAATTGTTGTTTACATTTAATTTTTAACAAAATATATTACCTATATTATTATGAACTTAACAATTATTATAATTATCATAAGGGTTCGAAACGTCAGGAAACTAAAAAACTATGTAATGTAGTAAAATTAAACGCGAGTTAATACGTAAAAAGTGTTTCATTTCAATGTGTAGTGTTCGCTTAAACCTTAGAAAACAATTATTATTATAATGTTATAAATATTGTTTAAATAATTTTAAAGCAAATTTTGTTTTATACAGATTACAAATAAAATTCTTTTCGACACTTTTTCAATGCAACTTAATAATTGCTAATACTTATCGATGATATTGGATAAATACATAGCTTTGCATTTTTAAAAGCTACATTACACTGGACTGTTCTAATCACATCATGTTCCTTTGATTCAGTTATGTAATTTGTTAAGCGTTTAAAACGTTAACCTTTTATCAGATCCTATTTCTGATGACAGAGATTTAGGATCTGAATCTGTGAAATAAAATATATACGTTTAAATAAAATTACTACCAAATTTATGTAAACAAATATATAAAATGTACTTCGTACCTATTAAATTATGTTTAAATATTACGTACAAAAGGAATTAAAGTAAAACTTTTATCATGTCCTATCTACCACATCTGCCATTTTGTAATACTTTACTGCACTGGCATCAAGAACTTTTTGCCGAACTTTATAAATAAAAAAAATCTAATTATACATTTTACTATTGAATCTTATAAAAGTAATTAAATAAATTATAACTTACACTTGACACATTAGCAGTCTCTATTTTTTGAAAAATGGGCTATGGTAGAAGACTGCTTATGCTGTCCTCATTGCCTAGTCTCTGACTAACCCTACGGGGATAATAGTCGTGATTATATGTATGTTTGTATGTATGTTCCTTGGTTTTAACACTTTGCATCGCTCAATCACTTTTCTGATTTAAATGTTAAACGAGAACAACAATAGCAGTATAATTGTCTAAACGTCATCCTGGAGTCATCTATTATCTTTTTGAAGGACTAATATGAACAGTGAAACGCAATTTGTTTTGCTTTCCGTGTATTGTGAACCTTGTACAGTATACAATACAGTCGTTAAAATAATTAAGTACCTAGTAATAATACCTTTCACTTCAACTCTGTTAACGACACCGACACCCATACCCATTCATATATTATTTGTCATAATTACAAAAAAGGTATCAGTCTCGCTTAAATAAAACAAAATTAATTTCATACAAATACCTTTTATGTAGTTATTCGCTTCCCGGTAAGGTGTCACAACATACACGTGTACATACATACACGAACACTTTTCGGCGATATTCGCTTGCGCTCCATTCCGACCGCGTGTACGTACAGTAGCGTACGCGTAGATAGTGTGCAAACGAACATCGCCGAAAAGTGGCCGATCGGGAACTTCCTCTACTGTACCTATAGTATTTGGAAAACTAAGCTACAAACTGAGGTAAGGTAAGTAATCTCATAATAACGTATTTATTACTAGCTATTTTAAATTATGAAAAATCGTATCTGTTATTAACACAAAGAATGGGACGTCTATTATGCATCGTTTGAGAGAGAGAATGAGTGACAGCCACTTTTCAACCGCGCGGCTATGGTCAAACCCTTACAACTTTTTGAATATTGTTTCTACGAATTTGCGACTTTCATTGTTAGTGTTTTACAAATTCCTACGAACGACACTGTTTTTTTTATTTTTTTTTATATAAAAGAAGGAGGCAAACGAGCAGGCGGGTCACCAGACAGGAGAGTAATCACCGCCGCCCATGGACACCTGCAAAACCAGAGGAATCGCAGGCGCGTTGCCGTCCTTTAAGGAAGGAATAGGGTTAAGGAAGGAATAGGAATTGTGTTAGGGGGGGGGATGGGCCTTCGGAACCCTCACTGGCCGGACGAAACACAATAGAACCAAGTGCCATTATTTCACGCCGGATATTCGTGAGAGCGTGGTATTACGCCGGGCGAGCCGGCCTAATGCGTGCTGCAACGCAGCGTGGCTCTACCACTCAGTCAGTGTCACTCATTTAGCACCACCCAGGGGTCACGTATAGGGTCTCAAGGGTAAACCTACGGACGCGAGAAACTTTAACCCCCAAATCCAGTCCGAGCAATCAAAACGGGCACTTAGTATTTTGGCTTATTCAGTTTCGAAAATCATATTGTATGTTAAATAACAATAATTAATACACAAATAAACTTAATGTTTGCGCCTCACGCTGTATTACCAGTGTATGTGTTCTGTTGCAATAATTGAATTACTTAACTGACAGGCGTCGAAAATTGTATAAAAAGGAATCAAAGTGTACGTCATGTCCTATCTACTCCATCTGATAATACTTTACGGTACTGGCATCAAAGATTATTGAGCCAAACATCATAAATAAATAAAACAATCTAATGAATCACACGTTTTATTATTTTTAATCAAAGAAAAAAGTCAAAGTTCGAAAGTAAAGAAATAAGTTGTTACTTATATAACAGCCTTTATTTGACAAAAAATGCTAATGATGCATAACACAAATTACGAATAACGTTATGTTAAGACTGTATGAGAGCAATCTCTTTGCTTTTCCTATGCTTAAAAATGTAATTTGGGACAAAATTGTCAGCGGGAATTTTACCTGTCACAAGCACGAGTAATTTTTAATTAGTATTTTGGTTAACCTTAACTGCTAATTACTGTTGATTCTTGTTAAAGGTTGAAAAACCAATACAGTAATTCAATTTTGATCACGATGACGCATGAACTTTTTATTGTAGGGCGGACAATGAATAGGAAAGTGGGGTGGGTCATCTCCTTTATTTTTCTAACTACAAAGGATTATTATCCTACATCCTTTTGACATTTTGGATCAGGTTCTCAAGAAAAAAACTTTAATTTACATTCTATGATGCTAATAATTCAGGTTTTCTTAGTTTTATATTTAGATTGTTAATTAATTAGTTTTATATTACTACAGTAGTATTTAGTATAGGTAAGTACTTACTATATTTAATCAAAAGATCGTGGATGAGGATTCAATCGAAACTACTACTATGTATGGTTTATTAGTAGTGATCGAAAGCTAGAAGTGCTAAATTTTTACTAAGAACTTTTAAAATGTAAACCTGTTTGCGTGATTTAGGAATTAATAAATAAATAAATGAAAGAGCCATTTATGATTCTTTACCATAACTAAGTTAGTAGCATGACAATTTGTACAATAAAATACTGTTTATGTTTTGTATAAACTTAAACAAATGCTATGTAACCGCAATTGTGATAAATGGCATTTCTGGTCGTGTTCTAAAACTAGAGTCTGAAGAGTTGTAGCCTTTTTTTTCAATTATATCAGCAGTCGGAACTGGTATCATCATCAACCTTTACACGTCCCACTGCTGGGGACAGGCCGTCCCACGCTGGCCCAATGCGGGTTAGTGTCTCATTTGCTTAAAGTTAACGTACGCGTATCGTTTTGTACATACGAAGCAAAACATACAATACGCTACCTCAATACGTGTACTTATATATATTTATATATTTAAGTACACGTATTTTTATTCTTTTTGCCAGTATCGATATGGTCACCCTATATAAAGAATTGTATGGAATATCTAATATTCGTCATAACTTCCTTTGAACAAATTGTACAATGTTATTTTGTACATAGATATTTAGTAGAAATTTCTACTAAATATTGGTATATAAAGCTTTTGATTATCTTCTATAGTTAGGTAGATACAGTCAATTATTTAAATGCAAGTGTCTGGATTGAGGAGCCAGATGAAATGTATTTTTTTAGCTAATTTACTTAATCTTACTATTTTATTTCTATACTACAAATTCAAGCATACATACTACTAATTGTCCATTAGTTCGAATATATTAATATGTGGATCAATTTCATAGGAATTCACGCTTTTGTATACGGGCTGAGGAGCCACAACCAAACTATTGTATTTTCTTTAATTTCGGCAGTACTGCACTGAAATTTTTTGTAGATAACCTACAAAATACCTACTAAAACATACAAAATTTTCAAAAATGTAACTTCATTACTTTCCGAGTTCTAGGCTGGCTACTCAATCCATACTGTATGGATTGAGGAGCCACCTTTATACTGATGTACCTTAGAAAGTATTATACTACAAATTCCAGAATTTGTCCTACAAAATTATTTTTTATACTACTAATTGATGGTATGATTTTCCTTTAAAAATTAGGGGTGGCTCCTCAATCCTGACGTTCATAGTTCTCTGTGTCATCATATGTTTTACCTTTTAACCACTCTTGTACGGTTTTTTTACACTTTACTTTGGTCATGGGGTAAATACATAGAGACAAGTTTATTCTGTTAAACAAAAAATTACCCAGGTGACAGAAGAATCTGTGAGAGTTTGATCTTCTAAATGGTTCAGTAGAGCATCCAATATCTGCACGTCTTCGGCTGGTTTCAAGCGCAGGGTCATAGAGCATTATTGAGTGCTTTTTAGTAATTGTTAGTAAAATAAACAGCTGGCGTACAGATAGGACATCGCATGTAGTAAGGAGCTCTGCCGTCGGGAAGCGTATTGGTCGGAAAGTGCTGACTTTTAGAACTGCTCTCTGTGCTCTTTCTAAGTTTATCATAATAGTTTTGTGTGCACCGCCCCATGATGTAATACAATATACAAATAATGACTGACAAAGTGTTAGATATATTGATTTTAGTAGACTAGCACATGCAATGTGACGAAGATTTTTAAAGACATAGATTAACTTTCTAACTCTAGATGTAAGTGCTTCAATATGTGGTTTAAATTTTAAATACTTATCAATTATTACCCCTAGGTATTTAATATTGTTAGTGCTGCTGAGCTTAGGGCAGAAGCAAGTGTCAGGCGAGTCCTTGCATAGATGGGCTGTTATTGAATGTGAGTTTGGGATAGGTTGGGATAGTGAATTGTAGGAAAAAGTCATATATTTTGTTTTATCTATATTAAGTGTCAGTAAGTTACTTCTAAGCCACTGAGTGACTGTATTAAATCCAGATTGAGCTAGTTCGTACGCCTCACTCCAAGTGTCCGCGCTGAAGAGCAGAGCTGTGTCGTCGGCGTAAGATATTATTTTTCCGCTTTTAGAAAGAGGAAGGAAGCATAAGTCGTTAATGTATGCGAGAAATAGCAAGGGTCCTATTATGCTCCCTTGAGGAACACCATATTCAACAGTCAATTCGTCACTCATAGTGTCATCTATTATTACACGTTGTGTCCGATTAGAAAGATAATCTTTGATGAGGTTATGTGGAACACCCCTTATACCAAGTTCATATAACTTCTCTAGAAGTTCAGATATTGAAATCGTGTCAAATGCTTTTGCGAGATCAAGGAATATGACTAAGCACTTTTTTTGTGAGTCCAGTCGGCTTACAATGTAGTCAGTTAGCTGATGTACTGCATCGTCAGTTGATCTGTCTGCTCTAAAACCGAATTGAGTAGTTGCTAAGAGTTTGTTATTTTCTAAGTATTTTACAAGTCTGTTGTAAATGAGTCTTTCTAGGATCTTGGATATTGATGGCAGTATGGCTATGGGACGATAGTTATTCATACAACTAGTATCTCCATTTTTATAATAGGGCAAATGAGGGCCTTCTTCAATGCATTAGGAAAAATTCCTTTCGCAAAGCATAAATTAAAATGACGTGTAAGCGGGGGAGTAAGTTTATCTTTAAATGTTTTTATGAAAGCACAAGATATTTTATCAATTCCCGTGGCACAGTCATTTCTTAAAGTCATAATAATTTGTTCAATTTCGGTTTCGTCAGTGTCGAATAAGGCAAAAGAGTTTAAAACTGGTAATTTGGAAGGGGGTGCAATACAGGAAGACGGCTGCAAGTGACTGACTGACTTTCGCTTTTGCAGCTAGGTTTTTTCCGATGTTTACAAAGAAATTGCAGTGAGTTTATGAACAGGCGGTTCGGTTTTAGTTGTGTAAGTAAAATCAACTCGTTTTTTATTAAACTTAGGGTAGCTCTATTCCTTTCGTCTCTCCACTTTGCATTCATAAGGGAGAAGACTCTCTCAGTAAACTCTGAAGTACTCATAACCAGTAACGATCAGTTTTTTGTAAATAGAGTATTTTAGAGTACTCTATTGGTGTCGTAGATTATAGAGTACGCCTACATGAAAAAGAGTACAATACTCTATTTTAGAGTACGGATGGCAACCCTACTTATATTACATACATAATACATAATCAAGACTATTATCCCCGAAGGGTTAGTCAGAGAGGTTAGTCAATGAGGACCTTAAAAGCTGTCCTTACCATAGTCCACTTTTCACCAAATAGCGACAGCAGTGCTTAGCGTAACAGGTGGTGATGCTGTTGGATATATGTGCAGTCTTTAGTCCGTTAGTCCTTTAGTCCGTCTCACATTGACAAAATAGTCACCAAAAGCTTTAGGACACTAGGCTTTGTTTTAAGGAACACAGAAGATTTTAAAAACCCCTTATCTATTATAACGATTTATAATAGTCTTGTAATGTCTCTGCTTGAATACTGTAGTGTTATTTGGTCACCCATACGATGTTCACATTAAACGATTGGAGAGTGTGCAGAAAAGATTTCTTTGGCATCTTTCCTTCCGAGCGCACCTTGCTAAAACTCTTGTAACATATGAGGGTCGTCTTAACACTACAATATTTAGAGCGTCAAAAACAGATTACTCCTTGTAACTACCTACATAATACATATGATGATCCTTGATCCTTGATGTCATGTGTCTATTTAAGTTGATGAGTGGTAGCCTTGATTGCCCCGATCTCCATGAAAAAATCAAACTTAATACACCCAAAAAACTACCTCGTATTAGTAGTTACAACATGTTTGTGCCTAAGTCCGTGAAGAGCAATCTGGATTACTATTCTACATTAAATAGGATCCAAAGACAATATAACACTCTTTCTCGGCCAAATAATTTGGAAGTGTTGGATATTTTTAATGACGGTGCTCACAGGTTCCGAAAAGTTATTAGAAATAGTTACGTAAGTCCTATTTAAACTAAGACTAAAGGAGTAAAGACTGCACATGCATCTCAAAAGCATAGAGCGGTGATAGGCTCACCACCTGTCACGCTGAGCACATGTGCAGTCATGCACTATTTGGTGAAAAGTGGACTATGGTAGAGGACTGCTTTTGCTGTCCTCATTGCCTAGTCTCTGACTAACCCTTCGGGGATAATAGTCGTGATTATATTATGTATGTATGTAAGAAAATATACGATCAAACATAAAGCACACGTGACAAAACACGATCGTGGAAAAATGCGATTAGGGTTTTTCCCTCATCATTTCATCCTACCGATGAAAATGCGTTCGAGGCACCAATCGACCAAATCGAAATTCCTTGCTCATATGGTTATTACGGAGAGCGAGCCGGCCCAATGCGTGTGACTCTACCACTCAGGAGTAAACCAGAGGACGCAAGTGTAAAGTCACCTCCTTATTTAGCAGGGCAGAAAAGGCTCATGACGTTGGTGATGACTTTGACCGTGTACTCACGGAACTGTGCTGGTAGCGATTCATTAATAGAATACCACCGCCCCAAGTCTTTCGTTGGGTGTCGTAAAAGGAGACTAACGGTAGTCCGTTAGTCGACTAAAGACTGCACATACATCCAACAGCATAGAGTGGCGATGGGCTTATCAAAATAATACTACCGCCCCACCTCTTCCCTTGGGTGTCGTAAAAGGCGACTAACGGACTAAAGACTACAAAAACATCCAACAGCATAGAGCGGCGGTGGGCTCATCAAAATAATACTACCAACCCCTCTCTTCCCTTGGGTGTCGTAAAAGGCGACTAATGGACCAAAGACTGCACATACATTCCAACAGCATGATGGAGCGTACAGATGTGCAATTATCATTTGGTGAAACGTTGTCGATTAGCAGTGGACACTACTACTCCTACCTGCTTTTGGTTCTCATTGTCTGGTCTCTGACTAACTCTTCAGAGCACGATCCGCGGCTTCTCTCATCCAGCTCTTGAAAGCCACCTTGCGAAGATCGTCGCTCCACCTTGTCTGAGGGCGCCTTAGTCCCTGAATATATGTAGGTATATGATTATGTACTCACTGAGTTCAGCATCACGCTGCGTGTCCAAGACCCAAGGTCCAGCCTTGCAGGAGCGCCCGAAGAACTGCGACAGAGCCTTGATTTTGTTCTCGGCCAACGACAAGTCCGGCTCACAGGAGCGCGGGATCACCAGCGACTCCAAGTACTGCCAAAGACAATATAACAATGCTTTGTAGAGATTTTGTTGATGTTCTTGTTCAGTTGTTCTTTGTTCATGAACACACTTCCAAGATTTCTAATTTTTAAATTTGAATTTCATTCTTATTTCATTAATGATACCTATACTTATTATTATACTGTACTGTCCGCGCGGTCACTGCTTTCAAGGTCCTTATGGCGTTAGTATCTGACTAACCAAAGGGGGGATAAGTATGAATAATCAAGCATTTCTACGTTTCCCCCCACTTACCCCAGTCAGGGTGTCAGACAGCGGTCTGATTTCGTCAACCCCCACGCCCGGGTGGCAGAGGGTCCTGTTCCTCATCACGGCGTACAGGGTGGAAGCACCTTCGGGCAGTATTCGCTTGTTGACGACAGCCACCACTGTACGCTCGTAAGGTCCTGAGGGAAACAAAATAAAGAATAAGGGCAACACTGCTAGCCATTTAGGGACTTTGACGCACGGCAGCGGTTCTCGAGATATTTTTTATCTAAAAGGTATTTTTAGGTTTTTTAGTTTTTAAATTATTTAAGTAGTTTTAGTTGGTATCATAGTTTGTTGTTTAATTTCTTGTCTTGTGTAAATTATCTTTATAGACAATGCCCCACAAAAAAAAAGAATAAGTAAATATTTTTTCATACTTACAATTTTAATTTTTTTACGAGCGAACAAATTGAATTTTTTTTAGAAATTTTTATTAGCAGTTTTTGCACCCCCTTCTTATCAGAAACCAATTCAGGTGATCTTCCAATTTAACAAAGAACTTAGTGCGTGCTAGCTGATCGGTGGGCCTTCCCATCCTCACTTACTCGTAACCCACTATGGTATTGCGAAATAATATGAAAGCCCATAAAGCATGGGCCACTGCGCAGCGCATGGAATTCAACATTTGTGTCCCCACAACCCCGCATTTATCCGAATCCGGAATCCTCAACCACAGAGGAACTGACTAGCTATTGACCAAATGGGAAAAGAAGACGGTTTGCAAAAGTGGACCGATCGGGAAAGTAGACCGATAATTCCGGAGGGTTATCTCTATCCCGCCCTCTCCTTTCCTCTCCAGGACTACACGTGCTGGTCTTAGGAACCACCATCATACTGTACAGACTATCAGGGGCCCAAGTCTGCTAATTTACGAATGGCATAATTAAATCGCTATTGGATCGCATTGTAATTGTTTGACACATTTGGTATTCTTAAATGAGTAAGAGAATACCAAATGTGTCAAACAATTACAATGCGATCCAATTGCGATTCAATTATGCCATTCGTAAATTAGCAGACTTGGGCCCCTGTACTCGTACCAAAAAATTTAGCAAGTCTTTCCTCTGTAAGACCATTCGGCTTTGGAATTCTTTGCCGGCGCATGTGTTTCCCAGCTCCTACAGTCCCGGGTCTTTTAAGCGAGGTGTGAAACGGCATAGGCAGGCCGTCACGATAGGGTGCGCTCGTTATCGTGCTTATTCCACGGTGGGGAGCGCTCTCATTATTTTGGACTGCATCGGCTGCTTACCATCAGGCAGGATGCAGTCACTATGACGAGTCATAATAGAAAAAAAAGAACACAATAATGCTATTAAGATTGTTGTTACGGCGAGTCGGCGACAGACTTAAATAAGATAGTGGAGCTAGCCAGGCGGACTTAACACCAGGGACCTCTGGGTCTAAGACCGGTGGCTTATTAAATTAAAAAAGGGTCAGTTTCCTGTTTTCCGTGGGGCTGTGCAAACCAAAGGTGGTATACTCACTTGACCTGGAGCGCAGTTCGTTGGTGACCAGCACATCGATGCTGGCCCACTGCGCCGCCACCAGGTCCTCGGGGCTGAACACGCCGAAGTCGACGGTGCCCTTGCTGATGCGACGGAGACAGTCCAGCCTGGGAATAAAGTATAGTCTACATACTGTTCCACTGTTGGGCAAAACAGCTAAAGTTTGAACAGTGCAGAACAGTAGCAAAAAAATTACGGCTTAAATTAATTTTATTGATCAAACAAATCCACGAAAATACCAATAGATTAGGACGCGGACGCGCGATGTAGGTAGGGTTGCCAGATGGTATCCAAAAGGAGGACATGTCCTCCTTTTGCATGTTTTGTCCTCCCGTCCTCCCTTACCTACTGTAAGTCCTACTTTTTGCTAAACGTCGTCCAAGTGCTAAAAACATTGAATGTTCCTCAGAACTGCTCAAGATCTGCGAGTTTTATTTTTGTATAAGCGCACATAGTGCATTTGTGGAAAGAGTTTTT
The DNA here is from genome assembly GCA_963921215.1 of Scoparia ambigualis. NCBI lineage: Eukaryota > Metazoa > Arthropoda > Insecta > Lepidoptera > Crambidae > Scoparia > Scoparia ambigualis. Next base: position 21,809,213 of record OY992523.1, read on the forward strand.
TCACTGATTAATACTCAGTAGAGCAAAGAGAGCAACAGACTAAGTGTGTAGTCAGTTAAATCTTTAATTCTTGCTCAATACAACTTCAAAAACATTATTTGTTGAAAAACCAAGAACTTTGGCAGCTCAGCTAAATATGATTAAAATATAGTAAAATATTAAGTTTAAAATATACGTTTAATTGTGAATGTCCTCCTTTTTTACAGAAAATCCTCCTTTTTAGACCCATCTGCCCTCCTTGATCGAATTATCATCCCTAGGTGTAGGGGAAAGAAGTGCCGCCACCGCCACTAATGTAGTGATGTACAGTTGTACACCTTTCGTACCCTCCTCGGTATGCATTTTATTAACCAAGCTATGGTAAGTACAGCTACTTAATGTTTATAGTGAACATAATATTCAGTTACCTTCTTCTATATATAAATAAAAAATGTTTGTCTATGCGCTGCGTACCTACCAAAATTATTTATCAGATTGTCATGACACTTTGGTAGGTGTTCTGGGCAAGCCCGCGAGGGTTCCTGGCTCAGAAAACGTGGCATTGCAATTTGCAACGCATGCCGGGTACAGCTAGGAAATAATAAAAAAATATGCGATTATTTATAAACTTTTGCTGTACTTTCGTTTTGTTGATAGGTAATTATTGTATAAATAAATAATTTGATAATTTTTTCTAGCCCCCAAAAGACAGGATTACCTGTTTGGGCGCATTATGTAATTTGTTATTGCTGTATTATTTTGGTCAATGAACATTTTTATGTTTTACCATTGACAAATTAGATATGATATGGGGGTTAAAGTTACTCGCGTCCGTAGGTTTACCCTTGAGACCCTACACGTGACCCCTGGGTGGTGCTAAATGAGTGACACTGACTGAGTAGAGCCACACGCATTTGGGCCGGCTCGCCCGGCGTAATACCACCCTCTCACGAATATCCGGCGTGAAATAATGGCACTTGGTGCTGTTGTGTTTCGTCCGGCCAGTGAGAGTTCCGGAGGCCCCTTCCCCTCCCCTCCCCCCACAATTCCTATTCCTTTCTTAACACTATTCCTTTCTTTAAGGTCGGCAACGCATCTGCGATTCCTCTGGTTTTGCAGGTGTCCATGGGCGGCGGTGATTGCTCTCCATCAGGTGACCCGTCTGCTCGTTTGCCTGTTCCTTTATATAAAAAAAAGATATCGTCCTCGGTTTTACATAGGAAATTATAAATGAGTGATTTCCAACTCACCGATCAGTGCCCAACACGCACTCTAGCCCCGAGTCCTCCTTGTCCAGCACTGGGCAGAACTTGGACGCGCGTTTGAACGAGCCCCGCCCCTCCACGACGCATATGCGAACTGAAAAAAGAAATTTCATACATATAGGTAACTATTATCACGACTATTATCCCCGAAGGGTTAGTCAGAGACTAGGCAGTGAGGACCGCAGAAGCAGTCCTCTGCCATAGTCCACTTTTCACTAAAAAGCGACTGAACATGTGCTCGGCGTTGACAGGTAGAAAACCTATCGCCGCTATGCTGTTGGATGTATGTGCAGTGTTTAGTCCGTTAGTCGCCTTTTACGACACCCAAGGGAATAGAGGGGGTATTCTTTCACCGCTACGCGACACGGTTAAAAAATAAATTAATAATCTTTATTGGTTCTTGTCGTATGTAAGTACATGATAATTAAATCAAACGATTAGGACATCCCTAAATAATGAGACCGTACGAAAACATTTTTTTTTAATGAAGTAAGTTTAACCACACACATCAAAAGTGTCTAGGGATCAACATATATTTTTGCAATAACTTTTCTCCTGATTGATATTAATTAAAATTTTCTTTAAGGATTCATCAAATAAAGTGTTTTCGTTTGTCTACAGTAACGATAAACCAAGTCACCTTTGCATTAATAAAGAAATTTGCCATTTTCCCAATAAAGGGATTTTTGACATTTGAACCACTAACATTAAAGTTCGAAAAAAAGACTGAACTAACAGTTTTCTTTAAAATTTTATTGGGTAACTTAAACAATTAATAATCCGTGTTTCTACCGCGAACACTAACAACACAAGAACATCGGTTTGGCATACTCAAAATGAGTTCATCCAAATCACGCTGTGGAATGGCCGCCCATGTTCGTTGCAACAACAAAAAAAGGTCTTCTTGCGACTGGATACCCTCCATATTCGGCAGAGCTCTTCTCTGTAGCATATCCCATGCATGCTCAATCGGGTTCAAGTCTGGCGACTGAGCAGGCCAGGGCATGACATTGATGTTAGCTGCGGCGAGAGTCTGTCTTACAACTCTTGCGGTGTGCGGTCGTGCATTATCATGCATTAACTGAAATAAGGGACCGATTTGCACTTGTAGAGGAACGATGACGTTTGATACAATCGTCTCAGCATAAATTTGAGCGTTGAGGTTGCCTCTGATCCAAATCAACTCAGTTCTTCCGCCGATCCAAATACCCGCCCATACCATGATGGTTCCACCACTATAAGGATGGACTTCCTGGCAGGATTTTAATCGCTGTTGGCGTCCAGGGGTTCTCCAGTGTCGTATACGTCTTGTATCCGGTCTCATACCAAAACGAGACTCATCAGAAAAGCACACGAAACGCCATTGTTCTTCTGCCCAATTTCTGTGTTCAAGAGCCCATTGATATCGAATCCTACGATTGTGCATTGCTATAGGTGGTACCCTTAGCGGTCTTCCGGAATGAAGGTTCACTTCATGCAAGCGGTTTCTGACTGTTTGGTCGCTAATTAAGTTCCCTGAAGAGTGATGAAGCCTCACGGCTAACATCATGGCGGTTATTGTTGGAGCTCTTCGAGTTGTGATTTGAATGTATCGGTCTTGTCTCCGTGTGGTGCAGCGATACCGTCCTCCATGGCGCTCAGCCACGGTACCAGTGCTTCGGTAACGTGTCCAAAGTCGACTGATAACACTCTGACTTGTATTCAGAGCTAAAGCCACAGTACGTTGCCGGGAAACAGCTTCTATCATTCCCACGGCTCTGAGCATTTCTTCCCTGCTTAAATGACGTCGCCGCTCCATAATAACGTTGGTTTTAATCAGTAGTAGAGAAACAGTAGCACTAATAATGTCTTCAATGCGTTGTATGTTTTTATAGGGAAAATATTGACAGCTGATTTTCATCTTTTACTAGAAATTGATTGAAAGTTCCTGTTTCAAATTATGAAATGCACCAAAAAGGATCCATATAAATTTATAAAATCATAAATTTATTACAAAGCCACATCTCAATCTCAAGAAATCCGCATAAAAATGCTTGATCCCTAGACACTTTTGATGTGTGTATATGCGTTGTATTGTTTTCTGAGGTTTAAGCGAGCACTACACATTGAAATGTGTAAAGGGTTCCCTTCACCACCACTTCAACCTGTAAAGGGTTCGAAACGTCAGGATAATATAAAAAACTATGTAAATAGTAAATTAAACGCGAGTTAATCCGTAAAAAAGTGTTTCATTTCTATATGCGTTATTTTAGTACCTACCCTGCCTGTCAAGCAAAACTTATTTGCTTACCTACTTATAATTAAGTAATTTGTATCAAAAATTTAAAGTGTGGCAACTGTGTGTGAAAAAAACCAAAAAGTAGGTAACTACCTACAAAATTACGCAACATTTATAAGTTTTTAACCTTGAAACAAATAAGGCCGCATCGCATGCATCAAAAGTAACAAAACTCCTTTCAACATTTTATTATTAGCTTGTATCATTTGTTTAAAAAGTAAATCTATTGTTTTCTTGACAGCTTTATACAAATATGAACTCCTACGCAAACGAGTGGTTTTGATCTTGGCCTACTAAGTAATTGTTTGTGTAACTGTTACCGGCAATCTGTATTATCCGGTATTCTATACAATACCTAGGCAATGTTTAGAATACCTAAAACGTGTAGGTAATGTATGAAATATATTTATTTTATACTTTGCCTAGGTATTCTATACAATACCGAATGCGCATCCGGTAATGTGTGAAAAGGCAGTAGACCTACTTATTAATTTTACGGAACTGTTTTGTGCCTTAAGTTTTTTATACTTGTTACGTACCAAGTACCTACTTGTAAGAAATTACATTGTGTTACTTACTTATATAAAAACAATTTTTAGTTGCACTTTATTTTTAAAATGATTTTACTGTATTAGTAACAGAAAGATACTACTTAGGTGCTTCTTTGAAGAGTATATTCATTAAATTCAGCCCTTTTATTTTAAAATGGCGTAAAGGTGTTTGAGCACGCTTCGAGTCGTTGTTAGAAAATCCATTTTTACTAACAAAATCTTAAAGGAAGTAAGTAACGCACAATTATTTTTAGCTACTATTAATTTAGTCTCAAAGATTAATGGCGTATTATTATGTTATATTGCTTAATTTTGCAACATATTTCACGCTTTTTCGGCATGATTAAGGTTGTGGTATAAATGCTATTTGTTCGTGTCCATAACTGGATATCATTGATAGGATGTTCTATTAATGAACAATTGTTTAAGATTTAACATAGCAATTACACTTCTCCATATTTTTCTTTCAATGGGGAAAAAATAGCAGCCGCTGAAACATTTGGAGTACCGAGAATCACTTTATATAATAAAGTGTCAGTAAAAAGTCCTAAAGTCTGTTTTATGGGTCGAAACACATATCTGTCTGAAGACGATGAGTATTTGTTGGAGCAATGAGTCCTCATGATGAGCGAGATACCTGTCCCAATTAGCGGAATATCATTTCAAGTACAGGATTTGTATCTAGGTGTTGTCCATTATTGGGTGTACATCACTAGATTTCTACTGTGCTTTAACCCCCATAACATATCTAATACATTAAAAACACTTAACTAATATCTCTAATATCTAATAATAATAATATGCCTAAATAATATCTAAAAAAATCACTAAACTTAATGAGAAATTTACTAAAACAACCAAATCTTTTCTTAACCTGTCCATAATTGGGGTAGTTACCTTAGACTGATTAACATTGATAAATATAGACAAAAATCTATTTATTTTACACATTGCCGGTGGACTAGCAGGTACTCTATACAATTCCTAGGAATAGTATACATTACCTAGGTAAAGTATGTAATGGACAATAATATGCTTAATATTTCATACATTGCCTGGACGCCCCAGGTATTCTATACATTGCCTAGGTATTATATAGAATACCTTAATTATACAGCTTGCCGGTAACATAACCACCAAACTACCTCTGTCAAAGTACTCAGCCTGTTATCCAAAGGTCATGAGGGTTCAATTATTATTCCTAGGTAGGGAAGCAGGCGTGAAAAAGCACTTTGTGTGCTGGCGACTCGCTGACGTTTCGGACACATTATATTCGGACACAGTGTCCGAATTGACACTTTTTAATTTTATTATTTTTTCACTGACGATTCGGACACCAATAAAAATTTACATTATTTTTAAGAAAATATACCATAGTAAAAAACAACAACTTGATTTATCTGACTGTACTGAACAGCTCTAATAATTTGATAGTGTCCGAATCGTCAGTGAAAAAATAATAAAATTAAAAAGTGTCAATTCGGACCCTGTGACCCAATATAATGTGTCCGAAACGTCAGTTAGTCGTGCTGGCAGGATGAGGGTGATTCTCACGGTGCACCAGTTGTCCTCGCGCCTGGACTCCAATTCCACTTAACATCAGGTGGAGTGGGGTCCTTTGGTTACATATCAAAAAAGAGTGGCGAATATTTTTATGCATTGCCCAGATTTGGCAAGCATAGTGATGCTCCATGTCAATTACGCTAACGCTTTAGCGTTATGGTATGCATAGTAAATTGGTAGACAAGACAAGTGTACTGACTGACACTCGAGAAACGCAAGCTTACTGACTGACACTTTAGGAACGCTTAAGGTTGCATTACGCATTATCAGTGAAGCCATAGTTCCGACACAGTACCAGCACAGTGTTTTTCATACATTCTCTATGAAAGCATCCCCACTTGTCAGTGATAATGCTCTCAGTGTCAGTGCCGCCACCGGCAAGTCACGGACCTATTCGTTTTGACAAAATTCATAGAGAATGTACGAAAGAATATTTTTCACTGTGCCGGTACTGTGTCGGAACTGTGACTTCACTGATAACATGTAAAGCAACCTTTACTCTATAATCGATCGCTACAACAGAATATTATAATTCGCTGCGGAAGACCGAATTATTTTCAAGAATTTGCTTTTTAAATATATTTAAACTTAACCACCATCAACATTTCAGTCCGCAATCAACGTAAAGTTTTAAATTACCTACTAATTTGAAATTAGCTAAATGAACACGTTCGTCAGACGACTTCCATAATAATGTCGAATTCGTTTTCTTTCTGTTGTGTCAACGCAGCCAAACTTGTTTACGTTGTAGGTCACGCATGATGACGGACGTGATATACGATATACATAGTACATAATGGATTCACAACTTTATCCCCAAAGGGTTAATCAGAGACTAGACAATGAGGACCACAATAGCAGTGCATTGCCATAGTCCACTTTTCACCAAATAGCGACTGCACATGTGCTCATCATGACAAGTGGTGAGCACATCGCCGCTCTATGATATTGGATGCATGTGTCAGTTCACAGTCAAATTTAATTTACAGTCCGTTAGTCGCCTTTTACGACACCCAAGGTAAGAGATGGGTCGGTAGTATCTATTCTTTTAGTGACCCTCCATCATGAACCTAATAATAAAGGTTCATGACCTCCATTCCATAGGCTTTATACCACACGGCACGGCTCATGGACGCGTCATGGCATGGTATGGTAAGTTATCCCCCGTATCGTGTCATCGCCGCTTTCGTAATACTACTTCGTCGAAACGAAACTCGAATATCGACATTGTTTTGTTACGTCAGTGTAATTTTCCAGATGTTGCACCGGTTGGCGAGCATTGACCTAGAAGTATAGACAAGAACGTTCATACTTCATACAAACGATTTGTTCAAATTCTGGAATAAAGAAGAAATGAATGAATTACCTAAAGTTCGCTGCAGCCGCTGCAGCGCTTAAACATTTATATGCCGTCTAATCAACAGACTGACATCGCAGCGCCGCAGCGCCAGATCGGTCAAAGACAACGTAGTGTGTATCAAGATGGCGTCCCAAATAGATTGTCAATAACATTAATTGAAAAAATATCTTTTCTATTCTAATACTACGATATAACTACAATTACTTGAATAACAATTAATTTCGCTTACTTGACAACTGAATTGTAGTAAACGTCTAGGTATTTTCGCCGCTCCGCACGCGCGAATGTCAAAGCCACACTAAAGCAAGGTGCCGAGTCGACTCTGCAGATGAGTGGAACATGGTGCGTGTTCGGAAGGGCCAATCTAGTGTAACATATAAATCGCTGTTGGCGAGCTGTCGGAACTGTGGGCGCCCGGTTAGACAAGTGGCTTAAACGCTTGTAGAATAGAAAAATGAATAGTGACTAGACCTCAAACTAGCAGGCTTACCATTATTGCATAGAATTGGCTATGTTTTGTAGGTGTACCATATATAAGGCGACTGCTAGAAACCGCAAGAAACTTCAAGGGCTGGTCAGGTCAAGTGTTTTAAACATGACAAAAAGAAATCCGTGCTTTTTTCATTATTAATGAAATAATAATTCATTTTGTGAATTGTAATTGGATAGTCTTTGAGTATCTAATTTATTTTAAAGCAATAACATAAAAAAAAAAAAAAAACGATTACTTACAACGCGCGGGCAGCGGCCGGCCATTGACCCACCCGTCTGTTGACCCGTCCGCGTCAGCTGGGCGATAAGTACCTACGTTAGTCAGCAATGATTCTTGTAATTTTTATCATGTTTAAAATACTTGACCTGACCAGCCCTTGAAGTTTCTTGCGGTTTCTAGCAGTCGCCTTATATACCAAAACAGTGTGAAAATAGTTTAAGTACATTCTGTAAAACAGCAGAGCCGAATCAATTATTGTAGTTAACGCTGTAAAGATAGATTATATGGTTGATAAATAAATTGTGGTTTCGGTACAGTCATGTACACAAATTATGAAGTCAGTGCCATAGTTCACTTTTCACCATATTACAACAACTGCACAATGTGCTCAGCGCCATTAGGTGGTGAGCCTCTTGCCGCTATATGCTATTGGATGTATGTGCAGTTAATAAATTTAAAAAATTCATAAAATGTAAATTGTGCCAAAAGGCGTATTACAGTTTTGACAATTTGTTTAATGACAAGGCTGCTTGGCAGTGACACGAATTGCTCTAACTAAGCTTTTGACATACAATTTTTTTTTGACGAATCTAAATAATTTTTATAATTTTAAAGAGAATAAAGTATATTTTATATATTTTATTTTAATTTTAGTTTTCAGTCCGATTTTTCGCCTTTTACGGCACGACCGGGCGAGCCGCTTTACCACACGGCTCATAACAACAAAAATAGTTTGAGTTTTGAACACAACTGTACTTGGATGCTCATTTTTATGAAAGAAGTTTTAATCCATTTTAAATTTTTATAGCGTTGCATTTATTGATTCGAATCGGGTTTTACAGTACTTACCTACCTAAACTATTTTTCCATTGAAAATGTTTTTTCGATCGCTCCGGTGTAGGGCCCTATTTTCGCTGAAAGTGTGTTTGCCCCGTGGTATAAAGTGGTTTAAGACCATGAAGACGTATGAGAGCTCAAAAGACGCAGAATTTGAATGGCTTTCAGATGGTTAAAATTATTTTTGTAAAAGTCGAAAACTTTTTCCGAAAATTGAAAAAAAAAAAAAATAATAACCTAGATTTTTTAACACCTTTCCTCGGAATATCTTCGATATCTCGTGAACGAGGTCGACAATCGAAAAACTGAGAGAGACGTCTAGAGATATTGAGACGAGGAGCATTTTATGTCTCATACTTTTTTTTGTGGAAGTGATAGGGGGGAGTTATGGAGTTATGCTCCACCTTAGCGGCGCGTGGAGCGTCGCCGTGCGGTATTTATTACTCGAGCGTCATAGCCCTGTGGAACTTCGCTACTTTGAGATACGAAGATCTATTAGGACATAATAGACGCGGAAAATTAAGGGCTTTAAGGTAGTATAAACAAATTTTGGAAAAGTCGATTATTTCTTTTGAAAATAAAAAAAATAAAAAAATCTATGTTTCATACGAAGATCTATTGGGACTTAATAGACGCGGAAAATTAATGGCTTTAGGATAGTATAAACAAATTTCGGAAAAGTCGATAATTTTTTTTTTTAATAAAAGAAATTTTTTTTTTCATTATTAATCTATAATCACTAGGTTTATTTTCAATGCCCTTTCAAGTCGTGTAGAGCACGAGATCTGTGAATTTTTATGTTTAACCATATACGAGTACATTAAACCTTAGATGAACACAAAGCCATTGCTGCGTTTCCATATCTTTGATTTAAATAAGGAAATTTAAAAAAAAACATCATTATGTATCATAGTAAAGCTTTTAATTTCTAGAACTCTCACTAGTTCTATTACCTATTTAGAAAAAAGAAAAAAGTAAAACTAGTGAGAAAAAAATATTCTCACTAGTTCGATAGTAGAACTACTAGTCGAACTACTGAGAACAAACGAGGCATTTGAGATTTCACATGGCGGATACATGATATTTTTATTATTAGGCACATCAACAATATAAACACAAGCGTTTGCAATGACATGATTAGATATAATCCTAATGTTTATAGCAATTATAGAATGCGCAGAATCCGGCTCGAAGGACCATGTACGAAGTTTCTTAACCTAGTGAAACTATTGTATGGTTAAAAGATAAAGGATAAGATCATTATTATTGCTCAACATATAAACAACAGATATTTAGTCGTTTAAGGGTGAATCCGACCAAACTGCAATAAGACTTACTCCGAGATTAGTATATACAAATTCGGCGTTTAATCTTGGTATAAGACCTTATTCCAGTTTGGTCGAATCCACGCTAAATACTTTACCGTTATACCACAGAATAACTAATAGTACTTTTAATACCATGTTATACTATTACCATTTTCCACTGTGCCATTTTCGTGTAGGCACTCTATTAAGGTGAGCCTGCTAGCTAGCTGCCTCACTAAGGGTGGATTCGACCAAACTGGAATAAGGTCTTATACCTAGATTTTGCCGAATTTGTATAGACTAATCTTGGAGTAAGTCTTATTCTAGTTTGGTCGAATCCACCCTAAGACTATTGATTATTTCTTAATTAAGTATAAGGACACATATTTTTAACATTTGTCAATATTTTACACTATTTATACAAGATTTTTTAAAGTTATTACAATCCCAGAATTCTACGGTGTGGCTGCTAAATAGACGTGTAAAATTTTAATGAAAACACGCCTGCAGATCCTATACGAAAGAAACTGTCAAATTTCTCCAATCGATATTGAAGAAATTTGACATTTGTTGTAGGTACAAATAGGTAAATTTGGTTACGCTCACACCAATTATCTAGACCAAGGTGAGTATTCTTTTGAAACTCGTTAATATTGTAAGATAACGGATAAATATACATAACGATAGAAAAAACACCCAGACCCGAAATCAATTTAGAGAAACAGTTTTTCTCTAAATTGACCCGACCGGGAATTGAACCTGGGACCTCAGAGATGGCGCGACGCCAGACCCGGCGTGCTAACCACTCGACTACGGAGGTCGACAAACAGTTTGACGTTTTTAGTTTTTAGTTTGACTCAAACTAACTAATACTAACCTAACGATACCTACCGTACATTAAGCGATATAAATATATTTTTTGCTAATTTGGAAAAATGTGTTACCCGCTTCTTCCCGCCCCAAACGGTCTTATGATACAAGAACCCTAACCTATCCACAATCGAACTCCAATTTTTCCACAACTCCTTCACTGTTTATGTAGATTGTGGAACAAACTTCCGGCACAGTATAAATAGCTCATATTTATACTGTGCTACCGGCCAGCATTCGTGAGAAGTCATCGGTAGAGTCGTTTAAACACCATCTCAAAGAGCACTATCAAATTTAAGTAATAATCAGTAATTTGTTTGTTATAATATCTTAGAAGTGTATGTCTATTTATTTTTATAAATATATTTAATTTATTTATGTATGTAAGTATTTTATTTATGTATACAATGTGATAGGGGTGGTACTTCTAGCCCGTTAAGGCTAAGTACTACATCTAAATTCATCGACAAAAAAAATTATATGGGGGGTCCAACCCCCTCCCCCTATAATTTATGACCATTTTTACTTGATGCGATATCAAAGGTTTCATACGTCGGAGAAACATGAAAATATGGCAAACGGTAGCTAATGACACTGGCTAACTAATAAATTACTTTGTTTGGTATGCTTGAGATTATTTTGGTGAGAAAAAAAATCATTACTAAATTATTTTGTGTTTTATAATTACTTACTTTTTTTTAAGTCCATGTTATTTTTTTTGTCGATGAATTTAGATGTAGTACTTAGCCTTAACAGGTTAGAAGTACCATCCCTATCACATTGTATATTAAATTTTTATCACCACAGCTAGGATTGGCTGGAAGAGATCTCTTCTAGAGATAAGCTCGCCTTTGTATATATCCTGTGTAACGTGTGTCTTTATGTAATTTATTTGTGCAATAAAGTATTATTATGTGTTTTTTATACTAATTACATCTTGTATTTAGTGGAATGTTTAAAGTCAAATTATTTATTCAATGTAACCCTTTACAGGCACGTATTGACGTCAATACTATTAATAAAAAAAAACAGTTAGTTAACTTGTAGTTAAGACTTAACAACTAATCTTACTAAACGCGTATTGCTACCTAAAATGTCAATAACGACCCGTCCACCCACTGGACTTTCCTACTGGTGGGTGGACGGGTAAATCACGATTACCCCTCTACCCACTATATACGCTCTGTAGTACTATTATTTATTCTGTGCTCTAGTGAGAACCGATTGTTTTTCTAGGTGGCTTAGCTAAGTTGCCTGAAGTGACACACAAGGAAAATGTTCTTAAAAGTATGTTAAGTAGGTATGTGGCCATAACTACACTTCTAACAAGGAAATACCTTAATTGCCAATATCACTCGTACGGCCTCAAAAGTAGCTTAGTAACACTTTAGCACCATGTCGTACGAACTACTGCCACATGAGCGTTCAATACAATATTATGCTAGCTGTCTCTTTCTGAAGTTTGTTGTCATTGTAACATATTATATGTTACTTTTTCATTTGATCCACTACGAGTAAGCATTTATCCTTTATCTCACCTGATGGTAAGTGTCGATAAGATGGAAAACCGCTTTTCACCCAGTATACTCAACCACTGCGGAACCACCCCATTTGGGCAAAATGTCCAAGTAGAAAATATGAAAACATGTCATAGTAATAGAGTTAGAGATAAGAAAATATGTAATAGTAAGAAATAACAAAAGAAAATTGTTTTGTCACATAAAACTACAGTGGATAAAACTCAACTCAAACCTGTGTACTTAGATATAAGACATAAATAAAAAGGGGAAATGAGCTAGATAGCATAGGCTTTAATTGCGGAACACCCACCGCATAAAGAATGAAGGTGATGGATGAATGCGTAGGGTTTAAAAGCACGAGAGGAATTAACGCGACAACTTCAATGAAAGAGAATTAGCATAAAATAGGCTCCGATCCTAGTTGGAGCAAGAGATTAAAAAGAATAATAATAAAATACCACTGCGGAACGGCTATCTCATCTCATAACTGTCGGAACATAACAATGCTATTATCGTTGTTGCAACGGCAACAGTTTAAGATATGATATGATTGGTGCACCATCATAGCTACCATGTTACTAGCCAGGCGAGTTTAAAAAGCCCTACCACCTAAAACACCAAGTACTGATTGACTGAGTACCAAGTGCGAATTGAACCCGTAACCTCGGGGTCTAAGACCGGTGGATTAGCCACTAGACCACAGAGACATTTAAAAGTGTTAAGCTACTTCTGACGCCTACTGTACCTACAACGTTGGATATAAATAGACTTCCAATAACAAATATTGTGTGTTCTGATTCACGCTTTTCACGTGACAATTTGCACGTATTGCCTAGCTAGCCAGTCAATACAATTTTTTGTAAACGTAAACTATTTTTAGTGCATATTTAAAGTACTGAATCACAGGTCTAAACGAAGGCCAAAGTAAGTATATCGTTTCACTATCTCTAATTGAATTATTTTAAAGGTGCTCGATGGAGCAACTTTTGGGGGTTACAGTTACTCGCGTCCGTAGGTTTACCCTTGAGACCCTACACGTGACCCCTGGGTGGTGCTAAATGAGTGACACTTGAGTGGTAGAGCCACGCTGCGTTGCAGCACGCATTGGGCCGGCTCGCCCGGCGTAATACCACCCTCTCACGAATATCCGGCGTGAAATAATGGCACTTGGTGCTGTTGTGTTTCGTCCGGCCAGTGAGAGTTCCGGAGCCCCGCCCCCCGTCACAATACTATTCCTTCCCTAACCCTATTCCTTTATTAAAGGTCGGCAACGCATCTGCGACTCCTCTGGTTTTGCGGGTGTCCATGGGCGGCGGTGATTGCTCTCCATCAGGTGACCCGCCTGCTCGTTTGCCGTACGCGGATGCTGTATTTTTCTCACTAGCAATATTGGCAAGGTACAGTCAGCATCAAAAGTAGCTTAGCATATGAAATTTTCAAATGATTGTTACGGTTGAAATGACCAGAATTGTCTGACATAGCTGTTGAGTCAAAAGTACATGACCGTCACTATAGGTAATTACAGAGAAGTTATAATTATGAACACAAAAAATGTCATATACAGGGTCAATTTTGGACCCCCCGCCGAAAGTAAATATGGGGTATAAAAAGTAATAATAAAATATTTGATGTAAAAATAATAAATGTTTTTTATTTTTAAATATAATTTATTGGCTGATTTTTAAATCCTATATTTCTAGGTGCGTGCGCTCACCCTCGCGGTCCAAGCAAACGGAGCGCCGTCATTGGTGGAAGGGGGAATAAAAAGCGGTCACGCGCATGCGCTTTGAAAACGAAGCGGCCGCGCGCTAGGTGACAATGATTTTAATTTTCGTAAGAAAGAATTGAGACAAAAATGTGACAAAAAATATGTTTTTTTATTTGATTATTTGGCTGTACTGCTGTTTTAGGATCACGCGAAAAATTTTGGCGGGGGGTCCAAAATTGACCCTGTATAATTCTGAAATGTTAAATGATGAGTTAAAAGATGATGTTAAAAGATGTTTTTGTTCAGTTATTTTTAATGCTGACTGTACACAGCATTGTACGACGAAATACGAATCGGTACGACGAACTACGAATAGACAGGACGTGAGCGTTTGCCACTTGTCTAGGTGAGAAGGAAAACAGCGGCGGGCCACAGGATGGATGAAAAAAAAAACTCGAGCTCCTCCGTACCTACTTCGGAAGGAACGTAAAGCCGTTGGTCCCGGTCGTCGTCGTAAGATGGCAGTCGTTAAAACCCACCAACCCGCATTGGGCCAGCGTGGTGGGTTTTTCTTTTTTTTTCTAGGACTGGTTGCTCCCGCTTTTTGGCAGGTTTTTGTTTGTCTGTGTATTCTTTTTGTTTTTCATTCTCTTCTTGGCGATTTAATAAGCTTAGATTTAATGAGCTTTAATTTAAATTATCTTTTTTAATTACACACATTTCTTAATTCTATTACATTTTTTTTTTACTTATATTTTACAATTTCTTCTTAAATACCAATACATTTCTTTCTTACATACTAATACTTACATTTCTTCTCTTTATCGTAATTTCTATTTAGTGTACATTTCTTAATTATATTTATATTATTACATTTATTTGATTTGCTTATTTATTTTCTTCCTTCTGTTAATACATGCATACCTATATTTATTTCTGTATTACATATTTTGCTTATAACTACTAAAGCGTGGTGGGTTATGGCCCAATTAATCGCCCTATTTGCTGTGTTGTTACATTCATATAATCACGACTATTGTCCCCGAAGGGTTAGTCAGAGACTAGTCCACTGTCCACTTTTCACCAAAAAGCGACTACACATGTGCTCAGCGTAACAGGTGGTGAGCCCATCGCCGTTCTATGCTGTTGGATGTAAGTCTTTAGTCCGTTGATCACCTTTTATGACACCCAAGGGAAGAGAGAGGGTGGTGTATCCTTTCACCGCTACGCAACACTGTTTACTAAAATACTGCACATACCTACATCCAAAGCACAGAGCGGCGATGGGCTCACCATCTATCAAGCTGAACACATGTGCAGTTATTATTTGGCTGAAACGTGGACTACTGATGATAACAAAATAAATTAACAATACTTTAAGTTATAACATGTTTAGGTCTTAATGCGCTTCTTAGAAACTCGTTTCAGAAACTTGATGTGGATTGTAGATGGGCACCGAAGCATTTCATAATAACAAGATCGTTTGAACAGGTTTGCAGTGGCCGCTCGCTTAACAATCGCGAATGCAAAGCAGCTCTAACGTTCACCGGTCCTGGATGGGTTACCGAAATGGCGGCGCGGCGTTGGCCGAGGTGCACAGCCGACCCAGTATCCAGATATCCTGGGTTTCCGGTACCGATTTCTAGATCGGGTAAGTGGTCAGGATTTTCCGATGATAACCAGGGTATGTGATCAACCAACCCGAATTTTTTGAGGAGCTATATGGCGCGGTACGGCGTTTGGGTGGTTCGGCTTACGATCGTCGTTATGTAACTTACGCAATGCCGGGTCACATGGATGATTGGATGGGTGATCAAATTCAAAACATTTCGAGCCGTTCCTTTCGGGAGTATTTCTTGAAGCACACCAGACCAAGCGCACCTAAACTATTCCTCCAAAAAGCGCTTCATAATATGTAATTAAAATATTATTTTTTATTCCTCGAAGCGCACCAACAGACAAAGTGTGGATAGATATGTCATTGTAGTAAAGTAACTAACAGAAAATATCAACAACAAATAACGCACGCAACGTACTTTTAGTTCAAAATAACTGTCATGATTCAATTTACCTATTATTGACGTAGTAAGTTGTTTAATCACCTAGTTCCAGTTCATTTCTGCTTTCCTAGAAGATACTTACCTAGTTTTAACAAATAAGCAATTGGATAGTTGAATTTAAAATCTTCCATCGATATCATTATTATCTACTAATCTTTTAAGGTCCCCTCTAAGTTTCACCGTTCTTGGTGCGCTTTGAGGAATTAAAATATAATAAGTATTTTATTTAGGTACCTACATATTTTGAAGCGCACCAGTGCGCTTGGACGAATATTTTGGGTGCGCTTGGTCTGGTGAGCTTTTCAGGGATACCACTCCCTTTCGAAGCACGGAGGAGCTCAAGAGGCAGGCATTTTGATTTTCAGGTTGGTGGTTTTCAAGGACTGCCATCTTAACACTACCTCGGGACCCGGGACCAACGGTTTAGCGTGCCTTCCAACATGGAGGATCTTCAGATATTTTAATTTGACCACCCATCTAGTAAGCCGCCATTGCAAACGCTTCTCTTGCAAGTTCGCCAATTAAACGCCTTGTCTGTTATGAAAACCTTTGTCTGTTATGAAGATTCCTTGAGGTTACTATAATAATATAACAATAAGCCATCAAGTTACTACTCTTTATGTAATGTTTAGTTTGTAAGGTAATATTGTTTGTTATTGTCATGTTAAACCATTTGAACATGACTTAGACTTTTGCGTGTCCGGTTTTTTTCAACACAACCGCCTGATTCTGTCGGTCAAGAAACGATTTGGTTGTTAGGGTTGTCAAAACTAACTCGGGTGCTTGCTTCGCTGTTCATGGTTCAGAGCCATCTCCATATGGCATAAAGGGATGGAACTGATCTTCTCTGAGAGAGGGAGGGGGAGTAGAGGCTAGCATAACCGGAGGTCGCCCTAAGCCTCAGTGTATGAGTAAGACTGCATTTTTAGAAATAGAAAATTATTTGTTCAACGTCATTAACAGCTGTTAATGACGTTGAACAAATAATTTTTTTTCAAAAAATTCAAATAAGTAGCAAAATGTGGTCATGTAAGTATCCTAGGACCAAATATTTTTTAGTCCTATAGAAATCCTATTAACGTTTACAGGACCGCATTTGGGCGCACTTTACAGGACTATTACGACCTATAGTTATTTTGTTACAGTCCGGTAAAGTGCAAATTGATTTTATTACTATTTTATTGAGTGCTTCTACAAGATCACTGTGTCCTATAAAGATCGGATACACGCACTAAGTCAGCGTGATTAGTCCTGTAACAATCTGGCGCATGCCGCTACTGGTGTAATTTATCCAACAGTGGTAATTGTGATGTCATAACTAGAGCATTTATTTTTTATTAATTTTTAATGGTGGAGGCAAACGAAAAAAAAAATTGCAAAGGGTAATATTTATTCACTATTTATTACTATTCATTATCATAAAGGTTGATAACTTTTTGTGTTTTCACTGTTATATAAAGAAATTAACTTGCGAATTAAATTTTATTGATAAAGTATTCGATGATAATAAACATATGTTTATGCGCCTTCAAAAGTAAACATAATTATTATTTGTATATTCATTAATTATTAGTAAATACAGCCGTCATCAGATCGGATCGCGGTCCATATTGTAATGCATTTATCAGGAGCTTTACAATGCATTTTAGTCAAAGTTAATGTTATTATAGGATCACAGTTCTGCACACCATATTGTTTAATTTATGTCAACAGCTGATCACTCTAATAATAGCAAATGCAGGTCACATATAAGTAGAATCTTACCTATAATAGTAGCAGGACCTGCAACTTTGGTGCTAGAAATCCTTTAGAAGTCACGACAAAGTCAAATTAATCTTATAATATCTTCGACCTATAGAAGCTATACCTAAAACGTTTACAGAAGATCTTTTCTTATAGAAGGATAAAACAAAACGTGAACAAGAATAAATAGTCTTGTTAAATGCATTTACAGGAGCTTTGATATTTATTTTTATAACATGCACTTATAAGACTTAAGTTCTTATAAGTATCATATAATGTAATCCTGTAAACGTTTATAAGACTACGTAGTAGGAACGGAAGTGCTTGTAGCGTAAATAGTCTAATAAGATGTTCTCGTAAACGTCTTTAAGACTGCATAAAAGGATCGAAAGTGCTTGTAGCGCAAATAGTCCGTTAAGCTGCTTTAACGAGATCAGTGATTTTGATCAAAGCGTCTATTAGTGTGCTATAAGATGTTTAGTCTTATAAGTCAACGACTATAGGAGAATTTTGCTGCTTGGGAGGGTTATTAACCAAAAAAAATAGTAAATATCTTACTAATTATAATATAAATGACACTGTAATGGAACCCACTCAGCATTGTGTCGCGGTATGCTGATACACCGCGACGAT
Source organism: Scoparia ambigualis (assembly GCA_963921215.1). NCBI lineage: Eukaryota > Metazoa > Arthropoda > Insecta > Lepidoptera > Crambidae > Scoparia > Scoparia ambigualis. Next base: position 21,827,599 of record OY992523.1, read on the forward strand.
GGTCTTCCGTAAGAGCCCTATGAGAGAAGCACTGCTACGCGCAACTTGCATAACTTGGGTACTTCTTACCTAACTACAAAAAGAAAAGAAGGGTTGTCAAAAGTGTTATTTAACTAAGAGAATCTAGGACGCTATATTTGCTCTAACACAACATCTAATTCTAAATGCAAATAACTACTGTACTATTTTTATATTATCTACAAACGCCTTTCTTCAATTCCGGCGACTGACGGAATAAAGTTGCACATGTGATCTATGGCAGTGGAATGATTTTGCGGCCCTCATTGCCTAGTCTCTGACTAACCCTTTGGGGATAATAGTCATGAATCTATGTACAGTCGAGGAAGTTCCCGGTCGACCACTTTTGGGGGACATTCGCTTGCACTCCGTTAAGATTGCTCGTACGTACAGTATAGCGTGCGCGTAGATTGTGTGCAAGCGATTATGGCCATAAAAGTTGGAAAGAAAAATTGATGCAGTCGGGACCCATTCTAAAAATGGAGGCTTAGTGAATACACATACTTATATTACATTGCAGATTACTCCAATGTACTGACTAGACGGCTGACTTTCTAGAATGGGCCCCGACTGCTACCTACAATCTTCTTTGCAACTTTGGCGATTCTTAAGTTAAGTACCCACTATTATTAGTACTTACTGACAATTGAAGCTGTATTGACACAAACACTTTTCAAATTATTAATATAAAATTAATATTTTTAAAATTTCTTGATTATTTTAAATTACTTTAAAAATTAATATAGATAAATCTTGACCAATTATTGTTAGTATCCAATTTTACACGACTGACTTCTGATTTATTTTGCTACAGTTGAAGGCAAATTTTAAGTAAGTATGCATGCAAGTCTTTTTTTTAACTTTATTTTTGAAACTGATAATTCTGTGTAAGCCCTTTGACAGTATTTTATTGTTAGTAACTACTAAGTATACTTATTTATTGTTATTTTCATTAAAGATAATATAACATTTATAATTGATTTTAATCAATGATTTTTGTTAAAAAAATCACCTGATTTAAATCAGCCAACCCTGTACATGACACACAAATACTTTAAAGCTAAAATCCAATCCATCCATTTCTTATTTTGATGTAAGTACCCAGTCACTCTCACAGTAAATACGAATCTAACGACACTCCTCTCAAGCTAAAATCCAACGAGCCGTTTAGGCCGCAGAGCATGCCAAACAATTATACATACATACTTTAGAATAAAAACATAAAACTCCTTCAGGCGCAGTCGGGTAAATGTATATTTTCCAAAGTTGCCAACCCTGACTATATTAGCGGCCGCTGTCAAGGTCGGCCGACCGGTCGGTCGTCAACGCGTCTTTTTGTCTTTACCTTAATTCTTGTAGCAGTTATCTCTTGCACGCCTGTGTGACCGAAGGAAGCGTTATCAGAGGTAGGTTTTATAATATCATCGGCAAGGGCGTCGCCAAGGGGGGCAGTAGAGGCAGCTGCCCCTACTAATTAACTGTACGTAAATGACTATTAAGGGTCACAAGAAAATAATATTGCCCTACTCTGAAAGCTTACCTTTGTGACATAGAAATAAAACCACCAATAAAGACAATGAGGTGACTTTCAACAAAATTGCTTTACAGCCCAGCTTCGTTAAAAACAGTATCTGTTAGTCACCTCTATTTCAATACTTACTGAAATTAATAAATCAGGTTTCTGCTAAAACAACCTTAACATTACATTACACAAACATAAGGCCAGTACTTTCCTTATGCAGTCAGTAAATTCCAAGAAGGCTGGGATTTCCCGCCACCTCATTTTGGTTGCAAAACGAAGTAGATACTTGTAGTGTAGTGTTTTGTCTAACAAAAAAATAAATAATTAGCAAGACTTTATAAATTACCTCCATATCTATTCTATTGCGATAAACGTTATCGGTGTAGCGTTGTCAATTATTAAATTGGTAGATCTACAAGTTCACACATATTATATTTAACGAACTTTTTATTCACAGTTGGCCTAGTGGTTTAAAGCTCGACTCGACATCCGGAGGTCCCGGGTTCAATTTTTTATATTTTTTTTATTCCACAGCGGGTAAGCGGTTGGCCTTTATCTCACCTGATGGTAAGTGACGATAAGGTCGAAGGTGGAAGCGCGCTTCATCCGGAATCCTCATCCACTGAGGAACTGGCTATCTTATCTCAAACTGTCGGAACACAACAATGCTATAAACATCGTTGTTATGGCGACAGACTGAGATAAGATGGTGGTAGCTAGCCAGGCGGACTTAACAGCCCTACCACCATCCAAACCGAGCACACAAAGATGTACTCGATCCCCGCTGGGAATCGAACCCGGGACCTCTGGGTCTGAAACCGGTGACTTAGCCACTAGACCACAGAGGCGATTAAAACATTTATTATACAGGATGTTTCTTGTATGGTGTGAAGCCGTTGTGTGGTGATAGGGGAACTACCATACCTATCTATTAAACCCACATGTATGTTCAAGCGATTTTTGGTAATTTTCGATTTATATATTTTTTTCTTTTCCAAGTATTTTATTCATATACCTAATGACTTTATTTTTTTAAAGTAAGTATCTTTTTTTTGCGTAGACATTTATGTTTTTCTTTAAGTATAAGTACTTAATCATCTTCCTAATATCAATACAAGTTTAAAAAAAAATAATTTAAACCGATGTCGTAATAAAATACGTGAGTTCTTGGCGGGAAAGTGAAGCGTCATGTCTGCAGTTTTGTTTTATTTTCTATAATTTGTGTTTTGTCGAATATTAATGTGAAATAATGGTGGATTATTTACTGTTAAGTGTTCGTGGACGTGCATGAGTGTTAGCAAATAAAACAAAACAGTGCAACATCACTTTTCAAATTCTCTCAAGAAGTCCGTGTAAGACCTCAATAAAGTCCCACAGCTTTATTGAGTCTTGAGAGGTTTGGGAGAAAATCATTTACCATTAAACGTTCATTATCACTAATTATCATTCACTTAATGTAAATAAAATAATAATTACTAAAAAACTTGACACTGGCCAAATGTGCTGATCGCACAAAGCCATTATTTAAGAGAAAAAAAATACGTATAAAAGAAAAAAAAACTCGAATACTACCAAAAATCGCTGAACATACATGGGGGTTCAATGGATAGGTATGGTAGTCCCCTATCACCACGCATCGGATTAACACCTTAAGAAACATCCTGTATAGGTAAGTTACCTTTCAGTGGTTGCGAATTGCGATTAAATAGAGTTGGCATTCGCCAAACGTCTGTTAACTTGTCTACCAATTTACTATTGACAAACGCTAATGGATCGACATGGTTTACCACTTGCATGTCTAGGGGTCAGATCTTTAGTGTACGTAGGTAGGTACAAATTATCCCTGTCTGCAGTCACCATTGTTCTTTTATTATGATGTTAATGAGATTTTATCACACCGATCTAAAACATATCCGCGTTAGATACTTATAAAAACTTACGGAAGCATTATTTTTTTAATTGCAAGATTTTGTGTTGAGGTTTACCTATTTAAAAATAATAATGCAACAAAAAACTTTTTCGAACTAGACACGAGTATTTTCGAAGAGCTACGATAAAATAATCAAATTTATAGTAAAGCGAGCATGTACAGTCAGCATCAAAAGTAGCTTAGCATATGAAATTTTCAAATGATTGTTACGGTTGAAATGACCTGTCTGTAGGCCTAACACGAGATATGTCGCGAACGAGAAACGACAAATCATTTTAAGTTGTCGTGTTATGGTTTATAGACAAAAATACCACAGTTTATGCAAAATCTACTATTAAGTCCATTTTTGATATATTATATAAAGTTCTAAGCGCATCCATGTGTCTTTAGTGTCGATAGACATTAGAGATAAATGAATAAAACACGAGAAAACGGGTCGAGAAGAGTTCTCGTGTTGCGCATGCCAGGCCGGCAGAATTGTCTGACATAGCTGTTGAGTCAAAAGTACATGACCGTCACTATAAGTAATTACAGAGAAGTTATAACTATGAACACAAAAAATGTCATATAATTCTGAAATGTTAAATGATAAGTATGTAAAGACACTTACACGTGACTATTACTTTTGCCACCTTGTTTTTGTTCAGTTACTTTTGATGCTGACTGTACACTATGGCTGCAGATAGATCAACCTTCTGCTCTAGTGACAAAGTTTATAATGTATTGGAGAAATTTGACAGTTTCGAATAGAAAACGAAAGGTTGAAAAGAAATGTCTATTTCAGGCGGGAATCGAACCCGCGTCCTCTGTAATCCGGGCCACTACGCCACCGAGGTATTGGTTAGACCGACGAAATTTTTCAACGCTTTTCACTTTTTGTTTTTATAACAACAGTGTCTTATTAAACAAACCTCTTAGAATTTTCATTCTTAGAGATCAGGGCCCTTATTCTGTAACGGTTCCTTGTTTCGAAACCACGTCAATTCCTTAAAAAGTTACGATATCTTCCCAAAAACGTATGCGTTTGACGTTTGTGCGCGGTAAGGTTTAGGTGTGGAATCTATTGATTGCGATACAGAATCAGGGCCCAGAGAGCTGAGTGTAAGTTTGTAATGAGCAAACGTTACTACCTATCGTGTTTGAGTTAAGTTTTGACAGATAGATCAATAAGATCGAGAATCAAAACTCCGATAGTAACGTTCGCACATTTTTAAAAACTTACACTCAGCTCTCTGAATGGAAAAATTTTACAACATTTTAAACATTCAGTTAAGATAAGACTGCTTTATAGATTTCGTTATGTTTGAGTTTATCGAGCGGTTTTTTAACGCAAATAATCAAATATTACGAAATTCCGAATTGGTTGATATGCACAGGCGTGTGTAGTTGTGTACATTGATTTGCTAGTTTGATTACTATCAAATGTTTGTTTTAATTAAACATAGCGAATCAATTATTTAGTCCTAAAAGACTAAGCTAAAAGACTTCCTGAATCGGTTTTGCCTATCCATCCAAATAAAGAACTAAATTTAAGTTTAGACGATTAAAAATGCTTATTTTAAATTTACTAAATAAATAAATTTTGATTCAGTTATTTTTGCCGACCACTAGCTAAGCAGCTCAATTCACTTTGTTTGCTGGCAAAACGCAGTTTGGGTCTAACCAAAAGTTAGATTAGAATAGAATAGAATGAAATATTATTTATTTGTGAAATGCAGGTATTAGGTACAATGTCATAGGTGTTAAACTTATTAATTAACAACACTTCCACCTTCGTCAAGGTAAACAAATATCTAAAAGTTATATAAAATGATTTAAGAAAACAAATTCATAATTGAGAAAATATAAATTACACATGTCCAAATATAAAATTAATACTAATTAATGTTCAACATTAATAAAATAAAAATTACACATGTCCAAATATAAAATTAATACTAATAAATGTTCAACATTAATAAAATAAAAATTACACATGTCCAAAATATTACTTGCTAATTATAATAAATTCAAGATCGATAAACTATAAATTCTTAAATCAATTAGTAGTTTAATATAAACGAAAATACTACTGACAATACAATTACAATTTAGTAACGAAAGCCCGGATGCATGATAAATATAATAATAGTAGTAATAATTAAATCATTTTTAAATTACATTGTGCCCTATTAAATTCAGAAATAAGTCAAATAACAATTGCGATCATTTTACTTCAAAGATGATACTATTATGTCATTCAGAAATTCAGTGGTCAAGTAGGTGCTATAATAATTAATAGCTTCCCTAAATGTTTTTTAAAAAGATTAATTGGCAGGTTCTTAAATTCATTGGGAACTTTGTTATATAATTTTGGGGCCATAGCAAAAAAGCTTTTTGCAAAGAGTGCAGTTTTATGTTTTGGTGCACATATTTTGTGTCTTTGTCCTATGACTTCTTTGTGGATTCTGTTCATCGAAAGTAGGGAAAATATGTTGGTTCTGGTGGACAAATACTGCTACTTCAAAGATGTACAAAGATGGAAGTGTTAGTATGTTTAACTGCCTAAAAACTGGTTTACAACTATCATCAGATTTTAGACCCTTCATAGCTTTTATACTTCTCTTTTGTGTCTTAAATATGCAGTTTTATTAACAGAATTCCCCCAGAACATGATCCCATAAAGACTGATTCTACATATCCATGGTAGGCCATTACAACAGCCATGGTACGTTACCTTAGAAAGTCTGTATAAGGCAAAGGCAAAACTACTCAGCCTTTTGCAGAGCGTCTCAGTGTGAGATTTCCAATTGATTTGGTAGTCAATTTGAATGCCTAAGAATTTGATATCAGAAACAGATTCAATTTTATCATCATTAGCTTTCAGTGTAATATTTGGTAAATTTGTGTTTTGCCTAAAATGCATTATTTTTGTTTTACTAGTGTTAAGTTTTAAGTTGTTTTCTCTTAACCATGTAGTGAGATTCCTCATAGCTTTGTTAACTTCTTCCTCATAAGTGTGACTATTTATACATTTTATTATAGCAGTATTACACCAGCAAACAGTATCATGGGATGGCCAATAGCATTAAAAAGATCGTTTATGTATGTACGCAATAAAAAATAAAGGCCCCAGTATGCTACCCTGTGGCACGCCAATCTCCGTTTTTCTGCAAAGTGATAGTAGTCTTTCCTCAGGCCCCGATTCAGCGCATAGTTTAGTTATTAAAGTGTACTGTTTTCTGTTGCTAAGGTAGGATTTTATAAGATCATGAGCAGACCCTCGAACACCATATGAGTAAAGTTTTGATAAAAGCGATCCATGATCGAAACCGCTCGTTATGTCCATATAAATTGTACATAATATGTTGTTTTCGATCAACAGAAGCAATGACCGAATGAAGTGGTGGAAAATCGCCAAACTCTCATTTCTTTCACGTCGAAAGCCAAACTGATCCAGACAACAAATTGTATTTTTCGAAGATAATTGTATTTATCGTTAAAGGCAGGTAAGTATACTTAGAGCTGATAACTTTAGGCAGGTCATCTATTAGCTGAGTATTAACATTCTTCCTGTTTACAACTGTGATTTCGAGCAATTAATTGAAATAATGTGTTATAAACGATTTATTTGTCACCAATTGTTAATTATTATCTTATTACTTTATTTAACAGTAAGTAATTAAAATGAGGTAAATGTATCATCAAAATTATTACTGCAATAACTCATACGGGGTATTTGGTAATAGTAATCCTGTGTAAGTGAAAAGTGCAAAAAGCAAGTATTTGTTTAGAAGAGAAACTCTGAAATTGCAAAAAAACATAGCGTTTATATCGAATAGTATTGCAGTTGGGATCAGATCACAAACCAAATCACACTTTGCCTGATTAGGAAACTGAACCAAGAACAGAACTTACGGATTGAGCTTTATACCACTAGGTCACCAGCTCACAAAAGCGTTAAAACTTAAAAAAATAAAAAAAAATACTTAAAACTTATTCGACAAAGTAGGTATAACAAAATACTTGTCTATGAAAAAGGCGCCAAAAATAGTTAAAAAAGTTCACTTACGATTTCCATTGTGCCCCGATCCTTGTAGAAGAGCAGACTTAATAAATATCGATAAAAACAATATCACAGAAACACTTAACATTATGGCATTCATCGTTATTTAATTAGATTATTATTCATCCAAACAAATCTCCCGCCAAATTCTCTGTCACTCTTTTATTTTTTTAATTCACCACATCTCTCTATCAATAAGGAGTACCTATTTTATGACCGCGAAGACCGTAACGTCCTGCAAGTCTATGGCACCGCGGCGGACTAAAGTTGAAGGCTTCTTTATTATGTATTTATTTTTAATTCACATCAACATAACCCAACCGGTTTTAAAAGGTTGCGGACATCATATAAATCTCGGCGAGTTATAAAGGCAACGCAGTTTTGTTTCGCAATAATGCTGAGCAATAATTACGTGGGGCGCTTGGAAACTGGTATTTTTGTTTGCAGTCGGAATTAGTGGAAAAAATAATAATTGACTAATTTTTGGTCGGTTGGACGATGCGTAACCAGTAACAAGCTTTAATTATTTTTCACTTGACCACTGTTAAAGGTTATTCGTTTGTGTGTGTTTAAAATTACAAAAAAAAAACATCTAACCAGAAAGATAGGAGGTAAATTGACTTTTCAACCGTCTCTGTCGTTTAGTGTCTATAGACACCTAGAGGTTCGAATCCGGGGGTGCATCTTTGTGTAGGTAGGTACCTACTAGCACAGAATAACTCATGTACTAGGTTTGGTTGGTGGTAAGCTTTAAGTCCGCCTTGACTCCACCAATTCGCTCCGTTGTCATAGCATTGTTGTTATGACGCTCTGGATATGTCCAATAACAATGTTAGGTATTAGCATTGTTGTGTTCCGACAGTTATGAGATATTATAGGTAGTCAGCGATTGTTCGCTTTACGACAGATTCGCTTTATGACAGATTCGCTTTAAGACAGATTCGCGGTACGACAGAAGTACAGTGGTCTAGAAAAGACAAAAGAAACAAATTAATAAGAAAATAACTAAAAAAAAAGTTAAATGCGATGGATAGGAATCTGAATATTGATAGGTTAACTTCCGCCAGGACATTATTATTAAAAATAACAGAGCTTATTTGAAAAATTTATAAAATAAAATTAAACTTATTCAGTTCCTAAGTTTGAAGATTCCCGATGAAGCGCGCTTCCTTCTTTCCACCCTATTGTCACTTACCATCAGGTGAGATAAACGCTAACTGCTTTACCGTTGTGAAAAAAAATTAAAAATACTTCTCTCCAATCTGATGTTAACACGTTGGCTGTCCAAGTTGATTTGGTCAAATGACACGCTACGTCCGCTCTATTTTTTAGGTTAAATGGATAAAAATGATGCTACTAGCTTCCCATAAGTCCTTGGCGGTTTTTGGCAATTCCTAATCCACACGTCCATCTCAAATTCAATAGTGTTATTCGTCCAGTTCAAGAAGTCACGTTAAGTTTGAACGGAGTGGTGTCCTATATATAGTGCACGGACGCCATGGCTAACAACACAATGCCCTACATATAGTGCACGGACAGCCAACGTGTGTAAAAGCAGAGTCTAGATTCGAAGACCACTGTTTACCCGTGGTAGGTCGACCCATTACTGGGTCCATGGGTAATTTTAATTGCCTGTGGTTCCACGGCACTAGCGAAGCTGCAGTCGGTCCGTCTGTTCTGTGAAGCTCTATCGTAAACTCGCCGCTCACCTCGACCGTCACATTTCGATCAAAAGTCACCTATGTAAAGGTATCGTAGAGTCCAAATTAGAGAATGCGGATTTGATAAGTCAATGTGGATTTAGGGGGCTAATTGTCTAAACTCAACACACAAGAAAGTGGCGATAATTTTCCGAAAATCGAATTTTACTGCAAGCGATTTTTGCATTCGCATAATTTCCCAATCGAATCGTTTCCTGATATATATTTTTTCCAGAGGTTGATTTTTTTAAAAGGTTATTTCCCAATCTAATCTTTTTCTGATAGTTTTTTTGGACGTTGATAAAAAAATACTTATTATTAATTTTTCTTTCATGTTACACGCCTATTTTTTTTTAAAATAGCGTAGAAATTAGAAAGGAAAAAGTAATATTTCCTAGTGATCACGTAAGCGAATGTGTAAATTACGTGACTAGGAATATTTGAGAATGGATAAAAATATTCAGAAATTTACCCTCGGGGAAAAAAAAAAGCACAGAAAATAAAAAATTGGGAATGCAAAAATCGCTTGCACTAAAATTTGATTTTCGGAAAGTCATCGCCACACTCATACACAAGTACATTGCTTTGCTAGTTTGCTTATTTAAAATTAATTTTAAAATATAATCATCTAGCGAAGTAATGTACAGTGGAGGTAGATCCCCTTTTCGGCGAAATGCGCTTGCACTCCATTAAGTTGGATACGACCGGTGTTACGTGGTGTAATGTAACATGTTACAAAGCGAGCGTTCATGCAGCCAGTACGGGAGAACAAGGCGATTTACAGGTGAAAAGTGATTCGTTTAGCTTTATTTGTATTTCCTGAATTCTTTAAACAGTACCTTAGCACACGTGAAGACATATTTTAATAAAATAGAACACAGAATACACACGTATTGTTGCGTCTAGCGCCTGCCCAGACTAATATAGTTGGAGCGAGTTGGAGTTGGCTCTAACGCGTGTAGCAAACAATCTAGTTGTTACGTCTTCTCTAGTACGTAACTCAATGATTAAATACAGTGCTGTTTTTAGTTAGTTTATATCTAGTATGTATTGCGAATTTCTTTGGATAAAAACATCGAACAAAGAGTTTGTCTTAAATTTTGCGTCGCCTTAAATTTTGGGGTATTCCTTGAAGCGCACCAGACCACGCGCACCAAACTATTCCTCCAAGCGCATCCGTTGGATGCGCTTCAGAATACGTAATTAAAATATTATATTTTTATTCCTCGAAGGGCACCAACGGTAAAAAATAGAGAGGAGCTTAAAAGATTCGTAATATTGATGTCGATAGAAACTAGGACTAGATGCTGCCACTTACTACGTCAATAATAAATTGAATCATGACAGCCATTTTTAACTAAAAGTACCAGGATGACATAAATGAAAAGAGGTAGATGGATAGGTACTCTAAAAATAAACGTACGTTATTCGTTATGGATATTTTCTGTTAGTTACTTTACTACATCTCTTCTCACATTTTATCTGCTGGTGCGCTTCGAGGAATAAAAATACAATATTTTAATTACCTATTCTCAAGCGCACCCAACGGGTGTGCTTGGAGGAACAGTTTAGGTGCGCTTGGTCTGGTGCGCTTCGAAATGGGTGCGCTTCAAGGAATACCCCTATATTTGGGGTATTCCTTGAAGCGCACCCATTTTGTAACGGTAAAAAATAGAGAGGAGCTTAAAAGATTCGTAATATTGATGTCGATAAAAATAGAGAGGAGCTTAAAAGATTCGTAATATTGATGTCGATAGAAACTAGGACTAGGTACTTAAGCAACTTACTACGTCAATAAAAAAATGAATCATGACAGTCATTTTGATGTAAAAGTACCAGGGAGACATACCTAAATGAAAAGAGGTAGATAGGCGCCTTAGCGAACTCACTCACCTTTAACTATCAGGAAAAAAGAAATAAACGAGTAGGACTAGGTGCTGCCACTTACTACGTCAATAATAAATTGAATCATGACAGTCATTTTGATTGAACTAAAAGTACCAGGATGACAAATGAAAAGAGGTAGATGGATACTCTAAAAATAAACGTACGTTATTCGTTATCGATATTTTCTGTTAGTTACTACATCTCTTCCCACATTTTATCTGCTGGTGTGCTTCGAGGAATAAAAATATAATATTTTAATTACCTATTCTGAAGCGCACCCAACAACGGGAGCGCTTGGAGGAATAGTTTAGGTGGCTTGCAGTGGTAGGTACTGGGGGTAGCGATGCGCGTTTGTCTGGCACAGACTATAGTTCGTTAGATTAGTTATTAGGTCTTAACTACAAGTTAGTTAACTGTTTTTTTATTATTATTAGTATTGACGTCAATAAGTGCCTGTAAAGGTTTACATTGAATAAATAATTTGACTTTGACTTTGACATGAAGTGGAGTTGAATCATATGCCGGCCGGACTGATTACAAAAAAATCAAAATAGAGACACGACTTGAATTCACGAAGAGCAAAACGAAATCAAACAAAATAATAGGTACCGTATAAAAATTACCGACTCTTTATTGATTTCATTGACTAACCCACAATTCTTATATTCAAACCATCGGCTCGTGGTCCAGAGACGCATAGCTATGATAACTGCTAATTGAAGCCACCGAAGCATCGGTAGCAAGATTGTTACATTTAGATTTATCATCGTTATCATCAGTACTTTGACTGGTATCTGATGGAAATTCCGGCTTGCAACCTTCTTCAGTAGTAGACTTGCTAATATCATCTCGACATTGCAAAGAACCATCGGCCCCCATTTTGTTATCCAAACATAACATTTGCGTGACATTATCTGTGGACGCGCTCTGCTTGTCTTCGGCTAAACAATGGGTGAAGTATTGACAGCCTCTATTCATTCTTAGTTTAGAAAATCTGTAAATTCTGTTAGTATTTCGGTCCCTCACTTTTCTAGACCTTTGTTTGACGATCTTCGGGTGGGCTTGGCGTGATCTCATGTTTCGTTCGACATTGTAGGAGCGACACTTTGGTGCAATGTTCCTTTTATTCCGTTTAACTTTCTTCGTGTTTTTAATGCAGTTATTGGCTCTGCTGTAGGCTGCTTGCTGAGTCGTGGTGTCTCGCTGTGCTGGCAAAGCTATAATCTGAAAGTAAAGCATTAGGTTAATTAGATTTTGGAGTATTGCTATAGAATTTGCAAATACGCTGGTAGTATTACGCCGAGCGAGCCGGACCAATGCGTGTGGCTCTACCATTCAGACAGTGTCACTCATTTAGCACCACCCAGGGGTCACGTGTAAGGGCACAGAATAAATAATAAATAATAGTGTAAGGAACCCCCCTTCCATGCCAACCGACTACCCTCCACCGCTAATAAATAGCGAGCGGAGCAGCAGCGAAGCTCATTTGCTTCTCGGCGCTTGGAACGGACGGACGGTCATAACTAAGGTCATGCGAGTCATTTTTATTTCTTATTTATTTTAATTAGTGCAATCGTGGAATTGTTATTTTGTTCGTTATATAAATCCTAGGTAAAAGTGTCTAAGCTGTTAGCTAAAATCAAGTACAAGAATGGTTCATTTATTTGTTTAAATTCTGTGTTCTGTAAACTTAATCATTGTTTGAAATATTAAAACGGGTTTCCGTTCAGTTTTGTTTTTTTTAAATTAATTTCGGCCCTTATTCCCAAAAATAGTACTACGTACAGAAGTTGCACTCCGTTGATGTTGAAGAAAGCCGCCATTTTAATAACCTACAATATTAGATAACTACCGTGTGCATTCAAAATAGCACTATATCGCTCTACGCGGAGAGTAGTTAATACTTTGTGGTGCGTTTTGTAGCGAACGTACCTATACGCCGTCGACTCGTGTGTTAGGGATGACAGCAAATAGACTAAATAAACATACCTACGCAACCTTAGGAAGTAATTTATTCTGTATTTGCACATCTAAGTAAAATGTAGTTCTGTAAGTTACTACTCACCTATTTAACAAACAAGTAGCTACTAAGGCTTAGAAACAAGCAAACACTGCACGACATGACGAGTTGAAGATATAACGAAAAAAAAATGGAAACCATATTTTATTACGTTATAATTAGGTATTATATTCTATTACCTACATCATGATAAGTACTGGCGATTTTAATTCTACGAACTCACTATAAATGTAAGTTACGCAGGTAGGTTAGGTACCTTCTACTCCTACATCACAACAGTCACAGACTCACGTCACGATCGCACGGCGAAATAAATTACATAAATAAGTAATGACCTACCTACCTACCTTTACTTTTGTATTACCTATTTGTTCTGTAAAGAAACTTAAGTTTAAAATAAATAAAATATTATTATAGGTACCTTACAGAATCTTACGGTACATAACGTAAAAAAAGATAGCAGACACAACAATTATTATTATTGCATTACACCATTATTACGGAACTTGTAGATTTATTGATATCGGAGAGGTAGTTATTTTTAAACAAATCAAAATTGCGATCCGAGGCCACTTCAAACTATGCCTGTTGTGGGCTGTGTGACTGATTTACAACTCCGAGTTGTCGCGCGCTGTAGGTGCTTTTCGCGGTAGGTATGGCGGAGTGCAAGATGCCTGATAAGGGTTCGAGTCGAGGCAAAGCCCTAAAACCATTTCTTCCTTTGATAGGTGTGTTGAAGTTAGACAAATTAAATAATAGCCCTCAGGTATTGCGATTAACCGTGTCGCGATAGCGGTAAAAGAATACTACCCCTTCTCTTCCATTGGGTGTCGTAAAAGGCGACTAATGTAGTCTTTAGTAAGACTGCACATACATCCAACTGCATAGAGCGGCGACGGGCTTACCACCTGTCACGTTGAGAACATATTGTGTCGTCGCTATTTGGTGAAAAGTGGACTATGGTAGAAGACTGCTTTTGCAGTCCTCATTGCCTGTTCTCTGACTAACCCTGGGAATAATAGTCATAATAAGTGTATGCATGTTGTATTGTATGTAAAATGACTTGTACCTTGCCAACTGATCGGCGTTTCCTGAGCTCGTCATGCATTTTAGGGTACCCGCTGTTATACGTATGTACTGCGTCGAGGCGGCCGCGGCTCTGCCTGCCGGGCGCTTCGTACGACCTCTGGTGGTCTAAATGGAACTGGTCTGCTGCGGTGAGTTGCTTCTGTGACAATCAATTGTTCAAAAATTATAGGTTCAAATACGAACCAGCAATAGGTAGCTATCTTATCTCTAAACTGACTTATGGCGCCAGGCTTTAGAATTTAGATTATGATGGTTGTAGCTAGCCTTCCGTACCTACTTCAAAAAGGACGTTAAGGCGTTTTTTTTCCCGTTATTAAAAGATTCGATTGATTTTACCCCCACCAATATAAAACCGAATCAGCTCAGAATGCAAACTTTGCGAGTTGCTGCCAACCGCTCGCAAAAAGCCAACTTCTCAAAATGCCAATTTCTTGCAATGCCATCTTCTCGAAATGACAAATGCTCGCAATGCCAACTTCTCCAAATGACAACTTAAAATTATAATGAAATACAGGAGTGGCGAATGATACCGTGAATAATAAAATAACTAAAAATGATTAGTCCATGTATATTATATCACAATATTTGTATCATGTAGGTACCTAAGTATTACAATTCATAATTGTATAATCAACACACTGGACTGTTGTTTGATCATTGTAAACAATATATTCGTAACATTGATATTGAAATGGTTGAATTATTAGCATATCTTCGGTTTCGCATTTCTACAGATTCGCATCTCTTCAGATTCTCGTTTCTTCGGAATCGCAGTTATTCAGAGTACAGTTATAGCAAAAAGCGAATAAGTTAAAAACTAAATATTTGATAACAATAAGATACAAACGTTTAAATATAATAATACAAATTTACAAACGAGATAATAAAGTTATACACACAGGAATGCGGTTATAGGATCTTCTGATATACCTACATTTATGAATTGTTTTATTTTGCTCCTGAACTTTTGTAGACGGCTTTGTAGGTTAGGTACAGCCTATTCCCTTTAATTCCGAAATCTTGAAATGTTCCTTATTTTTTTAATTTATTTTTTTAATATAAACGTGTTGCGTAGCGGTGAAAGAATACTACCACCCCCTCTCTTTTCTTGGGTGACGTAAAAGGCGACTAACGTATTATAGATTACACATAATTCCAACAGCATAGAGCGGCGATGGGCTCACCGCCTGTCATGCAGTCGCTATTTGGTGAAAAGTGGACTATATGGCAGAAGACTGCTTTTGCCCTGTCGAATTCATTGCCTAGCATTAGAACATCCATATATAATCATATTATATGTATGTTCTAAACAGGGGCCCAAGTCTGCTAATTTACGAATAACATAATTGAATCGCAATTGTATCGCAATTGTATCGCATTGTAATTGTTTGACACATTTGGTACTTACTCTTTACTTATATGAGTAAGAGAATACCAAATGTGTCAAACAATTACAATACGATCCAATGGCGATTCAATTATGCCATTCGTAAATTAGCAGACTTGGGCCCCAGGTAGGATATAAAAAGGAAACCTCTTGATGGGGTAAAAAGGGGAGGGGGGGGGGGGAGTTTGTGAGAAACTCCGTCAGTTTTGTACCTAGCTAAATCAATAAAAAAATGTGGCACTGCAACGCATGCCGGGCACAGCTACAGTTAGCTAACCATAAAAGCCGTGTGCCAGCCACACGTCCCGTACCTCACGAGCCATTGGTCCCACCTGCGCTGGTCTGTTGTTCCGCATCGGCAGAGGCCCGTCGTCCTCCATGATGCGACAGACCACATCCACAATGTCCTGTTGCTGGTCGACCGGTGGAAGGTACATGTCCATCGCTGGCGATCCAGCGATGGACATGTACCTTCTACCGATATACCGATGTATACCCTTCATTTTGGTCGAAAAACTTCGTCGTTCTTGAAGCTGTCCTAAAAATAATATGTAAGTATATAAACTAACTAGGTTGTCTGGAAGAGATCGCTTTCAGCGATAAGACCGCCTTTGCTCATACTAGATTTAAGTTTTATATTGTAAAATTGTTCTACATGTATGTGCAATAAAGAATTTATCTATCTATCTAATGTTTCAAGTCTTTGTTGCTTGTCCAAATGTATTGGGAACTAAGGGTGGATTCGACCAAACTGGAATAAGGTCTTATACTTAGATTAAACGCCGAATTTGTATAGACTAATCTCGGAGTAAGTCTTATTCCAGTTTGGTCGAATCCACCCTTAGACAAGTTATTTGTAGATAGGCGGAGAACAAGCCTGACCATTAAATCGATTTTATTATGTAAGAATCGAAGTGAAGTGAATGCGTGAAGTGCACTTCAATCTTAGGCCTTATCGTCACTAACTAGTGAAACCATCAGGTGTGATTAGTCAGACAGAGGCGATTTGAATATTTAAAAAAAGACTTTTCAATGAAATCAAAAATCAAAATCAAAATAACTTTATTCAGTAAGCTTAAATTAAGCGTTTTGAATCGTCAATTTTTTTTTTTTTATATGGATTGATGGATAGGCACAGGAACCCACCCACCCACCCCACCCATTCAGGAAGTCTTTTAGCTGTGAAGAAGAACGGGCACAACAAACTCCACAGCTTTATAATAATATAGAGGTAACGACATTTACAAAACAATATGTCGTTACCAAATTATACAGTCAATAGTCATAAAACAATTATATAAAATAAAAGATAAAAACAAAAGTGAATCTACAAGTTTTACTCGGGCACTATGAACGCATTAGAACAATGTATGCGAAACTAGAGGAATGTTAATTCCATGCATTTTTGTCATTGATGTAATCGCTTACAGTGTAATAGCCCTTTTCTAAAAGTCTGTCCTTAACATGTGTCTTAAATTTGTCTAAGGGCAAAATTATAACATCGTTCGGGATTTTATTGTAAATTATGACACTTTGTCCCATAAATGATCCATAAACTTTCTGAAGTCGAAATTTAGGAATTACAAGTTTATTCTTATTTCTAGTATTTAGTTTGTGTATATCGCAATTTTTTTTGAAATGAGTAATGTTTTGACGCACGTAAACAATACAGTTATAAATAAATTGTGATGCAACTGTAAGAATATTTATTTCTTTAAACAGCTCCTTAAGGGAGTCACGTGATCCTAGGTTATATATGGACCTTATTGCTCTTTTCTGTAAAATGAAAATGGTTTCTATATCTGCTGCTTTACCCCAAAGTAGTATACCATAGGACATAACACTGTGAAAGTAACTAAAATAGACTAATCGAGCAGTTTCCACGTCTGTAAAATGCCTAATTTTCCTAACAGCATAAGCAGCTGAACTAAGTCTCCCCGCAAGGGTGCTAATATGAGGGTACCACTGTATTTTTGAATCTAAGGTAATACCTAAGAAAACTGTTGAATCAACAAGGTCCAACAGTTCACCATTCAGTTTAATTTTATTTCCTATAATATTCTTTACGTTAGGTAGAGTAAAATTTATACATTTGGTTTTCTTCGCGTTTAATTGAAGATTATTAGTAGTAAACCAATTCAACACATCTGTTAGGGCACTGTTGATGTCATCAAAACTATTTTTATTTCGATCAGTCTTAAATATCAAAGATGTATCGTCAGCAAACAAAACAATATTGCAAAAGTTTTCCGCATAAAATGGTAAATCATTAATATAGATTAAGAATAAAAATGGACCTAGTATTGACCCTTGTGGGACCCCCATTAGCACAGAAGATCCGGATGATATGGATCCGTTCACGCTAACTTTTTGGATTCTGCCGCTAAGATATGATTGAATCAATTTCAAGGCATCAGAGTGCACTCCATAGTGTTTTAGCTTTATTAAAAGGGTGTTGTATTGAACGCAATCAAAAGCCTTGGAGAGATCACAAAACACTCCAAAAGCATTCTGCGATCCCTCCCAAGCCTCAAATATGTGTTTTAGCAGAGCTACACCAGCATCAGTAGTAGACCTTCCCTTGGTAAAACCATACTGTTCACTGTGAAAAAGGTGGTTTATAGCGAAGTGGGAGCCGAGTTGATCTAAAATAAGTTTTTCAAAAACTTTACTAAGAGTAGGTAAAATCGAAATAGGCCTGAAATTGCTCGGGTCATCTTTACAACCCGATTTGAAAAGTGGCAGAACTTTGCTATGCTTCATGAGATCTGGGAAAACTCCTTCGTCAACACAGCTATTGAATATGACTACAAGAAAAGGCGCAATGGACTCGATAATATTATTAATAATTTTTGTTGAAATATCCCACAAATCACAAGTGTTTTTTATTTTTAAAGATTTAAAGGATTTAAGTACGTCTTTACAGTTTACGTGTTTAAATTTGAACACTTCATTACACATGGGTACATACTTTTTTAGCAGAATTTCTGCATTACTTGGTGAAGAGTTGAGTAACATAGTTGTGGCAATTGGTATATTTGTAAAAAACTGTTCAAAAGCATCAGCAACTTTATTGTCTTCACTTAAAAAGCTATTGCCTATTCTTAAAGAAAACTTAGTATCACGTGGCTTTATTTTACCAGTTTCGCGGTTTATGCAGTTCCATGTTGCCTTTATTTTGTTATCAGACTTTTTAATTTTTTCACTAATAAATAATGACTTGGCACATGCACAAGCCTTCCTAAAAGTTTTCGAATACTTTTTGATATACTCTAGAAAACTTGGACTATTATTATATTTTTTCTGCTCATATAAGTCATACAACTTAGTCCTACTTTTATGCAAACCAGCTGTAGCCCAATCCCTAAATTTCATTGAAATATTAGTTTTAAACTTTTTAATAGAGAAAGTTTTATTAAATTCACCGTTTATAAGATCAAAAAAATGCTTGTAAAGAGCATCTGGATTTTCCTGTATAAATGGTAAACATGCAAGTTTAGCAGTTATGTTATGCTTGAAAATTTTAACCCGTTTCTCTGTCACTGGCCTACAAGATATTTCTTCTGAGTTAGGGTGTCCATATTCAGTAAAAGCTATTTTTTGCCCACAGTGATCTGAAGATAAATTAGTTAGTATGAACTTAGACTCAGGAGCAAAGTTACAAAAAAAATTGTCTAAGCAGGTTGCAGTGGTTGCTGTAATTCTAGTCGGTTCACTAAATTGGTAATCCAAATCAAATGATTTAAACAACGAGATTAATCTTACACTAGTTGAATGACTGTCTAATAAATTTACATTGAAATCCCCACAAATTACTATTTTCTTTTTAGATTTACAAATCTTCTTAATTACTAAAATTACCAGAAGGAGGTCGATATACACAAACAATTATAAATTTCTCTAACTCGACACATGACAGCTCAATAACGCGTTCAATAGAAAGGGAAACTACATCCTTTCGTTCCGTAATCTTATGTTTACTGTAATTAACAAATATTAAGGATCCGCCGCGAATTGCATTTGTTCTAGTAAAAGCACTGGAAAGCTGAAAGTTTTTAATATTAAAAATTAACTGATAATCTTTAAGCCAGTGCTCAGTTATACATAAAATGTTTATATCTTCATGTAATAAAAAAAGTTCAATTTCTAACTCTTTGCCGGCCAGGCCCTGCATGTTTTGATGAACTATTTTAATTTGGATAGGGCTGGCTTTTGTCTTACCTCTTAGTTTAAACTAGAGGTTGTGCAAGACTTATCAACTAAATTTACATTAGTAGAAATACTAACAGTGCGATAATTTTGGGTCGACATTGTTATACTACTTATAACTGTGTCTTTTAAATTATATGCTAGCAATGATGCTATCTGTAGCCTGTCTTTGTATATTAAATACATAGAATCAGTAGTCAACTTAAAACTAGATATAAATTTATTTGTATCAAAAAATACAATACTGTCACTGTGACGATAAGTGGAGTTATACAAAAGTAAGTTCAAATCAAAGATCTGTTTGTTTTGTTTCCACGATAAGTTACAGGCATAGGGAAAGGCACAAACTATTATTTTACAATGAGTTTTAGATTGTATATCAATTAAACTCTCTATGCTTTTTAAAAGGTCACGCTTTTTTATTGTGAGACTATCACCACACAGTATTAGAGCATTTGTTGAATGATTCAACTCCTGCTTGCTTAATGTACTTTCTTTGGAAACTTTCAAAACAAGATAACGGAACATACACAAACCACGGACCTGAAAAAGACGGACGTAACCTCGTCTAAATCATGAGTGAAGCATTTACCATTCTTACTGATTGCGCGCTGTCACGCGGGGTAAAATGGCGGCGGGTTGGTGATGTGAGTGTAGGGTCATCAAAAAGGAAAGTAAGTAGGTATACCAAAAGGAAAGGGTCATGTACAACAAACGAAATTGTAGGACCTTGCATGCTTCACATCTTTTTAGTGTAATATTACGTTACGTCCTTCTTTTTTTCCTTCGTTCCTAGTTGGTACAATTCCTAATTCGTACAATCGGCAAATCTTTCCCAATTTGTACAATATGTCATTTAGAGATGTAAAGGTGCCTGCAACAATATTTTATGAGGGACATTTTAAGCAAATTTTTCGCACCATAAAATTTATTGTCATTGCGACATAAGAATAGTTTTATTTTTAAACAAAATCAGATTTAGGCACCAAAAAGAAGTGTCAGCTCGCGCTAGTGAGTTTCAGTGGTTATATCCTCTTTGTCGAGTTTATCTTCCTAGAATACTCTAGTTGCTATTACCTAATTGTAGAAAATTGATTCAAATATAGATCGGGAATTGTACGAACTAGGAATTTGTACCAATGGGGAATTGTACCAACTAGGAACGAAGGCTTTTTTTCAGGTCCGTGACACAAACATGGAAAACACCCAGGAAATTATTTCTAAATTAAACCGACCGCGACCGGGATTAGAACCCGGGACCAACAGAGCCGTGCTAAGCCACGGAGGTCGTCATTACTCCCCTATGGTCACGGTAGTGTATATTTTCTTTGCCTAGGGCGAACAAGGCTTGTTTCCATAAAATTATTATTCAGCCTAGTTTGTCCCAATGCAGGAGAAAGGCCTCCCTACCCTCTTTATACTGTTCACAGTTTCGGGATACAACTTGCCAGTATTTTTTTCAATAGAAGTTCAGCTCGGTACGATATCTCCTTCTGTGGGCCTGCCGCGAGTTCGCGACCTCAGTTGTCTAGTGTTGCGGAAACATGGGAGCTTATTTATTTATATAAAATTAAAGGTTAGCCCTCAGTTCATAAAAGACGATTTTCCTATAACATCTCTCATTACCCTATAAAAATATCATGTTATTGATATTCTACACTATTTCAGAACAGTTTTTGGTAGTTAGCTCCGGTAACTAACTAGGTAGATACGTACCTACCAACAGTTTTCGCTAAAAGAAAACAATGACTTTACAGCGTAGTAACTGGGTGTGCCCAGTGCAGCAGAGATATACAATAAATTACAATGACTACAAAGCAGGTAGGTACTTCTTTCTAATGGTACTAACCTTAGATTAAAACAAAAAGGGAAGATACGGCATGCTCCTACTTGTAGTCATTCAAAATATAGTCCTACTCAACTACCTAAGCAAACACTCACACACGCACACCTATAAAGTGTAAATCGAGCGAGCGAGACAAAGCGGTAAGTTTCAACGTCAGCGCGAGGGAGTCAGGGAGTAGCGCGTTGACGTCTCGGTCGCTTCGCAACAGACGAGGTACGTACGACCGATTCCGACGCCACTGCGGAGTAGCGTCTTTCTCTTTTTCACACAGTAGAATATCCGCAATAGTGCGATGTAGCCTGTACGCTCGGCAAATTGTGACTGAAGTGAAATTGTGCCTTTAGGCCTAATTTTGGCGGCTCACTCACGAGACGCCAATGCCGTATCTTCCCTTTTTGTTTTAATCTAAGGTACTAACCCTAAAATGGAAAACTTGAGTGTCTACTAACCTGTTATTTGTGTTATGTAAGTATGTAGGTAGTCTGCAATTTTGACGAGGTTTTTCTTTACAATTTTTAATTTTTATTACTAATTTTGTGTCTCTACCATGATGATGGATAATAGATTGTTTTTGTTTAAAATGTTGACACCTTTTTCTTTTGACACTTTTTGATATTCATTTTTTTTAATTTAATTATCTACTTGTCTGCAAGAAGTTATGATAGATCGAGGTTTTATTTAATCAATGTACTATTGACTCTATTTTTAATAAGGAGGTCCATCGAGCTTTATAAAGCTCAAATCAGCTCAGAATGCCAACTTCGCGAATTGCCAACCGCTCGCAAAAAGCCATCTTCTCGAAATGCCAATTGCTCTCAATGCCAACTTCTCATAATGATAACTTAAAAATAAATCAACAAACTGGACTGTTGTTTGATTGAAATGGTTTACACATAAATTAAAACAATGTTTTACATGTTCATTCAATCAAAATTTGAAGATTTGTGATTTAATATAGTAAGTCATAGTTTAATTTAATGTCTTTGGTTGATTATAATAATAATTATAGACTTTTTAGTTATTTTTAATATTAACGGTAGCATTCGCAACTCCTGTTTGTCATTATGAGAAGTTGTCATTTGGAGAAGTTGGCATTGTGAGCAATTGGCATTTCGAGAAGTTGGTATTGCAAGCACGGACCTGATTCAGGTCCGTGATTGCAAGAAGTTGGCTTTTTGCGAGCGGTTGGCAATTCGCGAATTTTGCAATTTTGAGCTGATTCGGCTCAAAGGTCTTATGGTAACACATTAGTGTTATGCAAACAGAACAGAATAACAACAAATTACAAAATAAAAGAAAGTAGGTACAGCCGGTAATACTGTCCCACAGCTGATGGGCAAAGGCACCCACCATTGGAATTAAGCAAAGACATAATCTCTTTGGAATTAGGTCATAACTACAATGATGGGTAGGGTCAATTGGGTAGGGTTGGTATTATTGGCTTAATCACCACCTAAGTAAATTTTTTTTTTTTGTGTTAAGGCAACCGCCCGGAATGCAGAAGGTGCGTGGTTCGATTCCCGCCTGAGGTTGTCGTCTTTTATCAGTCTTTAAAATTTTACTTAAGTGTATTTAAGCGTTAATAAAACGCTAAAATATAAAACATTAATCACCACTTGCTAAATGCGGGTTAGTGATCAGTGATCACAAACCTGGCGCAGCATCAAAAACCCCAAAGAGATTAAAATAGTATTAGTTTAATGCCTTTGAAAAATCCATAAATTTAAATACACGCTTTGCCCAAATTGGGAATTGATGCCCACCGAATATAGAGCAGACTGCCTGAGGGAACTACCTCAACGTGGCATGCATAATTCTCATACAAAACACAGAAAAACGACGTATCGTAGTCCCCTTCCCCTGTTTCCTCCTTCAGAACTGGACCATTTTTATTACTTTTTCTACATCAGTTAAAGAAAGAGATTTTCTATGGCTGTATGTTTGATTTTTTTGCATTACTTAAGTCATTTATTTAATAACCCGCTCTGTTTTAAGGCGTTTTCAGAAACATTTAAGAGGCTGGTTTAAAAAACAATCAAACATACAGACATAGAAAATCAACAGATGCTGAAAAACTAATAGAAATTGGTCCAGTTCTGAAGGAGGAAACAGTGGACTACGAAATGTCGTTTTTCTGTGTTTTGTTTGTATGAGAATTTTGCATGCCACATCGACGTAGTGTTTCCTCTTAACCATTCCGCTATTGAGGTGTTAATTACTATAATAAAAGATAAATGGTATTTCATACAATCCTATTTATTCAATTGACTGCACATACACTGGTTTTACTATTATGTTGATAAAAACAATGGTTTTAGTACGTATATTGACTAAAAGTTTGTAGGTACGAATTGAAACATTAATGTACTTACATTGAAACAATGTTTGGTGTCCAGTTTACAGAAGAATTATCTAAATATTGTTAATTCAATTCACTACATTTGACTGTCGCTGAACCAGACACAATGGAAGTTTAATAGATTCCGAGTCACCGGAGGCATGGCATTTGTTGTATTTACACTTTAGAATGGCATGCCACTAGACACTTTAAAATTCTATTCATCAAACACTGATCAGTAAATGGCCGCAGTTATAAGGTTATTATTATATTAATAGTTTGCACTCGGTTTAAAAAAGATGATTTACTTATGATCATAGAAGTCACAAATTATACTAATGTAATAACATTTAATTTTTTTTTCAAAATGGACACCAAATAGATTATTTCTAAAAATACAAAAGTGAAAATACACGGATATTTACATTTGTGTGAATTGCTAGGGCACATCCCTCAAATGAAACAACTTAACCTCTTAGTACATAATGTAATCACAAAACTTATGGAATTGGACTTATGAGCTAGGAACACTTCATCGACGACCACGGCCCCGGCCTCCACGGCCTCCCCTAGGCCCGCCGCGACCGCCACGGCCTCTTCCACGGCCACCTCGGGCTCCACCTCTCGGAAAACCTTCGCGTTTGCCACGACCTTTGGGAGCGTCGTCGATCAATAACGTCTCCAGAGGTAAACTGTCCGGCAACAAGAAATATCTGATGTTGTTACCGCGTATGCTCAACGTTTCCAACTGAAGTTCTTCCCGATTTTTCAATGTTACTTTCACAGCTTTCAAATGGGTGTTCATCGCTACATCGACACCGGTGATTGTGCCGTGCACAACACTGCCGTTCTTTAATTCAATTGTGACCGTTTCGTGGCTCAGTTTCATTAAAAATCTAACAAGCTTCATGATTATTTGGTCAACTAACTTTTTTCACTGAAAACAAATAGCGGCGTCGGTCAGCGAAATAACCTCAAACCGAAATCGCAAACAAAATATGGCGCGGGTATTGATTGCCAGTATAGAATAATAAAAATTCTACCATTTCACGATAAAATCAACAGTGAAAAGTATCGGTTTTTATTAAAAAGCTTATTGGGTTTTTAAATTAAACTCTTTTTGTGATAGAAAACAATAATGATTTGTCGATCTTTTAAAAAAGAGACATTACAGAATTGAAAGATACTTTTTATTGATAGTTTCATAAATAAATAAGAAAAATGAATCTTGACGACAGTTTTAGGGGAGTCGAAACAGAGGCAGAAGTGGAACCAGAAAATAAAGAAATAACTGTTTGCGCAAGATTAGTTCTAACAGTAGAACAGGTACTTAAGCAGCATTGGAATTTACTACGTATGCAATTTAATGAATTTTAAGCATCGATTTTAAGTACCTATCATTTTTAGCGGTGCTTGCTATAAATTATCATGGTTGGCCTCTGATTGACCTTTGCGTTTATAGCAGACGATATAAGGTACTTATTATTCCAAATTATACTTCTTACTTGTTAGACCAACACAATGCAGTGCAACATTCTTCATAATTAAATTAAGAACTGGAACGAAACGATAGGATATGGTAGTTAAGGAACCATAAGCTTGCTTAATCGATAAAGTTCGTCACATTCCTTAGTAAATAAAAGTCATGGCCCTCTAGTTCACAAGAACTGTAGACAGACACTATAGATAGACACAATTCGAGTTTCAACGATCACCACAATGGATCTATCTGATCTGTCTGGAACAGCTCAACTTTCTGATATTACTAAAGAAATAGAAGAGAGTGAGAGGATTCTTAGCCCTCCCATATACAATGAAGTGCAGGCGAAACTGATTTTTACAGATGAGCAGGTATTTATAATTATCAAACTTATGGCTAGCTTAAGGTATCTTAACAGTCAAATTCAGTAGATTTTCAGTCTGTTTTTTTGTCTTGAGCATAACGCCTTTTGATAAAAGCAAAGTTGCAAGTTCGTAACGCAAACAAAAAATTTAACCACATTGTCAACCCAAAAACTAGACACTAGCTAAATCGTAGCAAGCCATTAAATTAGAAATTGAATTGAATGTATGCGGAGACTATGAGATAATGATGATGAGATATACTTACCTGATGATGATGAATAATAATTTCCCTGTCCTGTATAAATAATAAGGCTAGATTTTGAATGTTACTTTTTTAATTTCTTTTAGGAGAATGACTTGCGTCAGGCGTTCAACCTTCTGGACTACACGGGGGAAGGCAAAATCAAAGCAGAAGACTTTCGCGTCGCTATCAAAGCACTTGGTAAAAAAGTTTTTTTGTTTTTGATATATAAATTAGATCACACAATCATAATCATCTATCTTTAAACATTCTAATGCCGAGTTCCGGTTTAGGCCATCTTATATCATTTTTTCTTTATACAAGAACAATTAATGGTGAGTTCCACCCATAAAACTGAAGAACTTTCCCCAAGAAACCTATGTGCAAAAATGACAAATATTTTTTTTGTCACATTTACCGTTAGTTGTTTTTGTATAAAGAAAAAATAAGGTTGTAAACCACCACTCTGCTGGCTTTGTGTGGGTTGGTGCGTTGGTGGGTTTAAACGACGGGTGGAACAAGATAATATATTTTTGTAACTGCGTACAGTGCGGAACAAAATCACATCATAAACGCGTGCCAGCCAGCGATCGAGCTCCTCCTTGTAATGTTGAGTTGACTGACTATTACTTTATTCATTTGGTTGGTTATTTGGTAAAGTATTTTAAATTTTAGGGTATGAACCGACGAAGGAAGAGCTCCAGCAAATGATCCAAGGCGTTGATAAAGGAGACACAGGAAAGCTAAGCTTTGAAAATTTCGAAACTGCGATTATGAGAAAAATTATGGCCCAGGATAGTGATGGGGATATTATGAAGAGTTTTCGCTTATTTGACATGGATGATAGCGGTAACTAGCCCGAATAGTAAAACATTTTTAGGGTTCCGTATCCAAAGGGTAAAAACGGGACCCTATTACTAAAACTTCACTGTCCGTCCGTCTGTCTCTTACCAGGCTGTATCTCATGAATCGTAATAGCTACACAGTTTTTTCACACATGATGTGTTTCTGTTGCCGATATAACAACAGATACTAAAAACAAAATAATATATAAATTTAAGGGTAGCTCCTATACAACAAACGTGAATTTTTTGCCGTTTTTTGTGTACTCATTCACTTCAAAAATAAATAATTAATTTAAATTAGTTAATGGTACGGAACCCTTCGTGCACAAGTCAGACTCGCACTTGTTTGTCACTTGGCGGATTTTTTTGTATTTTACGGTTTTTTAATGATCTCATGTTGATTTTAGGTTCAATATGTTTTGAAAACGTGAAACGTGTTACGCAGATTTTAGGAACTTATTTAACTGATGAAGAGATAGAAGAAATGATTGACGATGCTGATAAGGACTTTGATGGTTTTGTAAGTAATACTTTTTTTTACTACTGAAACCCATGTAATGGATTCATACTGTCTCAGGAGAACTAACAGTTTTATCTTATAATAAATATTACTGCTGGCTTACCAATTATTTTCTTTTACAGATTTCGGTAGCAGAATTTATGAGAATGATTAAAAACTGCGTTCATATCGTTACCCCTTAACTAATAATTTCTACTTAGATTAATGATTGGTCTCGCTGCGCTCGACTAGATACCTCCGTCGTACTTGTCAAATGCGGCAACCAATACTACGCCGAAATCGGCGTACCCGAGCCAGTCACACTGACAGCTGTGGGTGACGTGTACGTCCCGAATGTTTTATTCAATTTTGGGCTTAATTCAGACTAAAATGCCAGTTTGCGTAGTAAAACTGTGTAAAAACAATACTTATAAAAATAAGAAGGACACTGGGATCACATACCATCAGTAAGTATCGTATAATTTCGAAATTTCATCATAAAATAATATGAACAATAAACGCCATTCAGTGTTACCGCTTATACAAGAATAAAGTCCCCGTGGTTGAGATTATTATTATGTGAATTTATTGTTATTGTCTTTTATTATATACCTAGGTAGGTAACCTATTTCATTTGTCTTACAAAGTTACTATATACTTAACCTAGTTCTATGTTATTTCATGTTTACTTATATTTGTGATCTATAATAAGGTGTAAAAATGTTAGCTGACACTATATCAAGGGGATTCTACCGATGAAACTGAACAACTTTCCATAAGGAACATGGGACGAAAATTTATTGTTTTTCTCTATACAAAATGCGCAATCAGCTGATTGACACAAGTATGGAAAAGCTATTTTTTTCATTTTGACCTATGTTCCTGAAATGTAAACTTTTCGTGTCTGTACTTACATTGAAAATATTTGCGAAAAACATAATCTAGGGGATGAAGGATACGTGAACATTAGAATCATTTTTGGAATTTTTGTCTGTCTGTTTGTTTGACGCGCATCACACAAAAACCGCTGTACGAATTTTAATGAAACTGAGAACAGGTGTATAGCTTATGATTCGGGTAATATTATAGGTTAAAGGTTGCTTCACACATATCAGTGAAGCCACAGTTCCGACACAGTACCGGCACAGTGTTTTTCATACATTCTCTATGAACGCATCCCCACTTGTCAGTGATAATGCTCTCAGTGTCAGTGCCGCCACCAGCAAATCACGGACGATTTCGTTTCGAAAAAATTCATAGACAATGTTTGAAATAATATTTTCACTCCTCTTGCTCAAAAAGACGTCATTGTAGCGTTGTTTATGAAAGGCTAAAATCGATTTTCTTGCCCTAGAGGAAAATAATTTTTTTTTAAATTTTTGTTTGTTACATGACAATGAGCCTACAAAAACGAAAAAGTATTTAGTCATATGTAGAATAATCATGAATAAAGACTCGACTTATTACTGTTTACTTAGATCAACAACTTTTTTGAGATAGTTTTTATTAAAGTTTATGGTAAAATTAGTAATCATTTGAATCTATGGACAACACAGACCACGCCCACACAGTCCACGCTTCAGCAAGAAACAACTGCACAGTCTGCACATGTGCTTAGGTGGTGAGCCTTTAGCCCGTTAGTTAGTTAGGCCTTTTACGACACCAAAGGAAAGAAAGGGGTTGGTAGTATTATTTTGATGAACCCATCGCCGCTCTATGCTGTTGTATGTATATGCAGTCTTTAGTCCGTTAGTCCCCTTTTACGACATCGAAGAAAAGTAAGGGGTTGGTAGTATTATTTTGATGAGCCCATAGTTGCTCTATGCTGTTGGATGTATGTGCTGTCTTTAGTCTGTTAGTCGCCTCTTACGACACCGAAGGGAAGAGAGGGGTTGGTAGTATTATTTTGATAAGCCCATCGCCGCTCTATGCTGTTGGATGTATGTGCAGTCTTTAGTCCGTTAGTTGCCTTTTACGATACCCAAGAGAAGAACGGGTTGGTAGTAATAAAAAAAACTATTAAAAAAATGAGGTCTAATCATTGCTATACATACCTACCATTTTTCTACAGAAGAAACCTACGTCTAACCTACATAATAATATATACAATTATATTGATACATATTCGCTTTTAATTGTTAATTTTTAAATATTTTCTGAGCTACATTTATAACCAGCAACTTAACTAATACATCACAGCAAAAATATTTTTCCCATTAACTCGGGTAACAGTTGAGCAGCTGGCAACAAATTTTTCACGCACACTAGCATCCTTGCATATTGTCATAAACACACTACAATAATGAGTTGCCGCATTTACGGAGCTGTGGTTTATAGGTAGCGCGGTATCTAGACGAGCACAGCGAGACCAATCATTCATCTATGAATTTCTATTTAATTTCTACTAATTTCTGTTTAATTTTACGTATGGCAGCATTGTATACGAAATATTTTTTACTAGGTACTTAGATAATTTTTAGTTTTACGCAAACAAATTCCTCATAAAATAATTATTGCTTACCTTTGTGTACTATTATTTATTCTGTGCCTTTGTGCTTTTCAATATAATAGATTTAAAATATTGATTAACTGATAAAAACGGAAATACTCACATACAAGTAAAAATAAATAAATAATAACGTATGGTCCAATGAGTAGAGTAAAGAGGAGACTGTGTGTCTCTGTTAGGCTTGTGTCGTTCTCGTTCATGAACTCCTTTAGGTGAACTAGAACGAACTATTCTCATTTGGTCGTTCAAATCGGTCTTTTAGTTCACTTTAGTTCATTATTCTTTAAGCGACATCGGGCTCCTCGCGAGCGAGAGCCGAGTAAGGACGAACGATTAGGTATAACCCGCGCCAATCATCTAGCTCGCTGTGAACACGAGGCGAGTGGCGTCGCAATAGCACAATATAGGTATCGGCGGGACGTAAGCGGTTAGGGGGGGCGGGGCACACCCCCGCGCACCCCTGCGCATGCGCGCTCGCCATGTGTATTCGTTTGTTTTGGTTTAGCAGTAGAAAGTAACAGTCACGTGTACATTTTATTTGATCGCGTCCCGATATTAGGTACCGTCAAACGGGGTGAATAGGCACAGAATTGAACTTTGGGTTAATTTATCACTAATCATGACTAAAAATATTATATTGATTTTGGTATCAAAACTTGAGTCGCATCCTGAAGATTCTTATGGACTTTACGCTAAATCATGTAAAGCACCCAGTTTTACATATTTATTCAAATTATAGGTCATCCCTATTCAAACACGAAATGGGGTTTTTAGGGACGATGATTGGCATTATAGGGAAAAACCGTCAGGGCTGTCACAATTATGTTATATAGGTACTTACCTGTCTTAACAAAATTTTGACAGGTACAGGTAGGTACTTAGATAAGGTACCTATTCAGTATTAGGAGTTAATTATGGTAAGTAGATATGTATTTTAGGTAAGGTAAGTATATTTTGGATACAAACTAGTATTTTATGAACATATACTTTACATATTAACATACATATTTTAATACAATGGAAATTACTTAGTCTATCATATACCTTATCACATTTTTCATCAAGTCATTTAAATTACTTCATAAATCAAGTGACAACCCTGTCCCTATAGACCCTTTACTGTCTCTAGACATACTGCATCGTCCCTATTTATTGAATAACCCGTCCCTATCGACCCCCCAGCCGTACCTAAAAACTCCAGACGCGTACCGATAAACCTCATAAATGTTAATAAATTTAATAGTCTTATTAAAATATGATTTAATGAGTTAAAAAGTCTTTCAATTGTACTTTTATTACGTTATACAGATTCTAGAATAAACACGAACCTCGCAAACAGTTGTATTAATACAAATTTAACCACAAGGTAATGTTAATCGATAAAGTAAAACACTTCAATAGCAGGTACCAATATATACAAGCAACTTCAGAATGTTGTTTTGACAATTTATTTCAACTTTCATGTCAAATAAGTGTTGTCAGTACAAAAAGTAACTATTCTACTATACAGTCTTGCCTTTTAATAGGCTATGGTTAGTATATTTTCAGAGTTACTAGCACTATTATTTCAATCCCGATTTTTTCCCTATTCACCCCTCGATTCCTATTCACCCCGTTTGACGGTATTTATTGTTTGTTGTTTTTACGTTACTGTTTTAAGTTGTTGATTTATTTTTTTGTTACATACTGTTATTGTATTAGGAGTACTGTTTTGAAAGGCTTTTAAAATGCCTAGACTTAATACAGTTTTACGTCGGCAAGCAAAAAAAAAAATATTTACAACGTATCGGAGTTTATGAAGCAAGAAGCAGAGAAAGGTATTTGTAATCTGACGATGATGAAAGCGAAGTCTTGCCGTGCTCAAGCAAATAATTAACAGACTCTAAAAAAAATGTAAAACCACTGTAATGTAATTTAATGTTTCCACAGCTTCATAAAAATTATATATTTTTTTAATATATGTATGCTTAAAATTTAATTGTTGTTATTATAATTTATCCTGCTTAATTTTGGGTATTAAAAGATAAATAAAACGCTTAATTTATAAATTGTCATGTTATGTTATTTTATAATTATAACGCTCTAATGATAATGTTGCTAACTGTACACCTGCGCGTCGCAACTTCAGAGCGAGCTAGAAGTTTGGCACGAACTATACGAACGAGTGTCTGAGCGAGAGAGGATTAATTAGAGACGCGTATGCGTGAGCGTGATGGAAGATGAACGAACTAGATCGCTTCTAAAATCACAATGAAGGGACGAAATTGATGATCATCGGCCGCGCAGCTCTTGATTTCTTTTGATTTGAATACTGTCGGACAGTTTGTTGAGTAATAAAATTTGGATTGCGTAAACTGTTATTAATGTTACTTAATTACATGTTCATTGGTAATAATTACTGATTTTGATGTTTTTATTTGTTTTACCATTGGAAATGTTTTATAAAACGGCAACGTATAAGTTTATGTTAGTTTGTTAATAAACTTTTTCATTGTAAGATATTACTGCTTTTGAAGAAGTCAAATCTTTATCTCCATCTTATCTTACCTACCTATTTTGGTTTTGAAAATTAAGTACAAAAAAATCAAAAATTAATACAAAAATCTAAAAATCAAAAAAATATATAAAGCAAAAGAAAATGTATAGGTATTATAACATATCACAGATCAGTGTAAATACTTAGTTGATTTTAAAATACACTATTTTAATCAGTCATTAAGTTTTACATAATTTAAATTATTAATGAAAATGTTTGATTTATCAAAATGACAGTCCTAAGCCTGCAAAGTATGAAGAGAAGTCAAATATTTATTACATTTCGTCTGTGTCCTCCTAATAAAATCAGTGAACTAAAACGTACTAATAGTACTAGAATACTGAACTAGTTCATCTAACGGATTGTAATAGTTCGGAGCGTTCCTTTTAGTGACCGAGTAAGAACAAGCCTAGTCTCTGTCTCTGATTGTATACTCTTTGCTTTTTTGCGAGTGTTGCTAGATAATGTTCTGAGGTTGTGACTACTTGTGACGCACGCAACAACTGACGCAATAAAAACAAAACAGTGCAATCACTTTTTAAGTTCTCTCAAGAAGTCTGTGCGAGATCTCAGTAAAGTCCCACATCTTTACTGGAACTTAGGGTTTGGGGTGAATATCAAAACCTTCTATAATCATCAGCATCCTTATAGCATTTAACAGCATCCACTCATTACCATTATCATTAGTTTAAGCATAATCAATGAACTCTTATATAACGACTAAAGGACTAGTATCCATGATCACAAAAATATTTTAATAAAAACTGACGCTAGTAAAATGACTGTTGGACTTTGTTGAATTTGAGTTGTTTGTTGATGTTTTTGAATTATCTTCAGGCAGCAGCTGTTTACTGTTTGACGATTGAGAATTTAAAATTAGTTTCTTCAAACAACTATAAAGTTGTTTTATTATTCGCATATTTGTAGATAATTATATACGTAAAAATTCAATCATCTTTACGTACTTACCTTTGTATATTTACTGAATCCTAAAAATGGGTGAGTAGGAATATCTCTATCGTTGTAAGTTTATGTTTTGAAACCGTATTTAAACAAGAAAACACCTTACAGATGACGTCACAGCGGAGGAGAAGTGTGAAAACCTCATGAATATAGTGGTGGAGTCGCGGAAACGTTTCGGCAAAATGTGCGTGGATTACGAACAGAAGACATCTCTAATGGAAAACAAAATGTTGAATTTGCAGCTAGAGACAATCTCCAATTATCGTTTCAAGCCCAAACAGTCGGTGCCGCACATAGAAGTCGACGATATGTGCAAGGACATTGAAGATTTCTCATTGGAAATAATTGAACGCCATAAGCGGATAGAAAATCTTAAAAAGAGAATACGCAGTACTCAAGAGGTTGTGTTACAATTGAGATCTGACAATGTTGGAAGAAAGTTGAGGGAGCCGCTAATAGCGGAGGTGTTACTGGCTAAAGCTAAAAATAAACAGACAGTTTAAAATAATAGATGTTTTATGTTTTGTATAATATAGAAGACTGTTTACTGCACCTTTGATACACTTATCAATACGAATAAGAATGCCTATAACAAATGTAAAGTAGAGCCTAAATGCTGCTTCACTGAAATGGGCAAATGCCTTCATCATTGAAATAATTAGTCTTTACTACAAGTATAGGTAATAGCTTTATCGTAATGCTTGCTAAAGAGCCGTTGACACGTATTAAGTTGTCAAGTAGGTAACTTAATTTTAAGTTAATTTTAACTAAATTCTTGCGTGTAAACAGTCACTTATAAGCTCTTTAGTAGCAAGTGGTAAGTAAACGATTTAGTGGGCAATTGACCAAGTAGAATAGAATCGAGTCTATTTTTTGAGTAAGTAACCGCCCCTCCCGCACCGCTTGCATTCCCCGGCGTGGCTTCTACTAAATTGTCATTTAGTTGACGTGTGGACGCAACAATTTAGTAAAGTATTTAGTGAAGTCGTGAAGTCTCGTGTATGACCGCCGTATGCACTAAAGAGTGCATAAGTAAATACATGTGTAAACGATCGACAACTTAAAATTAAGTTAAAATAAACTTAAAATTTAGTTACCTACTTGACAACTTAATACGTGTAAACGGCCCATAACTGCAATATGGTGATCCAAATCACACTGGAAATTGAATCCTAGACCTAGACCACACTGCCACCAAGGTGTTACTACAATGAGGACATCTTCCATAAACTGGTAGCTAATGCTAAGTTCAGCATACAGCCAACTAAGTTTTTAAACACTGAAAAAGACTACAAACTCAGGCGCGAATCGAACCATGCACCTTCCGCATTCCGGGCGGCTGCCTTAACCACTTGGCTACCGAGGTCTGGTTTCCATCGTCGAAATTTGTGAGTGCTTGATGCTTATTTTTTTAGTCAATATTGCTTTATCAAATCTTAGAAGTTTTCACCTCTGAGATCCGAAAGAAATATTTTTACAAATATTTGAACATTCGGTTATGATGAAGCTGCATTATAAATTAATGTTTTTTATATATTTTAGTGTTTTATTAACGCTTATACTTTAAGAAAATTTTTAAACACTGAATAAAGACGACAACCTCAAGCGGGAATCGAACCACGCACCTTCCGCATTCTGGGCGGCTGCCTTAACCACTTGGCTACCGAGGTCTGGTTTTCACCCGTCGAAATTTGTCAGTGCTTGATGCTTGTTTTTCTTCGTGGTTCGAGTCCCGCCTGAGGTTGTCGTCTTTTTTCAGTGTTTAAAAATTTTACTGAAATATATATGTCTAGGCGTTAATAAAACGCTAAAATCAGTCTTTACCCGTGGACCCGGTGGGTCGACCCATTACCGGGTCCACGGGTAATTTTAATTACCCGTGGACCCGTGTTACATTTGGATGAATATTTCGACTTCGATTATATTGATATTAAATTAATTACAACCATGAACTTCAACTTAAGATTAAATATAAATCCATGTAACAGCATATTACAAAGAGTATCCTTTTTCCTGTTTTAGTCATGTTGTCATGACTAGTAGGTAATCATCTGTTCTCAATTATTGTATGCAAGTTACGCATTGAAATTGAATTTGTTTTTACTGATACACTAATGGAATTAATTACTGGTGAAATATCAGTTGGACACGCATTAGAAATGTTAAGATAGTTTACGAGTCATTAATTTAGTGTATCGGTTATGAATTCATAATTTTCAATATTGGTTCTAGTATGAGTATTGTGTTGTCCCTAAGGATGGAAATATTTTATTTGATTGAGTAAACTTTGTGTGTAACTGATGGTTTTTATTATCTATCGAAGTCAGAAGTCCAGGAAACAATCCCTAGTGCCATGAGACCACAGGTAATTAAAATTACCCATGGACCCGGTAACGGTTCGACCCACAGGGACCACGGGTAAACAGTGGCTAAAATATAAGTGGGCAATGCCGGTCACATCAAAATCTAATACTTCCAAACATACTAAACAAACGATACCGATATCGCCATTTAGTATACACCTGAGTAAACTAATTTACGAAGCGCCTCCATGTTTCTTTGCGAGGTGTGAGTTTGACAGCTGGTTCAAGTTTCGGATGCACTTGGTAAAAAAAACTTTGAAATTTCTGCTAAAGGTATGTTTAAAGTGATTAAAACTATTCAATATCTTTGTACAAGTAATTTATTACATATGTTTTAGTGTAAGTATCATAACCCAACTAACAATATACCCTTAAAAAATTAATGTATAAGGTCCATACTCTTATAATTGTTTTAAAATAGCAATCAATATGTCAATGAACCTTATAATGGTATATTATAAGAAGATTTAGCTAATACTACCATTATTCTTGTAATTTAGTTGGGTAAACGGTAATAAATCCAAATAATATAGCCATAATAAGGGTTCAAAATGTGGTATCCTTATAGGAGCTAGTTATATGGCTTTTTAGCCTTATAATATTCAAAAGCTATGTAAAGGTTTCTAATAGGGCCAATTATTCTTATAAAAGCAATGCACAGAGTAACTACATTGCTTTTTAATTTATAGGAGTTTTTATAAGATGTTTATATGACAAAAGAGTTAAAGCATTTTATATAAGTAGTCTTTATAAGAATGAAAGCAAACCATATTCGATTACATATTATTTATAAGAGCGTTATTCTCTAGAGGACTACATTCAAGTGTTCTATATAACTTAACAAAAACATGGTTCATCATGGTTGAAATAATCTAGCTGTTACGAAAAACAGCCACGGGTTCCGTCGCCTTACTAAATCCATTGAAATTTTGGTGTAGAGATTTAAAAAGACTGGGCAGTAAAAATCAATTTTTCCTTCATATAACTTTTAACGATTTATTTAAAAATATTACAGCACGTAATTAGACGATTAGGCGCGTATTGATAGCTAGCTGGCTGGCTGCTGAATTACGTCTATTACTATTATTAATGCGTTTTCTTAATTTCTTGTTTCAATAGGTTGGGACAAATTACACTTCTATAACTTCGGCTTTATCAGGCATAAAATATTGTTATCCTGCAAAAGAAATAAGAAATAAATTATGAACAATACAGTTAAGTAAAATTTACCATGTAAAATAAATAAAAATCTTCGATCAATAAAATAAAATGTGGGTACGGGATTTTACTGGTGAGAAAAGAACCCTAAATATATACAAAATGGCAGTAGCATAAGCTTAAGTTTCCTTATAAATTATGTGCGGTTCCTTTTCCCCTTATAATAGCCATATTAAAAACATGAATAAATAATTACCCATTTTTGTATCACAAAACAGCCTAAATTCAAGGGCGCGTTGATAATATAACACACTGCGTACCACATTTTGCCATGCATTTGAATTCACACACCGTTTTCACTATATAACAGTGTTGCCGCAAGTCACTCAAGAAAAAGTCCGAGCGGATTAAAAAATTACCCGAAATTACCCGTTCCGTAGTTTTTTTTTAAAAAAGGTACGGTTTATTTTAACATGCGGTACGTTTATGAAATTAACAGAAATTATTAATACTTGTTGATTTTTAAATGTTTTCAAGTTGAAAATTTCAATTTTATCTTCCATCTTCCTTCCATTTTTTTTCTCAACTTACCTAATGCTGAGAAAAGAAAGAATAAATTTTTTGGATTATTTTACGTAGTTTTTACGTTTACGATTTATAATCAATTAAAAATGAAGGTACTTATATAAAAAAGAAATAAGTAAGTACATAATTTTGCTGAAACAATATTAACCTTTCAGTCTTGAAATCGAAATGTCTAAAAATTTTGATAGCAGGTGCGATTTGGCGGTAATGGAAAAAAATTAAATTTGCGGAAATGGAAAAAAAAAAAAATCGAACGCAGTTCATGTTAAATTTTGCGTTCACCATGCATAAAATGTACCACAGAACCGAAATAATCGCTTTTTTTAATTCATACTAGTCTCTAATTGTATCAAAACACGGTACCTACAAAGTCAAGTGGAGAGCGCGGAAATTTATATGGCCGCTTGGGATCTGACGGAATAACGAGTTTTTTAAGTGCGACCAAATATGGTCGCTTGGGGCTTAAGTGGTTTAGTAGGAACCTTTTTTTTCAGAACAAACAGAATAAAGATTCTTCACGGCGCGTATCAACAAAGCAGCAATAGGCTAATTGACTAAATTTCAAAATCATATTACCTGTTTACATATTTTAACCTAAAAATTCAATACTTAAAAAAAATCGATCATTTTCAATATTTATTTTGCGTTTTTATATTCCGATTTAAATTTACCGCAAAAATGCTTAAGACCGCCGCATATTTTGAGTGAATGACGTCACGCCGTGCCAAACATCTATTTCGTTCGAAGCTTGTTCTATAGAAATGTCACAAGCCTATTGAATTGAATGGATTCCAATATTTCCATTCATTTAGGTGACAGTAACAGGTGACAGAAAATGATACAGACATTTATTTTCTAATTAGGTTGGTAAAGGGAACATAGCCCATATATTAATTTACTAAACTTATTTGACTTGGCTAGTCAAATAAGTTTAGTAAATTAGTATTTTGTAAACGTGTAGGTAACGTTTTGTTCGCAAAACTACCCAAAATAAAATTACCCGGCAGTGAAGGTTACCCGGAGATTACCCGCTCGAAGCCTAAATTACCCGAAATCGGGTAAAATTACCCGAAACGGCAACGCTGCTATATAAGCACATATTCAGTAACAACAAAATAAATTATACTTAAACTTACTGTTCTTGTCATTAAAGTGGTTGACGCTGTCACTTTAATTTTTCGCTAAGCTTTTACGAAAATGTAAATCACTAAGTATCCATAATACTTATTATAGAATCATACATGTGCAAACAGCTTTATAAAATACTTTGCTTTGCTAGTATAAATTTTACTCCCTTGTTGCTGACCATAATAAAACACGTTTATGAAGAAAAAGCTAATAATAATTCCACTATAAGGTGGGTATAAAGTTATTGTCCTTATAATTTGTGCCCAAACGCAGGTTTATAAGAGATAATACGGCTATTAAAAAGCTATTAATTTTGGCAATGTAAGCCATTATAAGAATCATTTTTGTTAGTTGGGAAATGCTTGTTGGATTTTTTTCTAAATCTGGTTTAAACGCATTATTTGGGTGTTTGTAGGTCTTCCATGAGTTTTCGATTTCACACCTCGATCACCTTTTTATGTGCAATTATTGTTGATCTAGGAACACCAAAGAGTAATGCAGCCTGTGTCGGCGTCATGTTCTCTTCCTATACAGCTTTCTTTTGTATCGCCTAACTATCTACAACAAACAATACAAAATAAACGTTAGTGTCCCATCACTATATAAGGTGACTGCTAGAAACCGCAAAAAACTTCTAGGGCTGATCAGGTTAAGTGTTTCAAACATGACAAAAAAGAAATTCGTGTTTTTTTAAATTTTTTAATTAAATAATTCATTTTGTATATTTTAATTAGATGGTCTTTGAGTACCTATCTAATTTATTTTAAACCAATAACATAAGAAAAATAAAATTAAAAACAATTAAAAATAACGATTATTTACAACGCGCGGGCAACGAACGGCTGGCCGGCTGTTGACCCGTAAGCGTTGTCAGCTGGGCGATAAGTACCTACGTTAATCTGCAATCACGAGACCCCATTTATTTTCCTTTAATTGAAATGTGCGTAAGTATAAGGTGCAGTTAAGTCCAACGCCACTTTTTAACTGTAATTATGGTAAGTGTATGATGTATGAACGTAATTTCAATTCAATCCTAGTAAATATCTATCACACCACACATTATGAGAAGTTACAATTATTCTTTGCGCCACAGCGCGCATTGCGCTTTTCTGTGCCTACATGGTACCTGCCCAGCGCACGCCTTTCCTCTTTGCGCCACAGCGCGCATTGCGCTTTTCTGTGCCTACATGGTACCTGCCCAGCGCACGCCTTTGCTCTTTGCGCCACAGCGCGCATTGCGCTTTTCTGTGCCTACATGGTACCTGCCCAGCGCACGCCTTTGCTCTTTGCGCCACAGCGCGCATTGCGCTTTTCTGTGCCTACATGGTACCTGCCCAGCGCCCGCCTTTGCGCTTTGCGCCACAGCCCGCATTGCGCCTCCCTTGCGCGTTGGCCATTTTGCTCATGCAATCACACATGTGCATTCCTCTCAGCTCATCATGTACACACCCACTCGACATTAACTCAACACAGCACGAATCGAGGCTGTAGTCTCCTGTTACTTCCGTTCCTTCCCCCCCCCCCCCCCCCCCCCCCTCCTACCCCCTGGGGCCCGGGAAGATGTTTGCGCCACAGTGCAAGGACGAATCGCTGCCGCCCCTTCGGCGGCCAATGAGAAGCCAGCGGACCGCCGCGGGAGACGCGCGGCGCGTCGCCTGACGGCGCCCGCGCCAAACCACAACCAGTGTCCTTCGAGATCTCAAGGCGAACCCACGCGTCGCGCGCCCTTGAACTCAGCCCGTGACCATCGTCATATGTGTGCAGTGACAGAACTAGGACTACCAGCTCACCCCTAACACTTAACGAACAGCAGTGCCCTCAGTGAACTGTGTGTGTGTTGCCGCCCTCAAGCCCGCTAACGCCCGCGCCAAGAGCGCCAGCCACGTCCACCTTCAGCACGATCCAGTGCCTACAGCCCGGAACACAGTAAGCCCATCTATCCCATCTTTCCCGTAACCTACGTCGCATGTTGATGCCCTCTGCGTCAACAATTATCTTTCCTTACAAATGAAAGATCAATGGGTAGTTGGGTAGTTATCTAATATCGCGTCCGCACGCTAAGCACTTGCCGCTAACTCCAAACCAAATGACCAGATGACCTTTCATGTCCTCGACATCTAAACAGCCTAAAGCATTGTGATAAGTTACCTATGTTATGTTGTTGTTATTCAAGCGGTTATTTTACTATTCAGTCTTACTTATTTATTTACACTAAATTAAGTGAAACTAATGTCTCGCATTAAAGGCAATACCTAAAAAGCTGCGTAATTAATAGGTGTCGGTAGGTACTTACTTACATGGTGTTAGAAGCATTCCAGTTTATTACATCAGCGAACAGGAAAGGTGATAAGCTTCCCATCACACCTCACAGGCTTTGACTGTCAAACTAATGTAATATTAAATAAAAATTAAACCTTCGCCAAAATAACGTAAGTAAAATAAAATTTATTAAAGGACGAACTAAAATAACTCTTGTGATCGGCACATTATTATTACACTTATTTAACGTGTTTAAAAGAACACCACCTGTTCTACCTACAAGTCTAATACGACTTAACACCCATTTGTTACAGAACAGAACTGATTACTTTATTCACGGTAGCCAATTTATAATAATACTCCTTTAAATTTAATTTAATTAATCCTTTACTAATTAACTCATACTAGTTATTAGTTTAATCGCCCACACACAAATGCACCTCACATACACACTACACACCAAAATTTTCCCGAGGAAACTGCACACACCTGCTGCGCTGCGCTGCGCAAGAGACTCAAGTGAGTTCAGTGACTCGACTCAGCACAGCAGTGCCACAGTGCGATTCTCTAAGTAAAGCCGTAACGTTGGTAGCACCGCCTGCCGCAGCGATAAGAATTTACTCTGTCGCTTTCATATTCATAGAATTGGAAAGAGACAGCAGATCATCTACGTGTCGCTCGCTTGCGCATCTTGCATCTTTGATTTTTCGGCAGTCAATTTATGCATTCTGTCTGGTGCAT
Organism: Scoparia ambigualis; assembly: GCA_963921215.1. NCBI lineage: Eukaryota > Metazoa > Arthropoda > Insecta > Lepidoptera > Crambidae > Scoparia > Scoparia ambigualis. The sequence continues at coordinate 21,869,262 of OY992523.1, forward strand.
TCGCGTCGCGTGTGCGTAAAAATGCCTAAAGCACGCCGAATCAGTGTAATAATAATTATGTGCCGATCACAAAAGTTGTTCTAGTTTATCCTTTAATAAATTTTATTTTATTTACGAAATTTTAGCACAGGTTTTCACTTTTATTTAATCATTATTACATTAGTTTGACAGTGGGAAGCTTATCACTTTTCCTGTGCGCTAATGTAATAAACTGGAATGCTCTATAACACCATGTAAGTACCTGCCTACCTATTAATTACGCAGCAGTTTAGGTATCAACGTTGCCTTTAATGCGATACATTAGTTTAACTTGATTTAGTGTAAGTAGGCAAGACTGAATAGTGAAATAACGCTTGACTAACAACAACACAAAATAGGTAATACATACTTATTTTAGTTTAGTTGTCGAAGACATGAAAGGTCATCGTTCGGTCGTTGGTCGTACCTTAGATAACTACCTACATTTGATCTTTCATTTGTAAGAAAAGGTAGCTGTACCTATCTTCTCATAATGTTCGATAGATTTTTTTTTGTAAGACGTGGTAGGATTGAGTTGAAATTACGCTCATACATAACCCTTATCATAATGGGCGATTTTCCGAAATCAAAAAAAAAAAGAAATTGGTTCGTAAATGACTTCATAGATGGCGCTTAGCATAGATTAGTATGGCGCTTAGTAAAAGGCGGGTTCATGAAGAGCACGTGTATGGCTGCGTAATATTTATTCTATTGCAAAATAGAAATAGGTTCTGGATGTCCTGAATATAAATAGGTAAGTAAATACTATTTTTTTATTCTTTTGGTAGACAAGTAAAAGTGTAGAATTTATTACAGCCCATAAGTAGCCCAGCTTTCATAAAACGACATCTATCGAGTGTTTTTGAACTAATTTTTACTTTTTAATTTGGGCTGTCAGAAAATCGCACATTACAGTTAAAATGTGACCATAACTTGATGCAATCGATAGTCGTTTGACTTAACTGCACCTTATACCTACGCACATTTCAATTAAAGGAAAATAAATGGGGGCTCATGATTGCAGACTAACGTAGGTACTTAACGCCCAGCTGACGACGCGGACGTGTAAACCGACGGCCGGCCGGCAGTTCGTTGAACTTCTTTCCCCTCGCGTTGTAAATAATCGTTATTTTTAATAGCTTTTGATTTTATTTTTCTTATGTTATTGCTTTAAAATAAATAAGATACTCAAAGACAATCTAATTAAAATTTACAGAATGAATTATTTAATAAAAAATGAAAAAAACACGAATTTCATTTTTGTCATTTTCGTCACGTTTAAAACACTTGACCCTGACCAGCCCTAGAAGTTTTTTGCGATTTCTAGCAGTCACCTTATATATGTTGCACCCATATAAGATGGCTGGGGTTACTGTGACGCGTCACACTTGCCCTACCTAAGTTTTATCTGGGGAAAGTGTGACGATACGCACTTCTCCGTAAATAATGGACTTAACGGCACAGAAATATAACTCACTGTAAGTTCCAATACCATTAAGCATAACTCACCTTGATTCCTATTGATTCAGCTCGCCAAACTCACAGAATTACAAAAAACGCGGACCTCAAAAATTTGCGGTTCATTTTTTTTCGGAGGCCATTTTGGAAATGTCGTCGGTCGGTAAAACAGTCAAGGCTATGCGCGCCGGTGACAAACAATACGATAGTCTAATAGTTCGTGCAACGTTTGATAGATGGCGGTTTAAGGTATAATAACGTTATGCGGTGTTATTCGCAAAAGTCACACTTACCCCCGTGTCACACTTGTCTCGGGTCACCTTATCATATACAACTTAAGTCCACTAAATAAGCTATGTAAAAAGTCGGTTATTTTTAATGTAAGTCCTTCAAGTACGAAGATATTTCGTTTACTGCTAAGTGACCGCCATTCCCCATCTTACCCTACCACAATCATTCTTCTGTAATGTTATCATCATCGGCCTATAAACATCCCACTGCTGCCACTTTGGCCTACATAGAGATGTGCTGACCCATGCACAAGCAACCTCAAACCAGCTCAATAAATCTGCCTGCCTGCTAGCACGGTGGGTTCCATAATTGCAAAAGACTTTTCTAACACCAAACTACAGGCAAAATTTATTTTGTTAATTCACATCACAACTCGTCAACATCATTATCAGTCTTAAGTCTTTGCTTTAAAATACATTCATATAGCTTCAGGACTATTATCCCCATAGGGTTAATCGGAGACTAGACAATGAGGACCACATGCAGTCCACTGCTATACCTAGTCATGTCATCAAATTACAACAGGACATGTTCGCAGAGTGACGAGCCCATTGTCGCTCTACGCTGTTGGATATTATGTGTAGTTTTTAGTTCGTTAGTCGCCTTTTACGACATCCAAGGAAAGAGAGGGGTTGCTATGAACTGCTTTACCATACGGCCACTTAAAAATATATCGAGCTTTAAATTTTTTTCCCTGTACTTACCTATCCATTTCTTCTCGTTGCTTTGAAACTTTATTTGTGAATCCTAATCTTAATCTTAACGGAACTAATATTATAAAATGTATAAACTAGTAGCCCGCCCGCAACTTCTGCCACGTGGACCCCGTACTCCGTGACGAATTTCTAAAAACGTTCTTTCATACAAATCTTTTCCTGAAAATTACTAACGGAACAAAAATATAATTAGCCAAATAAATGCAGCCGTTATAAAGTGATGTGCGAATAAACATTTGTGGCAATTGCTTTTTATTTATTTAAGTATTATAGATGGAGACTACAATGGAGAGGGCTAAGCTTGGGGTTTCTCTACGTGATCGAATTAGAAATAAGATTCGTAGAAGAACTATAGTAACCGACCGTAGAGTCGCCAAGCTCAAGTGGCAATGGGCAGGGCACATTGCCCGTAGAACCGATGGCTGTTAGGGCAGAACGGTTCTCGAGTGGCGACCGCGCACCGGAAGACGCAGTGTGGGCAGGCCACAGACATTTAATAGATATGTCTGTGGGGCAGGCCTCCAAAAAGGTGGTCCGACGATCTGGTGAAGGTCGCGGGTAGCGGCTGGATGCGAGCATGCTGCTCGAGCAGCACAAGACCGCGAGTGGAGATCCTTGGGGGAGGCCTTTGTCCAGCAGTGGACGTCCTCTGGCTGATGATGATGATGATTGGTGATGATGGTACTTAGATGCGAAAGTGTTTTTTTTGTTTAGTTACACTCTACGAGGGGCTTAGGTACGCATTTCAGTTTCACATACAAACTTCTAAGTCGAAACTTTTAAAAACCACTAAGCCAATTTTAATAAAACTTTGCATGCTAAAGTAAAATACAGGGATCGATATAGTTTGTTGAAAACATTTTTAACAATTTCGCTGAGTTATTGCGATTTAATGTTTGCTAGAAAGTTAGTAGTTAGTGTAGAAAGGTAAAATCGTAATGACTCAGCTAATAAACGTTTTTTAAAAATGTTTTCAACAAACTATTTAGATCTCTGTATTTTACTTTAGCATGCAAAGTTCTTTGATTAAATACATGTCTAGATAGAGCCTGGCCGTAAAAAAACGTTGAAAAATTTATAGCCCAAAATTGGACTATCGCGCAATCCTGGCGGTCATGTCATTGTGCCGTCAAGCAGTGTTTACCTCTCGCGTTTTGGTGAAATTGTTCGCAAAATGACCGTTTGCTCAGTGAAATTCTGTCGAAACTACAAAAGAAATTTTTTTCGAAAAGGAAAGTCACGTTTACAGATGGGCGGGTGGGTGAAAATTGGGGTGGGTAAAATTGGGAGGAAAGGTAAAAAAGGGTATTTACCCATTTATACCGGGTATTTTTAATAAATACCGGGTAAAAATTGAATACTGTCTATAATTATATTTAATTGGCTTTACTATCCTTAAAACGATCTACGATGTTAGTTTCGATCTTGACCATTGAAGATAAAATATTGATTTCAAATAACACACAGTTGATTATATTTTAAATCTTTAATCAACATCTATTTTGAACTAAACACAACAAAATGGCGCAGATCTAGCTAGTTGAAATGCACTTCGAATGAACATGTTCGCGTACAAGGTAACTACCACGTGGAGTGGGGAGCGAAAGGCTGCGTGCGGTATTATGGGGACTGCTAGAAACCGCAAGAAACTTCAAAGGCTGGTCAGGTCAAATGTTTTAAACACGAAAAAAAAAATTGGTGTTTTTGACATTTTTAATTAAATAATTGATTTAATGAATTTTAATTGGATAGCCTTTGAGTAAGTACCAAATTTATTTTAAAGCAATAACATAAGATAAATGAAATCAAGGAAGTGTATAGAGTGCCACAAGCGGCACTGTATCTCCATCGGTTAGGAAACCGTAAGTTTTGCTGTATAATAGTGACGCCGCCTAAGCTGCCGTAAAGTTTTTGTTAGACAACAGAAATAATAGCTGCCCTACTCCTGTAGGTCACGTTATAGGTTAGAAATTTAAGACAATCGCGAAGCGCAGCGTAGCGATTGTCTTGAATTTCGAGGTTATTTTTTTTATTAGACAACAGAAATCTAACTCCATACAAAAATATCTTTTGAATAATAAGTCGTCTGGACATTATGACAAATAAAAAATATATTACGGTTCCCGAACCGATTGAGATATAATGCTCTTGTGGCACTCTATACGCTTCGTACTAGGATGCCGTCAAATTCCGGCATCGTAACCGATCGTACTAAGTTGCCGCTTGTGGCACTCTATTCACTGCCTACACTTTGTTCTAGGATGCCGTAATTACGGCATCGTAACCGATCGTACAGAATGAATAGAATGCCGCTTGCGGCACTCTATTCATAGCCTTAAAAATAACGATTATTTACAACGCGCAGGCAACGACGACGTCCGGCCACCGACCATCGTCTGTTGACCCGTTCGCGTCAGCTGGGCGATAAGTACCTACGTTAGTCTGCAAAGTGCAATAAGACCCCATTTATTTTGCTTTTACAACTGAAATGAAATGTGCGTGTTTAAGGTGCAGTTAAGTCCAACGATTATCGATAGCATCAAGGTTCCGATAACGCGCATAAAATGAAAATATTATTATTAATATATTCATTATTAATGATGTTGCCCAACCGACTCGCAAGCCAACTCGACACAATACAGCCCTGAGTCCAACCGGGCGCGAGCCTGGCGAGCGCTGCCATCAAGGCCCCAAACGCAAACAGAGGGTGTAGGAAGCAAAACAGTCTCTGGTTAGGGAGCAACGCGCAGGTGGGCAACAATTTCCTATTGGGGACCCGAGTCCCTTCCCCTCCTACTGGCACGAGGTGGGAGGTGGCCTTGCGAAAACGGATCCCAAGCACCACCATAAGTGGAGGGGATAGCCGAGACGATGGGAGAGGGAGTGGCGACGAAGGTGAGGAGTTCACCCGATCCTTGCCACGAGCATGGGCGTAGGGCGTATGTTGTCGGTGCCCAATGGCACCCGCCCGCTGCAGGCCGATTGTCGCTTCCAAAGGCTCTACCTCTCCTAGACCTCCTCCCCGAAGGGACAGGAGCATGAGTTACAAGATAAGAAATGGCCCCCGATCGGTTACCTTTTTAACTGTAATTATTATTAAGTTAAGTGTTAGATTAAAAATGAAAAAAACACAAATTCCTTTTTTGTCATTTTTAAAACACTTGACCTGACCAGCCCTTGAAGTTTCTTGCGGTTTCTAGCAGTCACCTTATATTTAGTGCGTGCGACGTTGCCAACTTTCAGTAACAGGGAGAATGATAAATACATTACCCACTTTATACAGCGTCATTTGAATTATGTGGGACGGTATTCCAGCTAGACTACTTAGGGTCTGTGCGCCTGAATTGTCTCCGGTTCTAACGCGTCTGTACCACCTTTCTCTTCTTACTAGAGCGGTTCCTCAGTCCTGGAAGCTTGCAAATGCCAATATGGCTTTCGGTGGGGCCGTTCCACGGAGGACCTTCTGGTGTACGTTACTCATTGCTGGGGCGAGGTAACCGAGAAGCATGGTGAAGCGCTTGCCGTGTCGCTTGACATATCGAAAGCCTTTGACCGGGTTTGGCACGCTGGCTTGCTTAGCAAGCTTCCAGCGTACGACATCTTTGCTGATTTTCGTGTCTGGCTTTTGGACTTCCTAAGTGAACGGTCAATCAGAGTAGTCATTGATGATGGCTGTTCCTTCCTACGACCTAATGGCTATCGATGCCGGGGTCCCTCAGGGTTCCGTTCTCTCTGCTACCCTTTTCTTGGCGTATAATAACGATCTGCTCAAGCCAGGAATTGTTGGGTATGCAGACGACAGCACGATCACAAAGAGGTATCTGTCTAGCGCAAGGGTCGGTGGAGAGTTAGTTCGTTCCTTAAGAGAGGCCATGGTTGAGCGGACAAACTTGACTTTAAGTCTTGTCTCCCAATGGGGTGACAACCATTTGGTCAGTTTTAACGCCACCAAAACGCAGGCGTGTTTGTTATCGGCTAAAAAGAGTCCTTTTAACCTGGCTCCTACTTTCCGGGGTGTAGATGTACCAATTACCGACAACTTCGATCTCCTCGGCATGAAATTGACCTCCAATCTGAACTTGGGCGACAACATCGAAATCAAGGCTCAAACTGCGGCGAAAACGCTGGGTGTTCTAAATAAGGTTAAGCGATATTTCACGACAGAACAGCTTCTAACTCTATATAAAGCACAAGTCCGGTCGTACGTGGAGTATTGCTGCCACCTTTGGGACGGCTAAGCAAAATATCAACTAGCCGCGCTCGATTCAGTGGAACGCAGAGCCAGGAAACTTATAGATGACGATAAGCTTGTGAAAACCAAGCTTCACAGTCTCGCTCACCGTCCGTCGCTCAGTTGCATGCTTGTCGTTATTTTACAGGTTGTACTTCGAAGAGTGTGCTTTTGAGCTACACGAGCTCATTCCACCGTCCCCTTTTTACCATCGGGAGTCCAGACGTACGGCGGGTTACTTACCACCCTTTTGATATTACACTCATACGCACCAAGCGCTAATCGTTTTCATTCATAATGCGTACAGCCAAGGTATGGAATTCCCTGCCGGCTTCTGTGTTCCCGAGTGCGTATAGTCCAACATCTTTAAAGCCTAAATGAATAGGCTGCTTCTGGGCAAGCTCGCTTCATCGTTGGCTTCTTCTTAATCCTACGGATAAGAATGTGGCCAAGAGCAAGCCCATCTATTATAAAAAAGTAGTTTTTAAGGAACCGGGAATAGGTTGATTTCGTAATTCGTATGTCAAATACCTAAAAGAACAAGGAATACCAGGGCGCATGTCCCTGACATGATAATATAATTAAAACAGAAATTTAACTAGAAATGATAACTAACGTATGAACATTTTGAATATCTAAACAAAAGTCGTGCCTCAGCTCGAAAATGAATAGAATTCTACTAAGTATTAGACTTAGAATGACTTAACAATATGCTTTAGTCAGTATGTAATAGTATCTATAACCAAATTCAATAATTGGTTTAAATTAAACTGAGTTTAATTTTTACCCGGTATAAATTGAAAATGGGTGGGTAAAAATAGGTAAAAATGGGTATTTACCCACAAGTCGGGTATTTACCGGGTAAATGCCCATCTCTATTTCATCCGTAAGTATCGATAAATTTTAATGAAAATTTAAAGTTTTTTAAGTTTAAGAAAATTATTGTTAAAATAACGGCCATGTATGCGTAGTGTTGCTGGTATCAAAATGTAGAATTCCCATTATTGGTGGTAAATATAATAAGTATGATAAAAAATACTCAGTCTTGTAAGTTAGTATTTATACATGGTCTTGTTGTAAATAAAGTAAATACATTAAATATAATTATTATTGGAACGCTTTCAAAGTTTTTTTTTTAAACTGATGTCTGATTATAAGCGTGAATAAATGTCACGGTTCCTATTCGATGCCGAATTTGTAAACATATTACTGTCATTTGTGCAAATGTCTAGTTTCACTAGGATTTTTACTGTTTTTGAAAGAAAGACACAATAGTTAACTGTTTTAACTGTAATATTTTATAATTCTATTATTATAAATTGTTATTGGGGTATGGTATCGTATCGATATTCGAAACGAATAAAAAAATATTATGTTTGAAATGGAATGTACGTAAGTATTTATGTAAGAAGTGTGTGTTTAAGTATATGTATGTAGGGGATGGTAGTATGAATGCTTCAGAGCTCGATGGCGCATCGGATAGCACGTTCGGCTTGCGATCTTGCCCGCTAAGCAACTTTCGCAATGCCGGGTCACTGGATGGGTGACCAAATTTAAAACATCTCGAGCTCCTCCGTGCTTCGAAAGGCACGTTAAGCCGTTGGCCGTCGCCGACAGTTGTGTTATGGCCCAATATCCCCACGTGCTATCTCCACGTGGGAAGCCTGCGACCAGCAGTGGGACGTTTATAGGCTGATGATGATGATGACGATGTTTGAGAAAGAGCGGGTGTATGTTTGTGCCCCTAAAAGGTCAATATTTCTCGTCTCATGTAGGTAGACTATTGGACACGGATATTGATGAGCAGTCATTACATTATGTAACCTTTACAACTGTTCGACCACATAGCAAACATTTTAATTTTCAGATTTCCAACTGATCCGGTAGAAAGAAGTCGTTGTCGAAATATTTAACTACAAGGTTTCAACATAGTAAGAAATTAGAGAACATGAAAAATGATGTAACATCCAAACGAAACAAATACAAAGAGAACGCCATTAATTGTTTTGATTTTAATTTAAAATATTTAAATTTCTAATTAAAAAAACAATTTTGATTAAGTATTAAATGTAAATCATTCTGCCTGTTGCTTCTATTTCGTCCCTATTACAAACATATCACACGTACGCAGGCTTCCATTAGCGCATTATTTTATTGTACTGGCCCTCGCCTTCAATCATCCATTTTTTCTAAACACACCAGCTTCTTTTATGCGTTATACCTACATATACGATAGACATACCTAATTTAAAAAGTTATGTTATGTTATGAATCATTTTAAAATTATATTGTGCATAAATATTTTTTCCCTACTTTATCGGAAATTAGGCATTCGCTGGCAACCATTCGCGCTAGTGTCAGATACGCGGCTGTCACGCTCACTTCAAATTCAATACAAAAACCGGGCGGATTTTGAGAAGCGTTTGTACCGCGATGCTCCGTCTATACATAGTCAAAGGCAAAGTTTTATTAAAAATTTCGACTTTGAAGTTTGTATGGGAAACCTAAATGCGTAATCCCTCAAACTGCTAAGATGATTTTGATTGTTATAGAGTTAGATAAGGGGTTACAGGCTACCTGAAAACGAAAAAAATTCACGAGAGCGAAGTCGGGCATAAGCTAGTCCTTTAAATTGACAGTCTTCACTCAAGGTTGTCAAGGAACGCTGAATTAGTGGCTTAAGCCACCGGTTTTAGACCCAGAGGTCCCGGGTTCGATTCCCAGCGGGGGGTACATCTTTGTGTGCTCGGTTTGGTTGGTGGTAGGGCTGTTATGTCCGCCTGGCTAGTTACCACCATCTTATCTAAGTCTGTCGCCATAACAACGATGTTTATAGCATTGTGTTCCGACAGTTTGAGATAAGATAGCCACTTCCTCAGTGGTTGAGGATTCCGGGTGAAGCGCGCTTCCACCTTCGGCCTTATCGTCACTTACCATCAGTAGGTGAGTGAAGGCCAAGCGCTTACCAGTTGTGGATAAAAAAAAAATTGTGTAGGAAGAGGTTGCTATTACGCTTTATGGCTGCTTGCCTCTGCCTGCCCCCCTACACAAGTGGCAAGCGCTCACCCCTTGTCTATTCGTAATTCGTCGTACAATGCTGTGTACGTGCCAATACTAGTGAAAAATACATCAGCGCGAGCGCATTGTACGACGTATTACGAGGGGGTGGGCGCTTTGTGCTCTCCTCTCTAATTCTTTCGTGATTTTATTTTAAATGGGCTGAAAACATTGATAAAATATGAATATACCTCATTATTGAGGGCAAAACAATGTTCAAAAAAATGTTTTTATTAAGAATACACACTTATTTACCTACATAAAATCACGACTATTATCCCCGAAGGGTCAGTCTGAGACAAGGCAATGGGGACAGCATATGAGGTCCACTTTCCACCAAATATCGACTACACATGTGCTCAGCTTGACAGGTGGTGAGCCCATCGCCGCTATATGCTGCTAAGTGTATGTCATTGTATAGGTATGCAGTCTTTAGTCCGCTAAACGCCTTTTACGACACCCAAGGAAAGAGAGGGGGTTGTAGTATTCTTTCACCGCTACGCGTACGCGACACGGATAAATAGAAAGGAATAGTTTTTTTTTATAGGTAGGTACCTTATGAATTAATACGATAGCTACAATTTAATGTAATTTTTTTGTTATAATGAGTAGGTATGAAACTTATGAAATACGGTAATCTCCTTGATTAGGTTTTAAAAAAAAAGATGCCAGTTAAAAAGTGAGCTCTTCGGCCTCAGAATATTTTATTTAATACAATAAGGTGACCCGAGGCAAGTGTGACACGGGGGTAAGTGTGACTTTTGCGAATAACACCGCATAACGTTATTATACCTTATACCGCCATCTATCAAAGGTTGCACGAACTATTAGACTATCGTTTTGTTTGTCACCGGCGCGCATAGCCTTGACTGTTTTACCGACCGACGACATTTCCAAAATTTCCTCCGAAAAAAAATGAACCGCAAATTTTTGAGGTCCGCGTTTTTTGTAATTCTGTGAGTTTGGCGAGCTGAATCAACAGGAATCAAGGTTAGTTATGCTTAATGGTATTGGAACTTACAGTGTGATATATTTCTGTGCCGTTAAGTCCATTATTTACGGAGAAGTGCGTATCGTCACACTTTCCCCAGATAAAACTTATGTGGGGCAAGTGTGACGCGTCACAGTAACCCCAGCCATCTTATATGAGTGCAACATATATAGTGATGGGACACTAACGTTTATTTTGTATTGTTTGTTGTAGATGGTTAGGCGATACAAAAGAAAGCTGTATAGGAAGAGAACATGACGCCGACACAGGCTACACTACTCTTTGGTGTTCCTAGATCAACAATAATTGCACATAAAAAGGTGATCGAGGTGTGAAATCGAAAACTCATGGAAGACCTACATACACCCAAATAATGCGTTTAAACCAGATTTAGAAAAAATATAGCTTCAATGACATGCTATGTAACGAAATGGTTTTGGTTTATCTCAACTTGAAGTGAGAGCTTTAGTTGGGCAATATTACATAAGTAAACAGTCTTATAAGTACAGAATTTATTTATCTAATAAACGTACCTATTTTTAATACTTACTATGTTTAATTTCTTTATTTAGTACATAGACTGTCGATAAAATAATAACATGGGTTAAGTGTGACAATCGATAAAATTAATGACATCACTATTTTATAATAATAATGCCCCATTAAACTAAAAATTGATCGTCACGCGAGAACCAACCATAATGCGTTTAAGTAGAGCATAAATTACAATGAAACACACACACATCTTGTTATATTTTGGTAGGAACTGCAAATAACAACAGTTAACTGCGACGATATTCGAGACTGTCACACTTACCCCAGATAGGGGCAAGTGTGACAGTTAGCGATCTTCATGAGGTAAAATTGATTTTTTTTACTTAAGATAATGGTAAAGGTGTTAATTAGCACAATCAATCAAACAACTGTTAAATAATACAAGTTTACAAATAAACCTACTGGTGTTTTACCAACAAAAAGTAGGATTTCTTTCATGAAAACTACGGCGTCAATAAATTTTTCGTCACACTTGCCTCGGTTCACCTTACCTAAGACATTTGACTTTATTTAAGTAATTTAAAATTAGGAGATTCAATTATTACAGTACTCGATATTATAACAGAATAGTTTTAGAAATAAAGATAACTTTTTAATTAGCTTTTTAACATTATTCTACGACTTCGGCACCTCTTCTTTGTTTTATGATGCGTAGCATCTCTACTAAGTCTGTGGTTTTATGGGATTATGACACGGATCATGCACGGTGTAATAGGTATGAACTGCTTCATACATAATGTATGCAACATCCATTGAGCAACGTCTCAAATCAGTGGCGCCGTCCGGGCGTGCACGGCCCGCTCTAATATAATTCATCCCTATGACTTTTTAAGTAACACGTCCTAGTAATTTAGACGAGTAGAGTAGGTAATTAAAATGATTGCAAATCCCTAAAGCTCCTGGGGGGCTATCACGCTAAATAATCTCAACCAAGCCACAACTGAAACGCAGTCGTTAGATTAAATTAGAGATTTAGACGTACTCATTGAGCTTTAAAACTATAGAGAGAGCATAAGTTTGCTATCTCTTTCTGCCTTTAACCATTACTATTTTGGTTCCGTTTCGGCACATCATGTTTACCCTAAGTAAAACAAAGACAAAACATAGGATGAAAGGGCCGTGTCGGTGAAACTGTGCAACTTTTTACATGAAGCCGCACTTGGACCCAAACAAGTCGCTGTCATTATCTATTTTTTAGTTAATAATGTTTATTTTATGGTGAACTTAGTATTTCGGTGGGTTTAATTTAATAATGAGTTGTTCAGTTAAACAATTTGTAGTAATAGAAGTGAGTGGAAAGTGTCTCGAATATCGTTTTCAAGGTAAGTTTTGTAACGCACACATAGGCAACGATATATACGTTTCACTAGATAGGCCCTTCCGAACACGCACTATGTTCCACTCATCTGCGGAGTCGACCCGGCATTTTGCTTAGTGTGGCTTTGACATTCGCGCGTGCGGAGCGGCGAAAATAATTCTTTATTTCTTTTCAAAGTGTACACCTAGACGTTTACTACAATTCAGTTGTCAAGTAAGTGAAATTAATTGTTATTCAAGTAATGATTATGTAGTTAAATCGTATTATTAGAATAGAAAATATATTTTTTCAATTATTGTTATTGACAATCTATTTGGGACGCTGCCATCTTGATACACACGTTGTCTTTGTTTGACCGATCTGCGGCTCTATCGGCTAAAAATTAAGATTATAGACATGTGCTTCATTTGACATTTGAAGCCCATTTAAGAAGGACAAAATATGGACTTAAAATGTCAAATGAAGCCCATGTCCATATCCATATTTTTTTGCCGATAGGGTAGCTGGCACTGCGGCGCTGCGATGTCTGTCTGTTGATTAGACGACATTTAAATGTTTAAGTGCTGCAGCTGCAGCGGCTGCAGCGAACTTTAGGTCTCTCATTCCAGAATTTGAACAAATGGTTTGTATGAACTTTCTTGTCCATTGAGCTGTCTATTCTTCTAGGTCAATGCACTAATGCGACTTTTTTTTGTGCATGACTGCATGAGTGATTTTGCACATCGAAGTTACCTCTATAGTTTATATATCTCAATGGACGTACTTTTATCTCAGAACAGTTTTATAGTGCTATCGCGTTTGACACACGCGATAGCGCTATACGAAGTCGGCTGAACGGTAAAGGATTAGTTTTGGTAATATTATACTGTGGTAATATCGTTGGTGCCTAATGCCGCCACTGCATAGTCGGCGAATATCGCTGATCGTGTGATCGTCTATATTCGCCACGATCACGGGCACAATCATCGTGCAAGCGTCTACAAGTATTACCTTTATCTGTGGTCTACACATTCGTCTGTAGTACATACCTAGTCGTCGAACGGCAAGCGTACAAGATGGACGTGGAGTGTGTTGCTGCTGCTACCATTTATTTAATAGCGGCATACAACCATTATGTCAATGTGGTTCAATGGAAATTTGTGAAAAAAAAAGCTTTTGCGGTCTCATTGCCTGTCTCATACATACATATAATCACTATTTTCCCCGAAGGGTTCAGGTCAGAGTCTCAGAGACTAGGCAATGAGGACCGCAAAAGCAGCCCTCTGCTATAGTCCACTTTTCACCAAATAACGACTGCGCATGTACTCAGCATGACAGGTGGTGAGCCCATCGCCGCTCTATACTGTCTAATGTATATGCAGCCTTTAGTCCGTTAGTCGCCTTTTACGACTCTCAAGGGAAGAGAGGGGGGTGGTAGTATTCTTTCACCGCTACGCGACACGGTATAATAGTCGTAATTATATGTATGTATGAAAGCATACTGAACCTGCAATTGAGTTTGCTTTAAACATATTGTTCCTACTAAATAAAAGGTCAATTTGGAAGTTCCTGGGTATAAAAAAAATCTTATTATGATTAATCCTTTACTTGTTTTTTCTTTTGTTAATATAGAAAAAATATTTAATAATATTAGGTACTAGCTAAAACGGGTAGGTTACCTATTTACTGAATGAAAGGTTTCTCTTTTGAACTACACCTGTTCTATGAACTTGAAAGTCTCTTTATTAGACCACCCACTACCTAGCCATTTTAGTACGTATTTTTAAGTGGGTAAATTATGGACGCACGCTTCACTGCCCAAGGGCGAATGAATGTTCGGTCGGCGTTCGGCGATTGTGTGGGCACCTCCGCATACACCCGGCGCGAATCCCTTTGATGGGTGCCCGAAAAACCGACAATTCACGGGTCGCAGGCGAATGCGGCGAGTATGCCCTCCACACAATCGCCGATCACAGACAATTACTGGCATTCCTCTTAGTTCGGCGAGTGTGAAGAGGAGCCATAATGTGATTGAGGCACAGACGTATAGAGTCTGTGGATTGAGGCGGTTTCTATAAAGCGGTGGCTCTATATGACGGTCGCACTAAGACGGTGAATACGTCATTAAAACGTATATAATATTGTTCTGAGATTTAAACAACAAGGCATGGGCCCCCACAGACGTATAATTATTTGTCTGTGCATGGGCCCGCATGTAACATGGGTTCTTTTCTTTGACACCGTAACGTATTACAGCGGTGTTGTCATTTGCATGACGGCCGACTTTACGGAGATGAATAGTCTGCGAAGCGAATGCTTTTTCATAGCGGTGAATCATTTATTTGTAAGTTTTAGGCGGAATTGAGTTAAGACAATGTTATTAAATTATTACTCAGCATTAAATGCGGATTTTTTTTACACTTATCCTCGTATCTTAATATTGTATCTTAATTCCTTAAATAAACATTGTATTTTTAAGTGGCAGTCAACTGCAGTTACAAATATTGTGTATTTATGCTCGTGATATACCGTTATTAGTTAAAAATTGTATCTCATACATACATTTTTTGACGTGATAACGTCTTATAAATCGATGAACGCCGGCTGCACGCACAAAAAAGTGTCACGTTCTTCGCCTGAGCTGAGCGTGCAAGCGAGAGCGCGGAATAATATAGAGAGGCAGAGGCACGATCGGCCTAAGATTTGCTTGACTCATATTATGGACCTGTAATAGGTCCATGGTTTGGCAGTTTCTAAAGCTCAATGGTTTGACTTTGACGTGAGCCATTGTAACATGGTTCATTTCTCAGAACAATTATTATTGTTCTGAGGTTGACCGACCCAAGTCAAATATGTTTTTGTTTTACGATTATTTTAAATTAATTTGTGATTTATTTACTTATTCATTTTAATTTCATTTATAGATTATTATATTTTGTATTATTATCAATTTACCATTTTCAACATAGGTTAAGATACCTATTAAATTGTTACTAACATATGACAGCCATGAATTATTGATATAAAAATTATTATAATTATTATTAAGCGTTCGGCTTGTGACGCATCTATCTCTCTTCCACTTCATCGGCCGATGCGTCCGAGTAGAAGAGAGACAGCGGTAGCACACAACCTACACGGGAACTGTTTGTCAACTGTTTATAAAGTGAAGTTTAATCTGTATATTTAAGGAACAAAATCTCGGACCAAAAAATATTTGAATTAAAGAGTGCAAATAAATGTACCCCTTGAAGATCGTAAAACCACACAATTAAAAATCAATTGTTTCGCTACCGCCGGCGGTCTTATGATCCTTGACCTATTACTTTATCGATAAAGTTGTAATTCTCAATTAACTCCTTCTTTGTATTATACAAAATAATGATAATTCAGTGTTAATAATTCAATTCATAAAATTATGCAATTTTTCATCAATGACGTTATCACGTAATTTTTTTATTTGGACCAAGTAAACAATATGGTACATTTTATGATTGTTTGTCTGAGTTACAAATATTACAATGTCATTTATAAAGTACTACCAGCCGCTCGCGGTTTCACCCGCGTAGTTCCCGTTCCCGTGGGAATATCGGGATATAAAGTATCCTATGTGTTAATCCAGATTATAAACTATCTGTATGCCGAATTTCATCCAAATCCATTCAGTAGTTTTTAAAGAGTAACAAACATCCATCCATACTTACAAACTTTCGCGTTTATAATATTAGTAGGAAGTAAAATATAGAAGACTGTGATTTTACCTCCTAAAAAGTAATAATAGATCATACATTAAATACATTTATGACATCAAACATCATGTAATGATGTAGTAGATCTTCAAGATCGGTCAGCATTAGAACTAAACCGAAATCGGTATGAATTTTTCCAATATTAGTCGCGCTCTCCTGTAAAGTTGCTTTTAATTTAAACTGAGTCAGGTTGGTTACCGTCAAAAGACGGCCGCCAAAGTTTCTAACATCCACGGGTCATCACCGTTAATTAACACGGCCGTCTTTTACGGTCGCATGTTGGTACCGCTTTTGAAGGAAACCAGAGCTTTAGAAAGAAGTTATTTTTATGTTATTATGGACAGTGGACCCTGATCAAAATAGTGTATTTTAATTATTATGAAATACTGAGTAAAATCCCAAAGTTCCGATCTTTGGGCCCAAGCGGTCAGCTTTCAATATAATTAACATGCCAGAATTTATTTCTCATAAGTAGATGTTTGTTACTAGGCAACGTGATTGTGTCAGTCTGAAATGACATGTACGACGAATATTTACTTTTGTGCCAAATAGTTCAACAACGATTTTCATTGCACCTCGTCGTGTGCGTTTTAGTGTCTGTTTTATTGAGGACGCAAAAAATTTCCTAAGCAATGTCTATGCAAACGTTGTTTAAACAACACTGCATTGTACCGGATGTGCTAACATCTGCACCGTCAGAGTCACTGGATATTCAATATTCCAGTGGCGTCCGTGTGGATATCGGTAAAGAACTAACCCCAACTCAAGTAAAAGAAAAGCCTGTAGTGAAATGGACACCGAAGGAGTCGGAATACTACACTTTGGCAATGGTAGACCCTGATGCGCCGAGTCGAGAAAATCCGAAGTTTCGTGAGTGGCATCATTGGCTAGTGGGAAACATTTTTGGTGGTGACATGAATAAAAGCGGAGTGCTCTCCGATTATATCGGATCTGGCCCACCGAAGGGAACTGGACTTCACCGCTATGTATTCTTGCTTTACAAGCAACAAGAAAAATGTGATTTTTCCAAAGTCCCAAAACTTCCTAGCAATTCTGGTGATAAAAGAGGGAAATTTTCTATTTCCAAGTTTGCACAACAATTTAAATTAGGAGTACCGGTCGCAGGAAATTTTTATGTTGCTCAATATGACGATTATGTTCCTAAATTATATTCAAAGTTGAAAGGCTAATTGATAAACCGGTTATTAACACTATAAAAACCGACAACTTGCGTAAAATTGTGCTAGTGAGTGTGTACCTTTATAAACGTTCTGTTGTCTATGGTGCGATCGATAATTTCCGCCTCCGCGTGACATTCCTTTTCGGTCCGATCCGCCATTACATTTTGGTGTTTGCGTAAATTGGTCTTTTGCGTGCTCATTGCCACGCTTTATCAGTGTCATCGAGTATACGTGTACGTGCGTCGTATCGCAGCGTTTTATTAGAACAAAGAGAAGTGACGTTCAATCGTATGTCCATCCAGAATCTTAACACATATGACCCATTCGCCGATGCTATCAAAAGCTCGGAGGACGACGTTCAAGATGGTCTAGTCCACGTCCGAATCCAGCAGCGGAACGGGCGTAAGACGCTGACTACGGTGCAGGGGCTCTCGTCGGAATATGACCTGAAGAAGATAGTGCGGGCATGCAAGAAGGAGTTCGCTTGTAACGGTACGGTTGTCGAGCATCCTGAGTACGGCGAGGTGCTACAGTTGCAGGGCGACCAGCGTGAGAACATTTGCCAGTGGCTCACCAAGTCCGGGCTCGTGAAACCGGAGCAGCTGAAGGTGCACGGCTTCTAAGCTGCGTCCCAAACTCATAATATGAAATCATTATAGTATTCTAAATGAGAACGTGCACGTAACCCCCTATCGAATATGTATATAAAAAGCACCGATGTTTACAGAGAAAGCAATTACTGCCCTTTAGGCCTCCTCCTAGTGCCTTCACTCCCATGTATAGTGTCTCAGATCGACGCCGTCTCGTCTTTAGTTGCAATTGAAAGCAGAACGAAAGAGTACATAATTAATCACTTTTTTTTACGACATTGTATTTTAAAATTGCTGTAATGATTGAAATAATAAATATGTTTTTGTAAAACGTGGTGTTTTCTTTTGGTGCCGCGCTGGCGGCAGGTAGTCGCCCGCTAGTGATAACGGGATCGCATAACGCTTTGTGAAAGTGGTGTCTTGCGAAATGGCAAAAATACCATGCTCAGTCTTTCCAAAAATAATTAGTTCAATAACGGAAATTACGTTCCGTTTGGTTATTTTATTGTTTTATTAAGCAATGGTTTCCTAAAAATTAACTTTTATTTCATGCTTTAACCGTGTTGCGTAGCGGTGAAAGAATACATAAAGTCTGTAAAAGCCTAAAGACTGCACATACATCCAACAGCATAGAGCGGCGATGGGCTCACCACCTGTCACGCTGAACACATGTGCAGTCGCTATTTAGTGAAAAGTGGACTATGGCATGGCAGAGGACTGCTTTTGCGGTCCTCATTGCCTAGTTTCTGACTAACCCTTCGGGGATAATAGTATTTGACGGCTAATTGCATTCATTTTCCTTTTCAAACAAGTTTGAAGTCCAACTCCAAGATCATTATTTCCTTGAATCGTAGCTAACGTCACAAACAACTATAATTAAGTATTGATAATATATATATACCTAATCAATGTCTGACATGGTGATAAACAGTATGATGAAAGAGATTGAGTAATATAGACCTTGCTAGTCGCTACACAAATAAATTGTACTAACTAAGCAGGTAGGTATCGTCCTCTATACCAACGTAGGCATAGAATACATAATAGTACAAGTAGGTAGCAGTTTTCTTAACGGAAGAAGTAGATTGAGGGCTTATAATTTGATTGCTAACTTGTTACCTCAACACAATCGCGTAATGTATGAGTCATCTTTTTTCCTGTCGATGTAAATTACAATAAGGAAGGCATCGAAGTCGGCAAACTGACTCATGCGAATACTGATTTTTGAGGTCAACCACGTACGCTACGGTACACGGTACGTACGAGCATACACCGTTCGACATACTTATCTTACCAATAACGGAACATTTAAACTTATCTAGTTACTCATTGTTACAGATTAGTAATTAATTACAGTATTGTGTTTATATAATTAATTACCTACGCATGTCAACTACTTTATGACCTTAAGTACTATAGTTTAATTTGTTTAATAAATTCAAATACTTATTTGTTTAAATTTATACAGCTATGAAATGACTTTATAGCATTACATAAAACCGTCCTTTTATTGTCGTAATCATTTACAGTAATTTCAGCAGTGAACGGCAATATGAATGAATATGCTGAAGGATAGCACAGCGGGCCTTAAAAAGCGCCTGCTTAAAATATCACAGCAAATTCTAGTAGACGCATCAAATAGGTCATTGCTCAGGAGTAGTGCGTCAGTACAACTTAATTATCTACCATCGCATCTGTTATTTTCTAAAGTTTATACTTAAATTTGACAATGGAACGAAATTCTTTTTACGCATATAGATACGTGTTTACTCTAAAAGTTAAAGATTAGAAAGTAAATCCGTGTAAAATATTCCAAATCTATATCATCATTGGTTTTACGAATCTAGAATCCATCTGTAGTACCTACCTGTCTAACCTATGACACTCGGGGCAACCACACCAATTTGTAAAGTTAACTGCATGCAAAAAGGCCAAGTACCTACTATTTACCTACTGCAAAGCTAAACTGATAAGTGGGTTTAAAAGCAGAATCGCCACTATCCTCTTTAGTAGGTAATTTTATTTCAATCAAAGCTAAATCTTTTATTAAAATGAATTTTGAAAAAACGTAAAATTATATTTTTTTCTAGTAATTAGCTATTTATTTAAATGTAAAATAAACTTTCAAAAATCATTTCAATCAAAGATTTAGCTTTGAGCCAGCCAATGCTGCTTATTTTGGACCAGTATATTATTATTTACCATATTATTATTATTTGAGCCAGCCAATGCTGCTTATTTTGGACAGGTACATTATTGTTTACCATATTATTATTATTATAATTTTACCCACTGCTGACATAAGGTGTTATATTTTGGGGCAATTCTGTCAATGTTCAACCCATCTTTCTTTTACAAAAAAGATGTTTACCCATAATATAGGTACAATATGTATTCAGATGAAACAGTATTCTAGGATAAAGAATACTAGTAAGTAACTAGTATCTTAACACATAAATCGCAATAAAATTTATTCTATTTTATTCTGGCGATGAGGGAGGACCGAAGAAGTGGTCCACTGACATAGTCCACTTT
Organism: Scoparia ambigualis; assembly: GCA_963921215.1. Classification (NCBI taxonomy): domain Eukaryota; kingdom Metazoa; phylum Arthropoda; class Insecta; order Lepidoptera; family Crambidae; genus Scoparia; species Scoparia ambigualis. The sequence continues at coordinate 21,889,931 of OY992523.1, forward strand.
TCACCAAATTACAAGCACATGTGCTTAGCGATTATCGCCGCTCTATGCTGTTAGGTATGTGCAGTATTAGTCCGTTAGTCGCCGTTTACGACCGACACCCAAGGGAGAGAGGTTGAGGTACTCTTTCAGTAAGCCGATATACAACACTGCTTACTACAACAAAAATAGTTAATTTTAAGGCAGATCCAGGGTCTGTCTCTGTCTCCAACACCGGATGGAGATAGCTGGTGTGAGTTATAGCGGATGGAGAGTCATTACCAGACACTCGCACCAAAATCCGGGTATAAAAACTACTAAACTAACTCAGTCAAATCGGTCGAGCCGTTCTCGACTTTTGCGGTTTGCAACTATATTTGGCGGTTCATTATTTAGGTATGTAATAACGGATTAATATATTTGTTTTAAGTCCACTTAGCTACCACCATCTTAGGTTAGCACGTCGAAGCTCGCACTGCAGGGCTCTATACTCAACGCAAAGACTCGTGAGCACTCGTGGCACAGATTAAAGAAGAGTTCCTGAAGCTCCGATTTCTGTCGATTACTTTGCTCCTAAACGTACCTATCAGTCCTACTAATATTATAAACGCGAAAGTTTGTAAGTATGGATGGAAGTTTGTTACTCTTTCACGTAAAAACTACTGAATGAATTTGGATGAAATTCGGCATACAGATAGTTTATAACCTGGATTAACACATAGGATACTTTTTATCGCGATATTCCCACGGCAACGGGAACCACGCAGGTGAAACCGCGAGCGGCCGCTAGTTTATTATAATATCCCCTTGTCTGTCACGGTTATTAACAATTGAATTTCTGTTGCGTCTGGTTTTACGCCAGGCAGCCTGAGCTCAACTTTAGAGGAGAGCCTTGGCGGCAACCGGCGGCGGCAGCGGTAACTTAACAAATCAGGACACATCGGGTGACGTAATATGCATGTTGCATTGCGGTAGCAGTGCCAAATTTGTCGAATGACGTCACTCGTGCGGTAAGGTATTTCGTTGTGTTGTAGCAATATGTCTGTCAAGCGAGTCGTGTCGTGTCGTGTGTCCCATGAAAAAGGCGACAAATCCAAAAATCTTACAGGTTTTTTTTTCACCTACTTAATAAAAAACAATATTTTAACCAAAAAATAAATGCAAAAATAAAATAAAAATATCTACGAAAATTAGTATCAAATATACCTACGTTTTCAGCGTACTTATATTAACAGTAGTGTTGACACCTTTTTTGTATAAAAGAAGGAGGCTGAAAACGAGCAAGCGGGTCACCTGATGGAGAGTAATCACCGCCGCCCATGGACACCCGCAAAACCAGAGGAATCGCAGACGCGTTGTCGGCCTTTAACCTGTAAGATTTTTGAATTTTCTGCCCTTTTCATGGGACACGCACGACTCCCTTGACAGACTCTAGAGTCTGGGCTAATTCATGTTGCTGCTAGCAGCAGCAACATGAATATTAGCCCTGTTCCGCCTATCCCTACTAAGCTATCTCCTCTGGTAGGGATAGGTGGATTTCTCCCCACAGGTGAAACCTATAGACGCAGTTATTTTACTGGGGATTCCCCTGATCTGTCGGCGGCCATTTTGCTACTTCCGCATTACTTCCTGTTTATGTCCGGTCTAGGTATAATGACGATTTCCATGAAATTTTGTATGGAGACTTTATAAAAAACCAATAGCACTGGAATCATAATTAAATAAGCTGTCTGCCTATGTATAATAAAGTATAGTTTAATGCTATATTAAATTGCGAAAACATAAGTGAAAGTACCTTTTTTTCCCGATTTAATATAAAATAATAAATTTTATTATAAATAAAAGTATGAAAGGTGTAATAATTATTATGAGTATTTTTTGTTTAATTTTCAATGTAGAATACACGTTTAAAACAGAATAAACCTCACCAAACATTTTTATATGGGCTTTTTATCTCCACTGGTAGGGACAGATTTATACTAGACTCATCTTTCCACTAGAGCCCTTCAGTGCGAGCTTCGATGTGCTAATCGAAGATGGTGGTAGCTAGGCGGACTTAAAACAAACATTAATCCGTTATCTACATAAATAATGAACCGCCAAATGTGTTGCAAACCGCAAAATTCGAGAACGATTTGACTGATTCTTTTTTGTAGTTTTTAATGGTCAGAATCGACGTTTATAAAAAAAATTAAAATTCGTCAAGGTTTATTTAAAAAAATTGGGTACATACTTAGGTTTATTTGTTACGTACGTGTTCTATCTTTTTTTTCACATTGGTTTTGGCGGCAACCTTTGTGGTTAGATTGATGCAGCTGTTAAATTGTTATAAACGAATGTTGTGGGTAGGTATATAAGCATAAAATGTGTGTATCCAGTCACATGAATACTTATTTACAAGGTTTACATAGGTTTCCCTAATAAAGATCTAAAATGAATAGCGTCTTACTTATTTGCATCCGATCCGGATCGATTTCCTGAAGATCGGCGTTACGATCCATTACGATCCGAAAAATCGGATCGACGACCCGGATCGCGCATCCCTAGTGCCTTACGAACTCTTAGAGCAGTATGTAACACTTTACTTTGCATATCCCATACGAATTTTGCATAATAAGATTAAAGTATTACTACTGCTCTGAGTTGATGGAATGGGTACCTGTGTACGCTGGGAATCTGTCCCGGGACATTTAAGGCTCGTATTCTAAAACCAAACTCACACTCAAATCTCTGCTCGAGTACAGTTAGAAAGGGATGGTGCTATTCATCGCATATATTGCCATTCCTTTCTAACTGTACTCAAGCAGATATTTGAGTGTGAGTTTGGTTTTAGAATACGAGCCTAAGACGCCGCAGTGTTGCAATCACAAGACCTCAGAGGCGATTGGGCGCTCCGCAAACGTAGACACGTCGTTTTTTTCAACCGCCTTTGTGGTCCAGTGGCTAAATACCGGTCTTTGACCTAGAGGGTCCCCGGTTTCAATTCCCAGCAGGGGTAAATCTTTGTGTACTTGGCTTGTTAAGAGGCCTATTACATCTCGACTGTTATTTTTGCTAAAAATGGCCAACTTTGGCGTAATTGATCTCAGAAACAATACTACATTAACAGTTTTGACTTATTGAATAGTGTAGAATAGCTATTGGCATAGTGCGTAGCGGCCTCGCTTTTTGTAAATTTTGCTTAACTTTTTAATTAAACCCAAAATTGCAGAGAAAGATTTCAAAAAATGCGCGAATGCACTTTTTTCAGCCCCTAGGTAAAACTACTGCTTTAAACAAATGAAATAAAAAATTTGAATGTTATCTCATAAATAGTCGTACAGTGCGTAGCGGCCTCGGAATTTTTAGATAAATTGATTTTATATAGAAAAAAAATCTTATTCTAAACCAAAAAACTTCGAAAAATTTCTCCTATCTACTATAATATCATTGAACAAAACTCAATTTATGGAGTATAATTGTAACTTCATGAGGAATAAAGATTTTATAATGATGAAATCCTATTTCGTTAAAAACGATAAATACAACTGCAATATTACTACAAAATGCAAAAATGGGCATTTTACGCAAAAATCACATTTGAGATGTAATAGGCCTAAGTCCGCCAGGCTAGCTAACTACCTTGTTATCTAAAGTTTGGCGCAATAACAACTAACAATGTTATTAGCATTGTTGTGTTCCGACAGCTTAAAGATAATGATAGCTGCAGTTGTTCAGTGGTTGAGGATTCCTTCCGGGTGAAGCATCTCTCCCCCCCCCCCCCCCTCACAATTCCTATTCCTTCCTTAACCCTATTCCTTTCTTAAAGGTCGGCAACGCATCTGCGACTCCTTTGGGTTTCCATGGGCGGCGGTGATTGCTCTCCATCAGGTGACCCGCCTGCTCGTTTGCCTCCTTCTAATAAAAAAAAAAAAATTCTTTATGAGCTACCTAGCACAAAAGTAATGACTAAAGTGTAGGCTACCATAAACTGGGCAAAGGCAGATCATTGAAATCAAGTCACAGCTGCAAGCATAGATAGGTATTGATTATCACCACGCTTGTGTGACCACAAATTCTCGTCTAGATAAAAATATTTTATTTGTCTATGATAAAAATAAAAAAACAACACGCAATGTAGGTATATTAGATTGTTTTAATGTTAAAATTAATTAATCTCTAACGTTACTCAAGTTCTCATCTTAGAAGAGTTTGCGACTAAAAAAAATGCCCGAAAGAGCACAATAATGGGCGATTTTCTGACAGCCCAAATTAAAAAGTAAAAATTAGTTCAAAAACACTCGATAGATGTCGTTTTATGAAAGCTGGGCTACTTATGGGCTGTAATAAATTCTACACTTTTACTTGTCTTCCAAAAGAATAAAAAAATAGTATTTACTTACCTGTTTATATTCAGGACATCCAGAACCTATTTCTATTTTGGAATAGAATAAATATTACGCAGCCATACACGTGCTCTTCATGAACCCGCCTTTTACTAAGCGCCATACTAATCTATGCTAAGCGCCATCTATGAAGTCATTTACGAACCAATTTCTTTTTTTTTTTGATCTCGGAAAATCGCCCATTGCCAGCACATACATGACCAAAGATGCGATATTGTTAGCGCGAGCGCACGCCACCACTAAAATGACCACAACCAGCACCACAATGAAGTACACCACTAGAAGCCTACAGTAAAACTCTACTAGCAAATTAATAGGTAATAAAGCGCCCCCCATAAGGCATCCTACGCTTGCAATTATTAGCATTTTAATGCTCATGGTTGCAAGCGTATGAATGAATAAAATGAATTTAATCCGTATTGCGACGATGAGGATTCCCACATGATCGAGTCCTGCTGACAACCCTACGCTTTCTAAGTGAGATTTGTCCATGGTCGTCAGGGTTACCGTACCACATATCCCAATTAGGATACCAGCGATGCCGGCATAAACACATCCTTTCCTCAATAGGATACAGCAAACGCAATTTCTCCCTTCGTGGCAGTCGTCTAGTACGGACCTTTTCTTTAAATTCATGTAAGTATTATTGGCAGTAGCTTTAGAGTGTGGGGAACGATAGTTCGGTACGGGTAACATTGTTGAAGGAGTGACGATTCGCTGATAGTTTCACAATTTCATTTTCACATTGAAAAGTGTATTATCAGTGTTGCCAGCGATGTGTTGTCAAAAGTTACCTGAAATGTACGAAAAAGTAACCTTTTCGTGGGAAAAGTAACCTTTTCATTTTTTTTGTAGTAATACTTATAGTAGGTATATAAAAGGGAAAAGAAAGACATGATGGTTAAATTAACTTACATAATCATGGCTAATTTAATAGTTATTTCCTTCACAACTTGCATTTTAATATAATGTTAAAATAATCGACAAAGATTAATTTTTCAATATTTATATTGACATGGATAACTTTGCCATGATCGCTAGTTGACTGATTGACTAGGTTAGGTAAAGGAGAGTAAGTTACCGATTTCAACCGCGCGCCATAAGAAAGATCCTTGTCGCACTATACCAATCCTCTAGATTTATTATCTTTCTATTTTACCAAAACAACAGAACATCCAGGCAGGCAAAGGCGAGCGAGTCAAACAAAACGATTTAGGTAGGTACTTAGTAAATAGTACACAATAACAAATAACTACGTAAGTTAAATTAAAGTTACTTTATCAGTACACTTACCAATATTTGTGCTGTTTTTTCATGCAATACAATAACAAAACACAATCATTCAAAGCTAAACTCACAAATGATATAAGACTAAGTTGTTTAAAGGTATGTTCCAAGACGGACCGCAGGCTGCAAACTGCAGCTGCAGACTGCAAGCAACACTACATGCATCTCTTTAAAATTGATTCTAAACACGGCAACACGCGACCGCAGACTGCAGCACCAGTGATGTCGCGAACCGCAGATTGTGTAAACTATAGTGTCACGTACAAAATTGGCGACTTTTTCGGCAGATGATGAAGAAAAATTAATTAATTATGTTGCCGGTCATCCAGTCCTTTACGACACATACTTTTTTATAAAAACTTAATATATAAAATATCATGCGCATTTCTTTTATTTCTGACATAAAGTAACAACAAGTCGTCATCATCTTCCTCTTCTAACAATGGAAATAGAAGTAACCGCGACCGCAGGTAGCACTGCGGTTAATCGCAACCGCTAGTCGCAATGTCGCCTGCGGTTGCAGGCAGTCTGCAGCCCATCTCGAAAACATACCTTTACTTTACAATAGTCACACAACACAAAAACCAGCGGGCGGTTACCAGCGCGAGTGAGTGAGTTCCAAGTCGCAAGCAAATTGACATGTTACGATCGATCGTCAATTGTAACGATTATTCATCCATGAACAACCTTACTCTGATTGACTACAGATATAGGACTACAGGTATTGTATTATTATTGATTTGTGTTAAAGGGAAAGATGTTTTTGAGTTGTTGCACACTCCGTTTTTACGCAAATTTTGAAAAATCACCTAAATGTCACCTTTTGTGTAGTGTAACCTAGAAGTAACCTGACGGCTCTAAAAATCACCTAAAAGGTTACAAAAGTAACCTTCTGGCATATGCTTACAAAATGCTAGGACACCAGATATTGACAGAAGTCAAAATAGACCATAGATAATACTTTAAAGACGGGGAATAGACTGAATTTTTAAGACAGGATAGCGTAAAGTAAGAACTTAGCAACCAAAAAGTTCATGCCACGCAGGTATAAAGTACCTAAAGGTAACGAAACGCCAAACCACAAATCAAATAACGAAACGATACCTTGGCGTCCGGATTGTGGAGGGCGTGAGTTCGATTCCCACCTAGGGGCCTAGTCAACTGGCAAACAAATTAACGCTACGATAAACAGAATGTATGGGATCGACATAAGCAAAAGTTACCTGTCGTAAAATTTACGCTAAAATAGACCTAATTGACAGCTTTGACCATTGAGATAAATCACAGATAAATAAACAAGAGAAGACGTCCCATACAATAAATGTGCAGTTGTGCACAGCTTCAATGATACTTGTACCGTGGTGCGGTGATACTTGTACCGTGGTGCGGGGCTTACCTAGTTGTCATAGAAATGTCTTTAAGCGCGCAGATGCGACACACTGTTCATACAGTTTTATTACCGAGTTGTAAAGTTGTAAGATAACGTTGTTTAAAAAACTAACATGTTAGTTTTTATATTTATTGATTGATGTTAATTGTAATATTGAAATGAAAATAAGTACTTAAATTATTGCCAAAAATAAAAGTAAGTAAATAATGCGTGCCAAGTGGAGAGCGCGGTTTGTCGAAATGGCGCGATTTCTAGGTGCGGTCTCATGCGACCGCTTGGGGCCTGAGGGGTTAAAGTTATTATTATTATTATTATAGTATAACGGCGATTCGCCCTAGCTTCGCAAGGGCGCAATCTCGACTATCACGTCATTTTTTTTATTACCTAGGTACATTATTTTGTCTTCACAAATTACGAACACAACAAAACGAACATTATTAATCCTAACTAACCTATACCTAATAGATTATAAATGAGCTCGCAATTTTATAAAAATGAAATTGATTTATTTTGATTTCAGAGGTAAAAATAAAAGTATGACTTCGTTTATTCAGTGTATACCCAGCATTGATAGCCAGTATGAATATTACCAGCAGCAGATTTTTTGAAATTGTTGCCGTTTCTCAGGGACAGCTTTCATTAGCCTGTTTATTTGTAAGGCAATGGGCGATTTTCAGACAGCCCAAATTAAAAAGTAAAAATTAGTTCAAAAACACTCGATAGATGTCGTTTTATGAAAGCCGTACCTACTTATGGGCTGTAATAAATTCTACACTTTTACTTGTCTACCAAAAGAATAAAAAAATAGTATTTACTTAACTACCTATTTATATTCAGGACATCCAGAACCTATTTCTATTTTGGAATAGAATAAATATTACGCAGCCATACACGTGCTCTTCATGAACCCGCCTTTTACTAAGCGCCATACTAATCTATGCTAAGCGCCATCTATGAAGTCATTTACGAACCAATTTCTTTTTTTTTTTGATCTCGGAAAATCGCCCATTATAGTCTTTAAGTCCTAGATCATTAGCCATTGAGATAGATAACTGCTCAATGTCATTAGCGGTAACATAGACACTTACTAATCAAGAGATGCAGGAACGAAACGCAGATATGAGCTATTTTTGACATTAGAATAGAAATTGTCGGGACTTCTTGGCGGGAAAGTGAAGCGTCATGTCTGCAGTATTGTTTTATTTTCTAAAATTCGTGTTTTTTGGAACATTAATGTGAAATAATAGTGGATAATTAACCGTTAAGTGTTTGTGAACGTGTATGAGTGTTGGCAAATGTACAAAACAGTGCAACATCACTTTTCAAATTCTCTCAAGAAGTCCGTGTGAGACCTCAGTAAAGTCCCACATCTTTACTGACGGCTCAAGGGGTTTCGGTAACATCATTTATCATTCATCATCTTAATCACCACTCATTATCATCAAGGAGGAAATAAAGAAATAAAAATACTAATGACTAGGCAGAATGGTCTCTGATCTTAGCCTGTTCCTTCACGGAACAAATTATATATAAATTAAAAAAAATAGAAATTGTCAAATTGACGAGGACTTCTTGGCGGGAAAGTGAACCGTCATGTCTTCAGTTTTGTTTTATTTTCCAAAATTTGTGTTTTTTCGAACATTAATGTGGAATAATAGTGGATTATTAACCGTTAAGTGTTTGTGAACGTGCATGAGTGTTGGCAAATGAAACAAAACAGTGCAACATCACTTTTCAAATTCTCTCAAGTAGTCCGCGTGAGACCTCAGCAGTCAAGGGGTTTGGGGAACATCATTTATCATTCATCTTAATCACCACTCATTATCATCAAGGGAAAAAAACAAATAAAAAACTAATGACTAGGCAGTATGGCTCAGACCTTAGCCTGTTCCTTCATGGAACAAATATATATATAAAAAAAAATATATCAAATTGACGTTTCAGACTTCAGACTGCTGTCCCAAGTTTCGACATCATTATTTTTGCAATATTTAATAGAACATCAAAAGAAGAAGACGCTTTAGACTTGATAAATGAACATGATTTATATAATAAATTAGTTAAAGCTGTAATTTTAAGTTATAACTCGAATAATCTACCTAAAAAGGTAGACGTAGTTTTTTTTATAAATTAAGAAATAAAAAATAATTTCGCATGTTTTAACGCAATTTATCTCACAATTTACAGGATTTTTATGTGAATAATCGTTCAAGATGTCGGAGAAACTAACTCTTGGTCAGCGTGTGATCGTTAAGAAGAAAGATGTCAAAGGCTCTGTCGCGTATGTTGGCCATCCAACCTTTGCTAGTGGAAAGTGGATAGGAGTCATTCTGGATGAGCCTAAAGGAAAGAACAACGGTACTGTGCGCGGACACGCTTACTTCACGGTACGTCTAAATGTCTAAGAATCTAAAGCACAGAATAAATAATAGTACTACGTATCTAAAGGTCCACACAGAGGTCTAACAGTCTCTGACCATCATAATAAGTCTGTATGAGTCCACAGCTGGACATAGACCTCTCTCAATGCATGCCTCTGAGCATTAAGTATAAGCTACTTGGTTTTACTTGTGATTTTATTAGTGTATTATTCAATATCCCTTTTACCACAAGTTCTACAAGGAATTTGATATGTCACCCTAAAATTTTACAGTCATAAAACTAAGCAAAGTACATAGGAACATACTCTATGAGAGCTCAGTGGTTGTAAAATCAGACACATTAAATTCAATTGTTAGATCTCTTTTAAAGTGAATGCGGCAGACAAAGAGTTAAGTGTCATACTTAAAGTATTTTTTAAAATGAATTTATCAATTGATTTATTTAATCAAGGATCATAATACTGCCGGTGGTCGCGTAACAAATGATTTTCAATTGTCTAGTTTTACGGTGCTCAAGGGGTTAAGAATTGAATAACTTAAAAAATTTTTTGGTAATAAATAAATGTTTGTATTATTATAAATTATTTCATATTTGTTTTAATGTTATAGTCTATTTTATATCTCTGGCATGTTTATATCAATTTCAGTGTGAAGAAAACTATGGAGTGTTTGTACATCCAACACAGATTCAACTGTTGGATGCTCAAGACAATCCGATGGAAACGTCCATGACTATGTCTACAGAGGAACCTAAATCGACAACAACTAACAGAAGACTGAGCAGGTATATATTACTAGCTTATTTATGGTTCTTATATTCATAATAACAATGTGTAATTTTTAAACATTTTGATGAAACAACACTGTCTTTTTGCGTACTAGCCAATGTGGTATTATAACTGGAGAAAACACTGCAAAGCAATATTTTGTGCAGTGATTTTCGCCGTAAGGTCTGTGTGGATTCGCAATCACTGAGGCGTTTGCAGCTCATGGGACACTAACTTGAATATGCAATTATTATTATTTTTTAAGGTAATCACATTAGCAGCTCAATGAGCTGATGAGTGTGTGTCTTGTGGTTTGGGGAATTTATCCAGCCTGTTCTTAAACGAATTTATGGTCTGAGCGTTTATGACTTGTACTTGCCTGTTCCAGTCCGTGACAATTCGGTTAGGCAAAAAAACTTCTTAAGATCTCTATTTGCCAATGATCAGCATAGCTTCAGCTGGTGACCATGGAGATACTTGTTCTCACTCAGCGTGAAGAGCTGCTGTATATCAGAAACGTCATAGTGTCCATGTGTTTTGTATGTCTCTATTAAACTACCCCTCTGTCTCCTTGCCTCAAGAGTAGTCAGCTCAAGGTCTTTGAGTCTTTGGTCTTTTGCAATGTTGTCTCGAGTTATAATACCTCAATGATGTTAGCACAGGGTGTTTGGTACTATGTTTATAATCCCTCTACTGGGCCGTCCTATTAGGTGCTTATGTACGAAGAACAATTGAGGAGTGTCTGTTCAAAAGGGGACTATTACACTTTTGATAATATCTTAGTGTGGACTTCATGATAACCCATCAAAAGGATGTATATTCTATACAAAATCGGCTTTGAATTGACCAGTTTCAATCAAAACTGGACATTTTTACTTAAGTTAAAACAGAAGGGGACATTTTTCATACTAAACCAGATAATTTTCAAAATTATTATACAAAATGGGACTTTTGTATTACCGAACTATGGCTGAAAAAGCGTAAAAAATGTTTATGTCAGTGTATCCGAACCTAATCCGAACACATCAAACTATAGGTCTTGTGACCAGAAAAAAAAAATGGCGCGAGCAATGTCAACATTTACAAATAATAATTATCCAAAACGGGACATTTTTCAAATTTTCTGGTCATAATGGGATATATTTGAAAATGTTTTTCTTATAGCACATTAAAATTTCACTTATACATATATTTATATATGCTGTTTTATGTGATGTATTTTAAACTATTTATTACAACAAATATTCACTCTATAATTAGGTATCAGTTTTCTTAATTCATGAAAATTTGTGTTATAGGTAATTGCCCCCTTTTGAACAGACACTCAATTATTCCTTCCTTAAAGCCCGGCAACGCGTCTGCGATTCCTCTGGTTTTGCGGGTGTCCAAAGAGCGGCGGTGATTAAATAATAAAACTATTTGTATGTCCTATTATAACCTACCTTTTACAAAACACCTTGTATTTACAGTTCCGTTAAAAGGTAAAGATAAAGGAGCCCTTGAAAACGGTTGTGTAAAATAATCCTTGTTTGGGTTTAAGTCTTCTCTTAAGCCATGCAAGTTTTAGTTCAAATGTGTAATGTTATCAATTCTTAACTCAAAATTATTTTGTTATTGTAAAATATAAGTACATAGAATAATTAAAGTAAGGACTTCAGTTCAAATTATTATTTTCAGCTGTTGTAATACCAGACACAATAGAATTTAAATTGTTAGCAAGCTTTAGGACTTGTTCGTCAACTGGCGAGCGTGAAACAAGCGAGTGCACGCGAGTTGACACCTTCCGATTTAACCTATTTTTTTTTGTCGTCAATTTGCACGCCTATATAAAGTACAGTCATATAAAAACAGATTGAAACCAAAAACTATAAATAACTATCTATTGCCCCTATGTATATTTTGTTTTATTTTTAAACTCAAGTCATTTAAAGTGTCTTATAGATTTATAGTAGGCACAGTCACCAGCATTAAGATGTGACTATCGACGCCCTGCAAAAATATCTGATCATTGGTGAAAGGCATATAAGTACAGGTTTTCAGGATTTTTATTATCAGTGCACGTAATTTTTTCTTCAGTAACATTAATAGACATCATTTTAATTTTTTTAAAATTTATTTAATATTCATTATTTATTTAATTTGTCCGGCACAATAAAAAATAACTCTTGGATACCGGGCGAACGAAAGGTCACGTGTCGGTGCAAGTGCATTGACCCGCCCCGCCGCCTGGTATCGTAATGTGTCAGAGTTCAATTTCGCGGTCCCGGTTGATTGACGATGATCAACGGTATTTTTGTGGATATGTTTGATCAATTTTAGTTTCTTTATTTTTCACTTAAAAAAATTAAAATTAAATCTGTAGCTCTAGATTAAGTTACTCTATAATTTAAAGAAAATTATATGCACTGATAAAAAAAATCCCATATATCTATATATACTCGTATATATAAAACAAAGTCGTGTTAGCTACACCACTTATAACTCAAGAACGGCTGCACCGATTTTAATGATCTTTGATTTTCTGGATTCGTCTTCGTCCGGAATAGGATAATAACCAATAAAATATCATATAAACTCACGGAAAATAATTATGAAGAAAAATATTTCTGTCAAATCCACATGACAACTGTCAACCAGCATGTCTACTGTCAACCAAATGTTTTATTTCTGTCAAAAAGTAAACATCGGTCTATTTGTTTGCTTTGTGTTAGTTTTATTATCAAAAATTCTGCGACCCTGAAGATCATATCTTTCCCAACAAAGCCGTAATATAATTAGGCTTCGGCACATTGCAAATCAGTCACTGAAGAAGAACGACAAATCGCACCAGAAGAGCGCCACGTCAGTATGGCCCGAGTCGCCATACTGACGTGCCCGGCTTCGTGCTTCTCAAACACAAGAACGTGGGCGGCTGCCCGTGAATCGGCTCGGTTGGCAATCAGAAATAGTCGAGTCCATCTCACAGATCAACTACGAGATAATCTTCTAAATAGAATAAGAAATTATTTGAGTGTTGATTTGAATCCAGCAGCGTTACTATACGATTGCAAAATTGATTACTTACAGTTCACATCCTTTTCGGATTGGTTCAATGGACGTTGTTTTTGAGCATTGTGACGCATTGAAGTTTGCTAGAGAAACGCTTGGATTGTACAAAGTTCGTCGGTACAGCTAGATGCACAAAAAATAAATTCTTACCAATATACGCCATGCGAAATAGGGAGGAACAAGTTGATCGGCGTCAATAGATCAACACAGCAATGAAAAGAGCAATTCTTACTGACGTGCCCGGCTTCGTGCTTCTCAAACACAAGAACGTGGGCGGCTGCCCGTGAATCGGCTCGGTTGGCAATCAGAAATAGTCGAGTCCATCTCACAGATCAACTACGAGATAATCTTCTAAATGGAATAAGAAATTATTTGAGTGTTGATTTGAATCCAGCAGCGTTACTATACGATTGCAAAATTGATTACTTACAGTTCACATCCTTTTCGGATTGGTTCAATGGACGTTGTTTTTGAGCATTGTGACGCATTGAAGTTTGCTAGAGAAACGCTTGGATTGTACAAAGTTCGTCGGTACAGCTAGATGCACAAAAAATAAATTCTTACCAATATACGCCATGCGAAATAGGGAGGAACAAGTTGATCGGCGTCAATAGATCAACACAGCAATGAAAAGAGCAATTCTTCAAGATCTGCAGCAACTACTTCATAAACGTCTTGCAATGGTCAGGCTGTTCAAAACAGCGTTGGAGCGCATGCCAAGTAATGACTACAAAGTGGTAATAAGAGCGGTTAAACGATCAGCTGGACTGGAACACACAAACGCACATTTAACGCTCCAACACTAGATGAAATTGCAATCCTGATCGTTGGTGAAAACTTGGAATCGTTGAACTTATCGCACAGGTCAACAACGAGATAATGTTCGACGCGCAAGAAAGAAATGCATCGAGTGTTGATTTCAAACCAGCAGCGTTGAAATTGACAGCGGAGACTTGTCATTGGCAACGTGAAGACATTTTACATTGAATTCGCGTCAGTTCATGAAATCGCATTGTTGAGGTGAATGAGGATATAACCAGGCTTTGCCCTTGATTGAAGACACGTGTTACCTCATGTGCGGCAGTTTGTTAGTCAGGTCAGAAATACCAGCGACAGGTTTTGGAATAAATGACGCATTAAATTAAGAATTGGAATGCGAATGTGATTATGATCGACATGAATTACAACAATCAGTTTAAACAAATTTGGACTGAACGTCTAACAGTAGGAACCATATGATACTTACAAGAAAATTGATGATGGAAATGGTAGCTTATTTTTCTTGGATCCCTTGGGGGGAAAGGTGGAAGACATTACTCATTGGCTTTGCTTCAATGCTTCAATAAAGCAAATATAGTACCGGCTCATAAAATACTAGATTGTTATACTTTTATTGTATTTTTATTTTCTTTATATTTTTATTATCCTAATAAACAACTGAACTTAAAGAATCTAAAGATGCATTCATTTTATAACGCCAATAAAATACTAAATAAGTTTTAGTTAAAAGTTAACACGACATTCATTGACTTACGCGATACGAAGTTCGCCGGGACAGCTAGTGCCTATATATATGCCTTTAACCAATGATTAGATATTTTTGTACATCACATCTTAATGCTGGACTGTACCTATATTGAATTTATTGAAATGGTTTTGTAGCGAACTATACTGACATAAATACGTCAGATTTCATAATCGAGCGAGTTGATAAAAAAATAGGTAAAATCGGAAGGTGCCACTCGCGCGCACTCGCGAGTTTCACGCTCGCCAGTTGACGAACAAGTCACCTCTAGGAGTCTTTGTCACAGACAAGGAGTTATTATAATAAAAGTATTATTAGAAATATTCTAATAGTGTCACAATTAGAATATGTTCCTACCTACTATATTGTTGATGCAAAAATATAGTGTGGTCTAGTGATTTTGTAGCATGTCTTTTTAGTATCATACCATCACTACTATTCTAAAATTTTATTCATTGCCTACCATACTTTTGTTAACTCTAATTTAATCGCATACCCTAAATTACAGTTGAATAAGTTACCGAAACAATTTACATTACCAATTTAATAATATATTGCATATTGAAGGGAGTTTCTCCTGTGTTCTTTTTGCAACAACATGTGTTGAGACTCCATTTTAAATTATTCTTCATTCAACTAAGCCATTAATTAAGATACAATAAATATATTGAACATTTCAGTTCTAATCTTCTATTTATTGTTTCATCTGAAACTTATTTAATAAATTCTTAAATTCTTAATCTTTTGATAAAGTCCACACTACTGCGCACACAGCCCCAGCCCGGACAGAGTCCACTCGACAATAAAAGGGTACACAATATACATTCGCTACAAAACGCAAGTAATGAGGTTAATATGTGCCACTTACCCCGATACATGTGGAAAGTAATGAAACGTAATACTACTGTGTTGTCAAAGTTATTGTAAAGTACCTATATAATTTATATATGTTGGCTACATATGAAAGTCATATATTTGTCTATATGTGTATGGGCTAATATCCATAGTGTTTACAAAATATTTTTTTAATTCCTATTCCCTGGATAGAGTTTAAAGTATCCCACTTATTAGTTTATTATAATGCTTCTCAATAATCTAATAATTATTATTTTGTTGATCCTATGCAAATAAGATGGCATTATTGTAGTCATACTTTCTAAAATTCTTTTTGCAATGCATTAATGGCACATTCAACCGAATAATTATAGGCAAAGGAGAAAAAAAACCTTTGCATTATTTATGATATAATATTTTATGACTACACACACTAGTCTTAATTCAATATTTTCATGTCCTTAGTGTTTTAGACCTATGATAGTATCGTTTGGACATGACAGCTAGATTTTGTTCATCGTTCTTCCTCCATTTTACTTCACTGGACGGAAGGATTCTCCCAAGTTGTCCTTCATTATTTTTACTAGTTCTTTATAGTTGTCATGAACTAAAGAGTCTGAAAAATAGAGTCTGTATTTCATCACTGGATTTTTGTAAAACGAATAAGCTAGATATCCATTATTATTACTGGATTTAGTGGTAATTATGTCAAAAATAATACTATTTGTAATAAATAATTATTATAAAATTAAAACAGAACTTATTCTTTATTAAAAATAGAACAACATTTACCAAAATTTTTAATTTTACTTCAATGTTTCTAACATTGCGTAAGACCTCATTGTGAAAACCCTCATTATGAAGTCCATCACTTATTGTGTTGAAGTACAGACTGCAGTGTGGAACTAGCGTGAGTGTGCCTAACTGTTTGTTTCTTTCTTGCTAGTATTACTGTGGCGCAGAGGTCTAGACCCACGACGTGAGTACCATTGTGTAGTGACGCACAGCTTGTAGAACCTATGCACCTTTCAAAAATGGCCCACCGATTTGCAGTTAAAATTTCGACTTTACTTAAACGTATTGTTGATTCATATGTCGATTACTAAATATAATAACTATAAAGTAACGTTAGTTTTTATTTTAAAGAATTAACCTTTTTTCTTGAATTGTCTTTACGTAAAAAAATACAATAATCAGTTCTTATGTCTTAATTGATCAAATTATATTTTTTTGAGCTCACTAAAACCTTGTTACAGCTGTTGGATTACATTTTTTAATGATAAATAAAGTCGGAATTTTAATGAATCCTTGTTGGTCGGCATCCTACTTTACACTGGTATACAAAACGTTACAGTTTTGTTGTATTAGAGGAACTTATTAATGAAAATAGTATTGTTTAAATAATATACTTACTATTTTAGTTCTAGATTTTAATGTTTATTTGTTAGCAGTTGAAGGATTGAACATACTCATAAATGAAGGGATTGTTTGTTATTGTGAACATGTATGCATGGGTTTAATTAATTGTTAATGTTATTAACGCCGAGATTAATTACTTTGTTTATGGAAACTACATTGTTACCGGCCATTTTGGCTTAGACTTAGCAACTTGACCTCTTTTTTTAGTCAAATTAAAAAGAGGTCAAGTTTAAAATTCCTGGGTTGAATGGGAAATAGAAATGTCAATTACATACACACAAATACCTAATAAAAAAATAAAATAAAAACACGCCTGTTCCCCATAGGGGTAGGCAGAGACTATGGATCGTCCATCTGCTACAGTCCTTGCACGATGTCAATTCAATTTATTAAATTATTGTAAGAGCTGTGGATTTAAAACAAATCATAAATTAAAATCTTACAGCGGACGACAAATTGTCAATCTCGATATTTTTGCTATAATTAATCGTTCACGTAAAATAGTCTGTTTATGCTTATTGTGCTTTTTGTAAGTTTTTCTGCTTTTTTAAATGTAATTAAACCGTTTTAATAATACTTGATCAATTCAGTGGTATTATTCAAATTGATATAAAAAACATTACAAAACGTATATTTTTAAACTACTGGCAAGTGGTTAAATACAGGGATCCCTTTTTTCAATAATTTTTTTTTGCCTTAATTTAATTTGGCATAACGCGTTAGGCATATATTTTTGGTCCTAATAAATTTTGACATTAATTGTTTTTTGGCATACTATTTCAGTAAGCATAAATATGGTTTAGGCTATTGTTTTTGCCCTAATATTGTTTTGCATAAAGTTATAAGGCATATTGTTTATTCGTCTGACAGTTATTAGGCATAAAGTTAGTCTGGTAGATTAGACAAGACAGAAGGTGAGGTTATAGTTTCTAAATCCGCTATAATTTGGATTGGTTTTTAATCAGGATTTGTCTTTGCAACCTTTTTATTTTATTGTTAGCTATTTCAATTAGAAAAACAAAAGATAGGTATTAGGTATATCAAAATATAACTTGGGTACTATAGTGTAATAGTAGGTTATGGTTCTGCTTGGGTGGCCCTTAAGCTACCAACATGTTTATTTTATATTACGAAAAGTATTTTATTACATGCAAACACAACATTTCCAAAACTTACTTTTTCCCTATATAATTGTTATGCCTACAAAACTTATGCTTAAATATCATTATGCGTAAGCATATTTAGGCTTTAGAATAGTATGCTTAACAATTATTATGCTTATAGTAGTTATGCTTAAAAAAATTGTGCCTATAAAGTTATGCCAAATTAATATTGTGCGTAACTATTATTAGGATAAGTAAAAGTATGCCATGTTAAATTATGGCATAAATTTTTTTGCAAAAAAATAGAAAAAAATCATTTTTCTATGTTGTAATACCTTAAATACAACATACAAAAATGAAATAAAAAATGGACAAAATATATTGCGCCCTCTGCCTAGAAGTTTCGCATTTTCTTCTTCATTAAAGTATTTAAGCATCTAAAAAATGGTTATAAAAAGTAATAACATCTAATACTTCAATTAACGTAACGTTAAATTTATGCAATTATTGTTAATTAAGGGTAATAATAACAGTGATTAAATATAACAAAGTATTCTATTCTCTATTAATAATATTTAAAAAAAGTTTATCTTATTGACTTCAAGCTATTTTACAATATCTGAGGTAAAAAACGCAATTGCTTGCGACGAAAAAAAATTGCTTTATTTTGTAGATTCCATGAAAACAGTCACATATTATATTCAAGTGAATTTCATAATTGTCTCAACTATAAGAAATCTCTAATAATGTTAAAAAGCTTTAAGGAAATGGAATAAACTTTCAAACTTTTTTAACAAGCAAGCATGTCCAGTAACTACTTAATGTTGTTATCCAAATCTAAATTATACATTTACATGTGCAAATGAAACGTATGTTCCATCAAATAACTATATTAATAACACCCACCAAGCTGGGCTGATGCCGGTTGGTGAGTTAATGTTAAGGGGGTCCTGCACGAAATTGTGAAAATTTACGTATATTTAAGTCACTTGTACTATGCGCTGAATTAGCTAAATACATTAAAACAACTTAATATGTAAGTTAGCCTGATCATTGCACAAGGTCATGACCTTGTTGAAATTTGAAACAAATTCTTTAAACAATAACAAACAATACATAAATCTAATGACTCCTAAAAACATATTTTTTTGACAACTTTCTTAATTTTACGCATGAAACAATAATTCTTACATGAAAATATTTGTATTGATATTCCGAAGGGAATCCCCCTTCTTTAAAAAGTAAATTAAATTTTTTAACACAAGCGCGTGATGGTTTTGCACATTTCGCAGAATAAAAACATCGCTCTTATTAAATTACTAGGTCTGTAACTTCAAAGCAGAATTGTTCTATTTATAAATATCAATATGATTGATTTTGTTTTGAAGTTCATTAAGAGACTTATATCAGTTTTTTCGATCGCGCGGCACCCCCATAAGTATAAAAAATAAATTAATTTTATTTAGTTGATGGAGCAAACGGAATGCAAAGAATAGAATAAAAGCTCTAATATGATAATTGAACTAACATGTGAGTACTAACATTGTGTATGCCCACCGAAGGGTGCGCCGCAAGGCGTCGCCGGCGCAGACCAAAGCCGGCAACCTCTCAGTGTCAAGGTAAAGTCGAGTAATGTAATATATCTTTTATTGTGAATGGAATCGAAACTATATATCGATAATTGATATCGGATTCTGAAACTATATATTTTAATATCGGTGATATCGGTATCAACCATAGCTAATATTGATTGAGTGATAATGATTTAGTTAAGTTAAATTTTTCTGGAATAAGTAAGTATAATTATTAGCACATTTGTATGATAAAAACTACCGATCAATGAAAATTCAATAAATATCAGCGATACGGTACAATATTCTTGAATCGGATCACGTACAATAGTGATCTCAACGCACACCGAATTCCTGACGCGATGTAGTGTTTTCCAAAATATATATTTTCAGAACGCATCGATATCGGATGGGACGATATTGATGCAATATACGTTTCAGTAACTATACAGGGTCTAACAAAATCAATAAGCGAACGTTTAAGGGCGGTATCTATATATTATTCTAAATACAATGACAAAAAATGGACTCCAGTTTTATAATGATTTTTCAAAGTTATGTTTTGTAACAAAATAAATCAATTAAAATAATGCACATCATGAAACATGCTGTATCTTTACTAACACGCACGCAAGCGTCAATAAAAAGATAGCTCAGTGTGCTCCGAGTTTAGTGTGCATGTTCTGCTATCTTTGTGTGCGTGTAGAACAGCTGTAGGGGTTTAGAAAGGGTGTATTTTTTAGTGAATTATGATAATATTTTGTTGATTATCTCGGTAACGAGCCTGTAGTTTTATACCAATTTTGGTAAGCATGCTCAGTGTGATGAATAGATGCTCCCCTTAAACGTTCGCTTATTGATATTGTTAGACCCTGTATACTATTTGTATCGCCCACTCCTAAAGTCGAGTGGAATATGTACAGACGCCTGTAATCAACCTATCTAAACTGACAAATTTCTCCAAGCGATATTGATCCTTATTCACTATAGTGACAAAGTTCAAAATGTATTGAAGAAATTTGACATTTTGTGTGAGGTTGAAGTGCTGGTCTGTACATTTGCATTGTAGTAAGCTTGCGCACAGGTTCGGCATGGTATTAACAAAGTGGTGACTGTCTGTATACACCCTTAATTTTTATATGTTTTAAAAAAAATAATTGTGAGTTCCACCCATGAAACTGAACAACTTTCCCCAAGAAACCTATGTGTAAAAATGACAAAAAAATGTTGATCTCCCATACTAATTGTCGTCAGTTGATCGAACAGTTTTGTATGGGAGATCGATTTTTTATTGTCATCTTTGCACATAAGTTTCTTGGGGAAAGTTGTTCAGTTTCATGGGTGAAACTCACCCTTAATTTCTTTTAAACGAATGAGAATTAAGGGTGTATATGTCAGTTGCAGCAGAGTATGTTTCAAACTAACGTTTTTGTTTCAAGCCTAAATACTCTTTAAAACTTATTTTTACTTAAACGTAAAGATATTTTTGAAGATTGCTGTACCTTGATTTCATTATCCTTTTTTAAATCTTTTGTTTATACTATTCAGAATTGTGGATTATGTAGTACAACATTCATTTTTGAGTTGTAATTTGAAATTGAAATGAACGTATAGAAACGAGATATCGCATACTCATTAAATATACAAGCACAAGAGTTACTTACTATAGTCCTTTATAGCAAATAAATAAGATATTCCAAGCTGAAATTATTATATTAGTATTAATTAACGAGTATAACATTTGTCGGTCATCGTTTTCTTCAGTCTGTTTTCTTTACTGTACTCGTTAGATAGTTTCATTATACTAATACATAAATTGTTATAAAGGGGTATGAGTAATTTGGGGGTCTTTTTTTTTGGCGATGTCGCTTCAAAAAAAATATTTCATGTTAAAGATCTTATCAAAATAAGCAAAAAATTATTTTACAGAGTAAGTCTATCATGGGCAGATTTTGAGCTATTTGTTATTAAAAAAAAAATATTTTATACAGTACCTATATAATGTTGTTCTTGTTTTTGTCACTCCAAATCGATTTATATAAAGTCAGGCGGGTGCGGGGTAGTCGGCGCCAGAGGGTAGTGTCGATGGGGGGGGGGGAAGGGAGGGGGATTGTGGACCGGCGCGGGCGCTGACGTTGGCGTCACTCACAATCCTTCCGTAGTGTCGTGTGCGTGCGTATTTTGCTGCTTTCTAACTATCTTGATTCCCTAAAAACTTTTACCTTGGCGCGTTTATTTGTGATTGGTTGCTCTACGATTTGGCTGCTTTGATCGACTTGTTCTGAAAGCGTTTGACATGGCTGACAATAGAAACAGACATGTTTCATGCATCGTTTGTCACCGGAGAGTCCAGCTTCGTGGTGGAGCAAGACCAGCTGTAAGCTCGCATCGCTTAACATTTGTCTTTCTTCAAGACCACCCATACTTGGTCAGCTATCTTCGGGATTTACATGTTGAAGAGGTATGTTCATATTTTCTGTCTAATGGTGAAATATTTTTTTTGAGACTGGACGGTGAGTCAAACTGCAAACAATCGCTTCGAATTTGACGATCGCATATACACTAGACTGTGTTGTTTTCAGCTTGACTCTACTGCTCAGATACTAAAGTCGAGTAGGTAGGTACCTAAACGTGCTTTGCGTGAGAGG
Organism: Scoparia ambigualis; assembly: GCA_963921215.1. NCBI lineage: Eukaryota > Metazoa > Arthropoda > Insecta > Lepidoptera > Crambidae > Scoparia > Scoparia ambigualis. Next base: position 21,912,265 of record OY992523.1, read on the forward strand.
ATTGTCGCGAACTAGGGCCAACACACTGGGCCTATGGTCTAAGAATAAATAATAGTACTACGTACTATGGTTGCTTATGGCTCAAGAATCGAGACACATTGATCGACGGTTTGTTTGTACAAAAGTACGCTGGATGCCGTATGCATCATTTCGCAACGTCGGTCGTCGATGCTAATCTTGCTTTCTGTATGAACAAACCGTCGATCGCCGTCGATCAATGTGCCTTGACCCTAAGGCATGTTTCACACCAAATGGATTGTCCGCCGAGGATAGTGAGTATGCTCACACAGTCAGCCCCAGTGTGAGCGTAGACTCAGTCTGCAGTATGCGTTCTTACCTAGCCGACGAAACGCTATAGCGTACAATTCGCTACTTTCGCTGGCCAACACCGCGACTATCGCGAGATATACGTCTGTACTCATTGAAGTTTCTCGAATGAATTGTGCCACTGCGCCGCGCGCAGCAATCCAATACGCTGTTGCGATCGGCTATGTAGCCAATCCGCGCTCGCTGTGCATAGACGCGTAGTTCAGAAATCGGCCACCTAGAGTCAGCGACAACGCACTACGTATGATCTGTTCGGTGTGAACGAGAAGTTAAATATAATAATATAATTAACAACTTAACAAATTGAAAAACGATAATCTGCGTAACGCGCGCTCACACTCCGCGGCAGACGGTCCGTTTGATGTAACAATGCCTAAATGTATTAAAAATTTTTTTGATGATGAGATAACAATAGACTACCTTATAGTCTATTGTTTTTCTATCTATTGTTTACGAGGCCCTTTTGTTCTACTTGTGGAAAAACACAAGGTATCGCACGATAGTTCTATCTGTGTTAATAATTGTTTCTATATATTTCTATTTGCAGTTTGAAGAAGAAGATAGAATGTGTCGTGCATGTTTTCTCCGGGCTCAAAGAAGGCCACAAGAAGCAATTCTTCAAGGTGACGAATCAGCTATTCAAGCACAAGAAACAGTTCCTCAAGTTCAGGAAATAGATGAGCCAGCTGAAGATATAGCCCCCGAAATCGAACCACCTCGCCCTGTATATGACCGAGCTGTTCAAGTTAATCGGGTAATGTTCCCGATTTCTGGGTATACTCGCGCTCCTAATAATTCTAACCGGTGCCTCATTGATAATTGCAACAATGCTAATATTTGTAGAGTGCATAATTCAATTAGAACAATCGTCCTAAATAATAATAACATTTATATTCCTCGTGATGCGAGGGTTTGTAACGATCACTTATTTTCTAACATTTGGCAGGATATTGAAAATAATGTTAGAAATATAATAACAGTATTCTCATCGATACATGTCAGCGACATGCTCAAAATAGCTAAAAAGAAAATCCTACTTAATTTCGACAATATAAACACCATTCCAGATGAGTTGTTTTACTTTTACATAGGATTTTCTAAATCTCAGTTTGCTCAAGTTCTCAGAGATACGCCAAGTATAGCATCCCAATGCAAAAGGCCGGCAAAAGCTCTGGCTACTGTTCTTGTAAAACTACATACGGGAGACAGTAATCAACGTCTATCTAAGTTATTTGGACTAACAAGGAAAACATTTGAACTTTTTATGAAAAAAGTTCGACTGTGTTTGTTTCAAGAATTTGTACCACAGTATTTAGGTCTAGACCACATAAGTCGAGAAGAAGTCATTTTTAAATCTCTAACTATTCCTACCACACTATTTGGCAATCCGGAAGCTCCTTTACACGAAAGAAAAGTAATTGTTATTTTAGATGGTACTTACATTTATATGCAAAAAAGTACAAACTACCTATTTCAAAGACAATCGTATAGTTCTCACAAATGGCGTAACTTGCTAAAACCTTTTTTAATGGTATGCCCAAATGGCTATATTATTGATGTTTATGGGCCATATGCGGCTACTATGTCTGATTCGACAATTTTAAAGGAAATAATGACAAATAATATTGAAGATAACCCTATTCATCACTTTTTTCATCAAGGGGATGTTTTTGTACTTGATAGGGGTTTTCGGGATGCCATAGAAGTGACTGAAAGCTTAGGATACGAGCCTCATATGCCTCTCACGAAAGACCAACATGAACGACAATTGACAACCCAGCAAGCTAATGAGACTAGAAAAGTAACAATGGTGCGATGGATCGTTGAAACCATCAATGGCAGATTAAAAAATCAATTTAGACAACTTCGTCACCAATATTTCAACAAGGCTGCACTTAATTTATTGCATGAAGTTAAGATTGCTGCAGCTTTGTTAAATGCCTTCGGAGTGCCATGTGTAGATCATAGTTTGGTTGATGATATAATTAATGAATACCATAATAGATACCAAATGGAAAACCGTCTGGCTGAATATGTCATCGCCAAAAATCTAAATCGAGCGCGAGCGCGTTTTGAGGAAATAAATGCTAATCTACCTGGCCTAGATTTTCCACAACTCGAAATGATTGAATTAATTATTTACGCGCTCGGTAGTTATCAAATAAAACAAGCACGTAGCTACTATGGCGAACATATTAAGCCAGACGGTACATATAATATTGCAGTGTACAAAGATTTAAACGTAGGAGATATTCACAATTATGGTATTCGAGCTAATAATCCATGGCTACTTCGAGGGCACATTCAGTCTCGCCATGTCAGGGCAAGGCGATATTATTCTTATATTTTAATTGAAAGCGGAGTTGTTGGAAGAAATGCCATTTTGGGGCACTATTGTTCTTGTATCATAGGCAAAAGAACGCTGGGATGTTGTTCTCACATAATGACTATACTATGGTACTTGGGATGGGGAAGGCATCAGGTGAATGTTTCTTCTCCTGCTGCCTTTTTAGACGAAATATTATTAGGATCTAACATAGATTTAGTAGATATAGTAAATGATAATTTTTTGTTAGGACTATAGTTACTTAACTACTTAGTTATTTAGTGTGTTAAGAACTTATAGTATAGTACATTGTAATACTAATCTTTAAAAATATTGTAGACCGCGAAAGGGGTGAAAGTCCCCTTAGAAGTAAATATAATGAAATTAATTATTTATTAGTTTTTATAAATAATAATTGTTACTTTTATATACTTAATGTGAAAATAAAACTTGACGTAAATACCTACCTCATTTTATTTTTATACCCACCTGTAATTATACCTAAGTATGTAGAGTTTATTATTATATACGACAGTAGATCAAGCTACCCATTACCTTTTTGTCTCTCGCTCTTGTCAAATGCATTGCGTGAGAACAAAGCGACATGACCGGAAATGGATAGCTTGCGTAACCGTTATCTGTACATCTATACTTACTAATATTATAAAGAGGAAAGATTTGTTTGTTTGTTTGAATTGAATAGGCTCCGAAACTACTAGACCGATTTAGAAAATTCTTTGACCATTAGAAAGCTACATTCTTCTCAAGTGACATAGGCTATATTTTATCCCGATATTCTCATGGGAACGGGTAAAACCGCGAGGATTCGCTAGTTATGTATAAACTCAAATGCACTTCCCTAAAAGGAATGCTTCCGGTGCCAATTCCACATTTACACTTAAAAGGGTTTACGGAAAGCAAACAAGAGTCGATATCTCAAAAACTGCCCAATACTAGGAAATGTTGTAGTAGTATTTTTTTTATGTCTTGACAAGTTCTTTCAAATAAAATAAAAATTGAGGAGCGACAAGCAAAAAATTTTTTTTTCATACATTTTCGAATTTTATATGAGCAATTTTTCACAAACTATGAGGTTTCCGACTTTTTGTTTATTTTTATTTTAAAGCATTCTTTATGTCGGTAATGATCAAACCAAATAAAATCATAAATTAATTTAAAAAAAAAAGTCCACCCTTCCATACAAAATTACTCAAACCCCTTTAATACATAAAATGAATGTTGTTCTATGAACCAATGATTTTCTGCGTCTTGCACAGCACACATGGTAATTTGACACCAAGTTTTTCTTATTATTGTACACGGCTTAATTTATAGGGCGCACTTCTGGTTTTGTAGATTTTGTTTCAACAAGTTGTTACATTGAACAGACGGTGTGATGTTAAGTCATAATAAAATTATGACATTATATTTATATTTTTTAATTTGCTTTGTTATTGTTAATAGTTTATAGAAAATATATATGGCCAAGTTTGATTGTATAATACGCTGTATAATAAAAAGAATAGACTTTTATCAAAATTGCGTTGTATTGTAAAAGAGGCTAATTGACTTACGACGGAACGTTCAATATAACACTGGCCTACGTTTAGACAAGTTGTAAACAGCATTGTAAAGGAGCGTACTATACAATCGTCTTGTGACATGAATGTGTATGTAATATTATGTAATTCATAATATGTAGACGATAAGGATAATAGTTACTCTGATGTAAGTAGCCATAATAGTTTGAAAAGATAGTAGTTTGCCGTGTACCGCTTAACCTTGTCTAACATAGACAATGATTAAAACAGATGTTCGCACTTTTTCGCTAATAGTTATGAAGAGACAACAAAACGTATAAAAAACGTTTAATGTTAAGATTATGACTAACGTTATATGTTTTTTTATACGCATTTAACGTAATAACGTTCGTCATTATATTAAACAACGTTTTGTAGTATAGCTCATAATGTTTTTCGTTATTGGTAATCCCTGAAATGCAAATATAATTGTGACTGAATATTTCAAATATTTAGAATAACACCTTATGCTTGATCTGCAAGAGGTTCTTGTATATGCATTACTCTTGGCTTGTAAATACTTTTTTCCAGTTCTATCTATAAGACTCCGCAAGTCGATCATTTGATTCTGGATAGTTGGTTTTGTAAAACGTTTCTCATTCATTATTACGGTTCATTCATCGTCATCTTTGATGATGTCAGCTATCGATGATCGAGAGTTCGTTTTACGAATATTGCTGTTGCATTTGTTATGTTTGGAACGTTAAATTTTACTCCGAAGTAAATGGATGTGATTGAGAAACAGTTTTACCACTTCTTATTGAGTGCCAGATAGCTTATTCATTAATTTTGTCTTTAATATTATTATCGCATGTCGGAGATCAAAATATAGACCTTCCGACACAAAATGAAACTTCTCTGTTGAATAATTGTAAATCAATGTTTAATTGGTTGTAAATATTTATATTAATATGGTCTGTAAATGTTTAAAAAAGTATAATACTTACTTAACTTCTGTAAATTAATTTCAGCTTTGTATATTGCAGAGTTTATTTAAATTGTGTATTGTACGAAAATTATGTTGAAGTTTAAGTTCAATCGTCGTTTAAAACTTAACCATCTGATAAAATATTACGCGACCAACCTAAAATGTCACTTGTGTAAAAAAAAACGTTATGTGACAATGCATTTTCAAAATGGTTGTTTAACACTTTATCAGGCAAATAAGTTTTATCTGACAATCTTCGATTACACATAAAAAGTAGATACACAACCATAAACAAAATCGTAGCTGAATAGTGGCAGCTTTGACATATACATTTGTTTATTTTTATTAGATGTCTTGGCAGAATAGCAATTTCTGTAGGAGCACTTCGTCATATTGACACTTCTACCGAACGAAATGAGTACCTAAACATCTCGCTAGGTACTTTGTGTGGACGTTTTGAGAGCGGATGTTGAAAGTGCATCTAGTTTTTATACAGGGTAAATTTTGGCCGCCCCGCTAAATTTTTTCACGTGGTTCTATAGCAGCAGTACAACGAAATAATGAAATGAAAAACATTTTTTTTTTACATTTTTGTATCAACTCTTTCTTAAGAAAATTAAAATTATTGTCACCTAGCACGCGGCCGCCTAGTTATCAAAGCGCATGCGCGTGACGCGGTGCGTCGTCGCTTTGACCGCGAGGGTCAGCGCACGCACCTAAAAACATAGGACTTTAAGAGCAGGCAAAAAATGTATTTAAGTAAAGAAAACTTTTATTAATTTTACGACAAATATTTTATTATTACTATTTTTAACCCATAAGTAATTTTGGCGGGGAGTCCAAAATTAACCCTGTATGTGATCGAAGCTGACAATAGAAATATCGCCTCTCAATTAGTTATGAAACCTTCATAGTCCCGCACGAATTTTCGCAGCTCTCGCACGTCCCTTGCCAGTAGTCGCCAGTCCCTGACGTCATACGCGTCGCCTACCACCGAGAGGGCGGCTTCGCCTGACATGGCGGCGAAGAGAGCGTCCTTCGTTGAGGTATTTGTATATTAAGTCGTTGTCATCGTCAGCGCCAGTGGTGAATTAGAAATCACATTAAATTAAACTTTATTCACTCTTAATAAAATTGAAGCCTCCTGAGTGTCTTGCCAGGTTTTTTCAGTTGAAGGCTCTCCCAAAATCTGAACTGGTGGTAGATTTAGTAGTTGAGATTTAACTATGTTTTAGTTAACTGTCTTTTTTAGTCCATACGAATAAGCATTTGCCTTCATCACACCTGATGCTAAGTGACGATAAGGCTGAAGCTGGAACCGAACTTCACCCGGAATCCTCAACCACTGAGGAACTGGCTATCTTATCTCTAAACTGCCGGAGCACAACAATGCCCTAAAATTGTTGTTATGGTGATATATTTAGATAAGATGGTGGTAGCTAGCCAGGCGGACTTAACAAGCTCTACTACCAACCAAACCAAGTACTCAAAGATGTACTCCCTGCTGGGTATCGAACTCACAGAGGCGGTTGATGGGTTAAATCATCACAATCGTCATTATCATTACAGACTGGCTTCGTAGAAACCCTGACTCCGCAGTACACCCCTGGGCAGAGCATCACGTCGCCACAGCCGGTGCCTTCTGTGGAGGATAAGATTGCTAACTTGCAAGAGGTGAGCTTGTATACTTCATAACTCCTCAATGAAGAACGGCTTCGTAATTATATTGCCAATAAAGTTTTCATCACGTACGGAGTAGTCGGAAACAAGGTTGGGTTGTAGGCAGAACACTAGCATTATTTATATTTCATCGCATCATCGCATTTTAACTGAGTAACGGTGACTTAAGAATAATTGAAGGAATTAGTCTTAACTTAAGTCAGCGTTACACAGTTAAGAGCTGGTTATAAACCAGAACGCTTTTCCATATAGACTATGGTGGGAATTTTAAAAAGTGCCATATTATAACAGCAAAGGGATGTACGAGACCCACGGCTCAATGTCGCCTCCGAAGCACAGAGGAGCTCAACGTGTTTTTTTATGTGTTGTCTCGATTTTGAAACATTCTTCATAGGTGTTTCGCTTCTATTGGTCTTAGCGTGATGATATATATATAGCCTAGCCTATAGCCTTCCTCAATAAATGGGCTGTCTAACACGGTTTTTCTTGATAACAAGAATTTTCTTGATAAAAGAAACTTGATAACAAGTTGACGACCTCCTTGGTCGAGTGGTTTGTACACCGGTTTTCATGGTGTCGCCATCTCTGAGGTCCCGGGTTCGATCCCCGGTCGGGTCAATTTAGAAATTATTGTTTTTCTAAATTGTCTCGGGTCTGGGTGTTTTCTATGTATAATAAGTATGTATTTAAGTATTTTAAGTATGTTTATCCGTTGTCTAGTAACCATTTAACGAGTTTCTTCGAAGCTTCTCTTGCGCTAGATAATTGGTGTTTGGTATTACTAGTAGGTGTCGTGGTATTTAATTTTTCAAATCGAACTAGTAGTTCCTGAGATTAGCGCGTTCATGCAAACAAACAAACTCTTAAGCTTTATAATTTTGATATAGATGTGTTTGGTAAACAGTTGTTACATAAACAACGCAAATATTCTAATGGCCTAAATATGTGGAATAGTAAGATTTTTTTCGCCATTACAGTTGCTCCCGTAAAAATAGTTGTTTTTTTGCTGTTAATACGAGGGTCCAGTTGCACGATAATGTACTTACTAGCGGCCGCTCGCGGTTTCACCCGCGTGATTCCCGTTCCCGTAGGAATATCGGGATATAAAGTATCCTATGTGTTAATCCAGGTTATAAACTATCTGTATGCTGAATTTCAGCCAAATCCATTCAGTAGTTTTTACGTGAAAGAGTAACAAATATCCATCCATACTTACAAACTTTTGCGTTTATAAGTAGGAAGTAGGATTACCAGACACCCTAAATAAATATACCAATTACAGACTTAATCGGTTTACTGTCCCGCAGATCACAACATAGCACATTACAAGATTAAAAACCATCGTGATACTTTTTTAAACATACTCGGTAGAGCTCGATTGCGTTGCAGCTAGCGTGTTTGGCTTGCGGTCTTGCCTGCTAAGCAACTTTAGCAATGCCGGGTCGCCAGATGGGTGACCAATAAAAAAACATCTCGAGCTCCTCCGTGCTTCGGAAGACACGTCAAGCTGTTGGTCCCGGTTGTTGTCGTAAGATGGCATTCGTTAAAACCCACCCGCATTGGGCCAGCGTGGTGGGTTATGGCCCAATATCCCAACGTTTATATGCTAATGATGATGATACATATAATCACAAATAGTATCCCCAGAGGGTTAGTCAGAGACTAGGCAATGAGAACCGCAAAAGCAGTCCTCTGCCATAGTCCAGTTTTCACCAAATAGCGACTGCACATGTGCTGCAGCGTGACAGGTGAAGAGCCCATCGCCGCTCTATGCTGTTGGATGTAAAGTCAGCATCAAAAGTAACTTAGCATACGAAATTTTCAAATGATTGTTACGGTGGAAATGACCAGAATTGTCTGACATAGCTGTTGAGTCAAAAGTGCATGACAATATACTTTTGCATTATTGCCTTAACCATTTATTAGAAACACAAAAAATGTCATATAATTCTGAAATGTTAAATGATGAGTATGTAAAGACACTTACACGTGACTATTACTTTTGCCACCCTTGTTTTTGTTCAGTTAGATGCTGAGTCCGTTAGCCGCCTTTTACGACACCTAAGGAAAAAGAGGGGGTGGTAGTATTCTTTTAAAGAGCTGCTACGCGACGCTGCACGGCTCGGCATTATTTTTCTTTACTTGTTAAATCTGTAATCACCCTTTCTGATATTACAGATAACTCAACTGAAGTCCGAAGTGGAAGATTTGAAAGAGAAACTGGAGACGCTCAAAGTGCGCCGCGCGGAAGACCGTGAGAAGTTGAGGGAGTTTGAGCGCGTGCGTCTGCAGCTGGACCAAGCCAATGAGTTCAAGTCCAAGATCATGGAGTCGCAGGCCCAACTGCAGAGGGACTTGCAGCGGGCGAAGCAGGAAGTAAGTACATACATACCCCATATATCTCCCCTCCCCTCTCACAATTGGCTACTTGACAGTTCTCGGAAAAGTATTTTAAAAATTACAAACGCTTATTTTATAACTCTTACAATATTTTTTTGTCGTAAAAGCTTTATTTAGTAGAAAAAAAGACATATTTTTCTTCATTAATTTCAAATTTCGCGCGAACGGTTGGTTACGTGACATTTTGCCCTGTGACGTCACACTTCAATAAACCAACAAATTTTATCTTGAAACCTGACAGATACTTTTTGTTTATTTTCTGAAATGTGACGTCACACGAAGCTCAATCATGGCCGTCCGTGTTTCGGGTCTTGTAATCCACAGATAAAACATCGCAAATTAATTTTGTAAAAATAAAATATATACAAATTATTTAAAAAAAAAACTATTGGATAATTATTATTGTTAAATTATAAACTACCATATCCGACATATTTCATATTTTATTGTTACAACTGTCAAATAGGCAATTCCCACTACTTTTTCCTCTTTTCTCTGCACCGCATCTGCGACTCCGCTGGTTTTGCGGGTGTCCATGGGCGGCGGTGATTACTTTCCATCAGATGACTTGCTTGCTCGTTTGACTTCTTCCCACATAAAAAAAAACATAAATACTCAGAGCTATTAACCCCGAAGGGTTAGACAGAGACCAGACAATGGTTTTAGGCTATGATCATGGAGTCACAGACCCAACTGCAGTGGGACTTGCAGAGGGCGAAGCAGGAAGTAAGTACACTTTGTAGGCTGGCAGGATGAGGGTGTCTGATGCTACGTCTCTTACGCTGCATCAGTTGTCCTCGCGCCTGGACTCCACTTTAACTTAACATCAGGTGGAGTGGAGTCATTTGCCGGGATTAATATAAAAAGACTGTGATAAAGCAGTGATTACATACATACATACATGCAATAGGTACATTAAATTTTCGTACTTGAATCACAAATGTTCATAAAAAGCATAACATGGATAAGCCATTTATTTAAAAAAGTTGTTTCTATATTTCACGACCTTTCCCGACACGTTTAAAAAGCCTAGTAAAAAGGAGAAAATGAACTTTTTATTATTTCTAACTACCTAGTTTTCAACTATTTTTCTCATTAGGTACGCGAAGCCCAAGAGGCTTTAGAAGTGCACAACGACGAGACGGCAGAGCTCCAAGAGGCGGCCGAAATGGCGGCTTTGGACAAGGAAATGGCCGAAGAGAGAGCGGAGGCTATACAGCTGGAGTTGGAACAGTGCAGGGAGAAGTTGGAAGAGGCAACGTTAGACCTGCAGCTGATGAAGGCGGAGATGGAGGCGGGGGGGAATATACGTGAGTTTTATTTGGTTGTTATTGCATATGTATGAAGAATGTTATGAAAAGGGCGAATGCTACACGCTCGATATTTATCACGATATTTGGATTTGCTATCGAATTTGATATTATATCAAGCGTCTTGTATCGAACGAAAATATCATAGAAATCTCCATTCACAGAAAAAATTGTATTATCAGGTCTATTCGATATAAAACTCTATACGATATCGGTGACAGGCGCTATTTCAATTGCAAACACGTTCCATTTTCTTGATTATACTTATATTTTAATCGAGGAATATATTTTTTACTTATTTTATTTTATTTGATATACAAACCATTGTATATATTGTTAATGTATGTAAAATACTTGTAACACTTTATTTTATGTAAATTTATGGGCTACAAAGCAAAGAAAATGACAAATTGTTTAAGTGTTCATGGAACGAATGGAACGCAAGCATGTCAACTTGCCAGACTTTTTTTTATTTACGCTCAGTGATTGAGGTTAATCTATACTAATATTGTAAAGCTGAAGAGTTTGTTTGCTTGAACGCAGGAACTACTGGTCCGATTTGAAAAAATCTTTCAGCGTTAGATAGCCCATTTATCGAGGAAGGCTATAGGCTATAATTTGTTTAGGTACGGGTGCGGGTAGTAACCCGTGCGAAGCCGGGGCGGGTCGCTAGTTAATCATAAATTCGTAAAGGTCGTGTTATTATAATATTCTACATTAGTCGAGAAATTAATTATGGAACCCGCGGTGTAAAAGATAAAAGGATATCCAACAAATCCACAAAAGATGAGGCTCATCCAACTTTTTCAACTTCTTCAACGACATTTTCAATAAAACTGAGTATAAAATCGTCAGCGTTCATATTTTACTAAAACAAAACAATAAAAATGCAAGATAATCTATAATGACACTTTTGACAGTTTAGCAATATCACAGACACGGATCGGTTGTATCGGCTACGCTTGACTACTCGTTGCGTATCGAGTGCTGGCACTGGATAAATATCACATTTTATATCACGAGAATAACGAATGTCGAGATTAGTTGATATCCGCTATGTTTTTTCGATAAATATAAAGTTGGAGATTATATCAAAGGCGCGAGAATTGGCCCCCAGGATCACAATATTCATCGACTGTGTAGTACAGAGTATCGACGGATCGTTAGATTTCTAAAAATCCAGAAATCCACGGTCTATATCGAATATCGCGCGATAATTATATTAACCCGGTAACTTAATTGTAATTGATTTACCTGAAATAAATACATTTTTATTTTTATTTTTAATTATCGATCGTCTAGTCTTTGAGTTGACATTTATCGTCATACTGTCCGTGTCAAACAAAGAAATAACAAAAAAAAATAGGTATTTATTTTATATATTGGTTCTGGTTGGTGGTTTCTTTGGTGATATCATAGGAAGGACCAGTCTACGGGTGTTATACGGCTTGTAAGCGATGGAGGAGCACTCACTTGCTCCTGTACGCGCCTACCCAGAGTGTGAGAAATTGAGACCGAATGACGCCGATATATATCGAGTGTGTAGCATCCTAGCCGATCCAAAATATTACTCGTTTGTGTGGGCTCTGCCTGCCCCTAGCTTATTATAACTAACCTCAGGGAAGCGGGCGTGATATACACTCTCGTTTTTTAGTCGTTTTAATTAAATTAAGGGTAAGTTCCACCCATGAACGAAACACGAAAAAATTTTGACCTGCCATACTATTGCCGTCAGCTGATCGGACAGTTTTGTATGGGAGGTCGAATTTTTTTTTGTCATTTTTGCACATAGGTTTCTTGGGGAACGTTGTTCAGTTTCATGGGTGGAACTCACCCTTCATTTCATTAAAACGACTAAAAATGAGGTGTATGTACAGTCGAGGTAGTTCCAGGTCGACCATTTTTCTTCGATATTCGCTTGCGCTCCATTCGGACCGCGCGTACGTACAGGTATTTTCCATTTCGGTACCTGGATACCGATTCTTCCACGAGTACCGGTATAGTAACCTCAAAAATACCGGTATCTATCTGCCACGTTGCCAGTCTGTTTGTCACGTGAATACCGGTATCTATCTGCGACGTTGCCAGTCTGTTTGTCACGTGAATACCGGTATCATCTGCGACGTTGCCAGTCTGTTTGTCACGTGAATACCGGTATCTATCTGCGACGTTGCCAGTCTGTTTGTCACGTGAATACCGGTATCTATCTGCCACGTTGCCAGTCTGTTTGTCACGTGAATACCGGTATCTATCTGCGACGTTGCCAGTCTGTTTGTCATGTGAATACCGGTATCTATCTGCCACGTTGCCAGCCTGTTTGTCACGTGAATACCGGTATCTATCTGCGACGTTCTCAGTCTGTTTGTCACGGCTTCTGCGGCTGCGGCCATGCGAAATGCAGTGCAGTTAGCGAATCCAAGCGCCACTTATTTATCTACTCGGTATCTTTCGCTCGCACTAATGAATTTGGTTACTTGATACCGGTATAAGTACCTGTAGGTATAGTACTACTGCAATCCTACTTAAAGGTACTCATCGGTTACCCTGTATTATGAATACCGGTATCAAATCGATACCGGTACCTTATTTAGGTCGTATATACTGGTAATTGAAAATACCGGTATTTCAAGCCCTGCGTACAGTAGCGTGCGCGTAGATAGTGCGCAAGCGAATATAGCCGAGTAGTGGTCGACCGGGAACTTCCTCGACTGCATGTATATATAAGATGACTGCTAGAAACCGCAAGAAACTTCAAGGGCTGGTCAGGTAAGTGTTTTAAACAAGACAAAAATGACAAAAAGAAATTCATGTTTTTTTGTAGGTCGGCCAGCTGACGCGGACGGGTCAACAGACGGCCGTATGCTTTAAAGTAAATTAGATACTCAAAGACTATCCAATAAAAATTCACAAAATTTTAACAAAAAAAAAACCGACTCCAAAAAATTTTACTGAAATAAATGCACTAAAACGTAAAAAATAATTGCGTAGTTTAGTTTGTTCAATTTACTTGCAATATTAACCTTTATTTAACTCAATCTTATAATCTTAAAAAATATTTTTGGAGTCGGTGCCAGCCAAGGTAAACATAAACATTAAAAGACATACTATATTATTTATTATATTAGCCCATATTGACCCACTGCTGGGCAAAGGCCTCCCCCCCCCCCCTTCCAGTATTCGCGGTCTTTTGCGTGTGTTGGCCAATCCTTCGCGTAAGCATCAAACTCATCTCTCCACCTCCGTCTGGGTCGGCCTTGCTGCTTTTAACCCCATTGTCGTTTTTATTTATATTAGGTATTGCTACATTGCTACAAGCTGGCACTGACTCCAAAAATATTTTTTAAGATTATAAGATTGAGTAAAATAAAGGTTAATATTGCAAGTAAATTGAACAAACTAAACTACGCAATTATTTTTTACGTTTTAGTGCATTTATTTCAGTTTTCGGTTTTTTTTGTTAAACTTTTTGTTTATTTCTCGCTTTTTAGTGAATCGTTCCGATCTATGTAGGAAATCAACATCCAAAACAGACGGCAAGTTACCCGAATTTACTCGTGAATGCTGTATAGACCCCCCTACGATGATGACTTGCGAGTTACTAGGGTTCACCGTTAGGGAAACTAGAGGAACGTTTTTGACTTGCTCCAGACGTAGATCGTAGCCAAGTCACCATTGATCTGCTCAATCGCTTCTCAGAGGTTCTCAGCCGAGGCCTGAGAGTAAAGGAGAATGCCGGTTTTTGTATGGAAGCCTGTACCAAATGCTTTTAGATGAAACAACCATTTTAAGCTAGCTTATAGTTTAATATTACCATTGGCAATAAGCGCTTTTGTTTTCGAATCCGCAGTTCTGAGATTTTTCCTCATAACTATATTTTTAAAAAACCCGCCTAAAATATTGCAAAGATACCATTCACTATTTAAGGGGCATACGTTTCGATTTCCAAGTGTTTATAACAGTTTATATAAATAAAATAATAAACTATCAGCAACGCAATATAGCTAGGTACCTGCAAAAAGATAGATAACTTACCTAAAATCGTACATATGTACATTTTCAAGAGATACCAAATAAAGAACTCATAAAAGGAAGAAACTACCATATATTATGAGGCGGGTTTTAAAAAATATAGTACCTATTGATAAAAAATCTCAGTATAGTTATGTAATCAGAATACTTTTATGATATACATGAGAGACTTCTGCACTACAGTGGTCATCTAGAGGGTATGTTAATGATCCCTACCTTTAGAAGTTATGTGGAAAACTACAGGTGTCTAGACATTAACAGAATAATATGAAGGATAATAATAATTAAATAAAATGCAAACGTTATGACCGTTGTTTAGGAGTGTTGCTATCTTGATTAAATATGTCTAAAATCGATATCGCCTATGAAATAATCGATTAATTAATAAATTGATCATTCAAAGTCTGAAATCAAGTTCAGCAGCCAAATCGATGTACCTCTTTCTATTCAAAATATCACACAGAACATAGATTTTTTTATTCGCTATCATAATGCCTTCTAACGAATGCAAAATCATTTTAATCGTTTAACTGCCGTACTCAGAGACGTCAATTAAGTCTCTTGCTGTCACTTTCTTATGTATAGTGTTAAATAGAGAAGAAAGACATTTAATTGTCATTAAAACTTAATTGACGTCTCTGAGTACGGCAGTAAGCAATCGTAGTGCATTTCTCTTATCGATTTTTTGTTGCTTGGAAACGACTTTTTTTTCTGCTGGCAATGAAATAGCATCTATCTAATTCTTGACTACCGAAAATGCTTTCGGAAGTCAAAAACTTGGGCTATCGAACTTTTTTATTACATTTCGTATACGCGGATTTAATAATGATTCATATTTTGGTAATGGCAGTCTAAAAGTGTTAAAGTATTTATGGGAAATAAATTTTTTATAAGCAATTGGTACAGGTTCCGGCATTCTCCTTTGTAAGTCATCGGCATAAATATGTTAAGAAGAATTTAGACAAGAAGTGACAGAATTAATAGTGTGAATAGTGTATTTTTAAATCCTAATAGAAATGTTTCGGAAGGAGTGATAAAAAGTGGCCTATGTCACTATTGTTCTTCAGCTATCTATGTGCAAAATCAGGTCGATGCGCAAGTGAGAGACGGACAAACAAACAAACACGCTTTCGCATTTACAATATTAGTCAGGAAGGATTTATTGGCGGAGTGGATCTCATTTGACCTATGGCTGAAAATACCAAAATTGCTATAGGTATGTCTACAATATTTGAGGAGTTCCCTCAATTCCTCAAGCATTTCACCATCAGAACTGAGTTCCGGTACCTGCCTTCTTTTAATTCGACATAGTCGCTTAACTATCTTAATCGAGATATCTTATCGCCACTCGTGAAATACTTATCATTGAGGAGTTCCAATGACATTCTGTGGTCTTCTCCATCAGTTCTACTTCATCAAATGATACTTTCTCAATGCAAATTCTTGACTTATTGCTGAAAATATTAAAATCGCTATAGGTATGCCTACAATATTTGAGGAGTTCCCTCAATTCCTGAGGATTCCATCATCAGAACTAGATTTTGATAAAAATGGGACCAATTTGGAAGTATATCCTTTCAAATAAAAAAAGAATTTTCCAAATCGGTGTATAAATGACTGAGTTCTGAGGTAACAAACATAAAAAAAACATACAGCCGAATTGAGAACCTCCTCCTTTTTTGAAGTCGGTTAAAAATGAATTATTTCATTAGAAATGAAAAAAAACACGAATTCCTTTTTTGTTATTTTTGTCATGTACGAAACGCTTGACCTGACCAGCCCTTGAAGTTTCTTGCGGTTTCTAGCAGTCATCTTATATTAACGTCGTGATGTTTTCCTCTTTTCTTGCCGTCACGTAGCCAGCCAGTCTCGTAGAGATGTCGCCTTGGTCTTCTACGTATACTTAACCCCGCCACTTTGGTCCAGTGGCTAAACAACTTGTCTCAGACCCAGAGGTCCCGGGTTCGATTCCCAGCGTGGTAACATCTTTGTGTACTTGGTTTGGTTGGTGATTAGGCTTCGTTCATAAAAACTATAGATACACGATTGCTGCTTGAAAAACGGCACCACGAAACATGGCACGAATCAAAACCGTGCCTTGTTTTACTATCAAAATTTCGAATTTAGAACTTTGTTCCAACTAGCTTGAATCTATCGAGCCTAGTGCCTAGCCTATCCAAAGTGATGTATATTTTAAAGAATTTGTACTTTGTGCCTATAGGTTAAGGTTTGCTTTACAATAAATGTTTATCTATATAGAGGTGTCTACTTTCAAAACCCCCTAAAGGCACTTCTTCACAAACGAAGATAATTCATGTTTACCTCTTATAGCATCGTTCGCGACGACAACAATAACGCCCAATTGCGACATACCGTTTTTAAGTTACGTGTCGTTATGAAGCTCTGCTATTGACCAACTCTATTTTAGTGGAATTGGATAGTGACAGACTGGTATTTTAGTGGGTTTTGATACAAAAGCCACTTTTCTTAATGGCTTTTAAACGTGTTTTATTGAGATTTGTTACGGAACCATTAGTGGATCATGGAAGGAATTCATTGTATTTTGTTTTTTCTGGTAATAATGAAATTTTGACCGATATTTGTTTTAGGGGGTTTTGACAGTAGACCTCGACGACCTCTATCTCGTTTCATTTCTGATGTTGATCTATGGATAATTATAATTATGCATGCATTTACGCGGGTACATTATTTGAGTTTGATTTTGTATCAGACCGTGCATCTATAGTTTATATGATCGAAGGTTTTAGTTAGGGTTTGTTAAGTCCGCCCAGCTAGCTACCACTAAATTATCTAAAGTATGTCGCCTTAACAACAATGTTTATAGCATTGTTGTGTACAGTCACAAGTAAAAATATGTAAGTAAAAAAAAAAAAGTATATTTAAGCGTTAATAAGACGCTAAAATAATAAAAAACTTTAATAAAAATATGTAAACAATTGTAACTCTTATTACAATGGAATAAGAATCATAGTGTATACATATTGGTGCTCATGACTGTACATGGCCATAAAATGCCTTCCCCTTCATAGAAGGACAATGTAAATTTACTTACTTAACATAACTCTTAATATCTACTTACTCGATTCAATGACATTTTAGTCTTTGATAATTTCGAATAAAATAAGTAACTATTAATTCTAATTAACTGATATACTGACAGAATAATGACAATTAAAATTTTATTTGAAAGCAACATGTCCAAGTGATTTTGGTAAGCGCAATTCAGTCAGTATGTCCTATTTTAATGTTTGTCATGGTGACAATTTAACCTTTCAACGGGCACAGCAAATTAATTTTTTTTTGTGGTTATCGACCTTATGTCAAAGCAATAAAGTTAATATTATGGTGTCCTATGTATTGACAGAGCCCTATCAAGGGTTAGATATATTTATGTTACACTGGGTGTTTGCTAATAGGCAAATCAATACAAACACTTATTTTTAGCATCTAAAAGGAAGGCCTAGTTGGGAATTATACCTAGTCTTGCCATAAGTTCTGTCCCAACTTAAATGTGGGTATTTTAAAGTAAATAATATGTCGGTAGTACTATTATTAGATATCATTATATTAAGTAGGTTTTATACTATTCATTTCGATCTAACACATAGCTGTGTAAACATGGAGTGGGGTACCACAGAGAATCGTGAGAGCCAAAAAGTTGTTGCAGAGACACGCAGACGGTGGCCACCGGACAATTCTCTTTACGGATGAAAAAACTTTATGACTCGTTATTTCGATGAGGTTTAGAGCAGGCTTTCTCCTCTAAAATATTCCTTAAGCAATAATCCAAAGGATTAAGATCAGGACTTGCCAATCTTCAAACGCGATAAAATCTGTTAAATTCACTTCATTCAACTTCTTGGCTCTCACGATTCTCTGTGGTATCCCACTCCATGTTTACACAGCTATGTGTTAGATCGAAATAAATAGTATAAAACCTACTTAATATAATGATATCTTATTATAATACTACCGACATATTATTTATTTTAAAATGCCCTCATTTAAGTTAGGACAGAACTTATGGCAAGACTAGGTATTACTATTACCAAATACCCTGTATTTATGTTATATGTTTGCTTATATTAAAATTATATTTATTTATTTATTTTATAGAAGTGCATACACGGCTGTTGTGTGTACGTATTTTATGTATATATTTTTTTGTATATATATTTTAGTTCATTTAGTGTTGACATTTTAAAATTACTGTGTTTTGCTGATATATATAACTCCATATACTTAGTCTCATAATGTTTTTGTCTTCTAATAATCAGCACATTCACTGCATTTTTAGCCAGCGGTAGAGGAGTGGTGTTCTCAAAATAAAAATTATTATTTAAATGGTGTTCCAATAATACATTTTAGTATATTTTTATGTTGAGATTAATTGTGTATTAACAATTACCAATAGATACCTAAAACTGAACTTATATTGACAACGTTATAAGTACCTAAGTAGTACAAAATATAGGGAATAGTGTGTATATGAAAGAGATAGATGTCTTTGAACGATTGCACTTAAAAAGATTTGTTTTTTCAATTCACAAACCTTTTCATCTTTTGCAAAACATTCCAGTTAAGATGTTTATGATTAGAGAGCTAGAAGTATACCTAATTATAAAACTTATTCACAAATATATATAATAATCAGTGATAGGAATAGGCAGACTGTATTTGGTTCTTGACGGGTTATAACATGAAGTTGTAAATACCACTAAAGGAGACCCGGCGTTTTATGCTTAAGTTGTATACTTTTTTAACTTTTTAATCTATTATTCATTATATAACTTGTAATAACTGACAACAAATGATAGTTGTTGACAAATAACATCCGCTAGCTGTCAAATCAAACATGACGTGACGGCATTGTTGACATTTCCCTTTTTTAAAAGCAAAAGAATTATGGTTTATGCAGCCACGTTAGACATTTTTAAAGTAACATGTCAGTTTTTGAAGACTTACCGTGTTATTACAAAAGATTTTTAAACACTATTTAACTAAACACCTGTTCAAATGTGATGCTGTCTCAGTCAAACACGATTGTCAAAAAAGTGACAGCAACACATTTAAACATGTGTTTAGTTAAACAGTGTTTAAAAATGTTTTGTAATAACACAGTTAGTGTTTCCATATTAATAAATGTTAATATTTAAATAACGATAAAAATAAGACAAAACTTGGTTGAGGTGGCAAATAATATTAGCTTTACTTTATGACCAAATTCTATTGTATACAAAATAATAATTTTTTTCTATGGAAAGTGCCGGTTCTCTTTTATATCTGTATTTTGTTTATACCGATATTTTCCGAAAACTCCGATATATTTTTCTATTCAGTACTAATGCAGTGGTTGGAAGTGTAAAAAGTTTATGATTAAAAAGCTAGAAGTATACCTAATTATAATATACACAAATATATATAATAATCAGTGATATGAATAGGTAGACTGTATTTGGTTCTTGACGGGTTATAACATGAAGTTGTAAATACCACCAAATTTATACCGGTATTTTCCGAAAACTCCGATATATTTTCTATTCAGTACTATAGTCTGACCGCTACCGCTGTACCGCGCCTTGGGTATGCGAGCGGCGAGGCGGGAAACAGTTGCTCCATTTTGTCATTCTGCCGTCATCGCTCACGGCGGCAACTAGTGTGTCAGACGCACATGAGATAAAATATCTAAAAATGGGTCGTGCATTATCTCGAGATAATCAAGGCTGTGATTTTTAAAGTGGCCGAATATTTTAAGAAAAGAAAAGCAAACAAAAAAGTTTATATTAAATATTTCCAAGAATTAAAGATTTATATCATTTATATTGGTTCTTTAATTGTACTTATCTAAAAATCATACTGGACAAAAACGGATTGGATGTAATTATACTCGTAAATATAAAGCTTCAACAAAACGGTGCTTCGATATCGTAAGATCTGTCTGACACTACGAATCTCATGTGAGTTCATGCTCTTTACTGAAGTGTTTAAAACCATACTTCATTTATTTATAAAAAATTAAATTAAGTATTTTTATTAGAGTAGAGTGTAGAGTCAGGGTAGAATAAGAGTAGAATAAGAAATCCCGGAGTTTTCGGGAAACACCGATATTTACAAAATACCGGTATAAAATTTTTATGGTATTTAAACTCCATGTTATATCCCGTCAAGAATTTTAGGTAAATACGGTTGGCCTATTCATATCACTGATAATAATATACTAGAAATATATTATTATGTTATCATTTTTCCTTATTAAGAACACCCATCTCACTTTTTGTATTTAAGCAAAAACGTGCAGTGAATGTGTTTTTACATTTTGCATGTCATGTGTACGTTTAAAGTTTGTGTGTTTACTTTCAAAGGCGCCTCGATTATGACAATGACAATATTTTCTGTAACATTGACTTATTGACTTAATCTGTATTAAAAAAAAACTCGAAAGTAAGAAAGATTTTAACGCGAAATATATCTAATATAAATTAGATTAAAGGTATAGCAGCGTTTTAGTCAACGTACGTACGTGCGAACGGATGCGTGCGTGCGTGCGTACGTACGTACAAACAAGTTAACGATCCGTGGCCATTTAAAAAAAAAAGTCACTTTAAAACTGGTAAATACAGATGCTTCTCTTCGTTTTTTTTTCTATGTAAGGGTTATCTTTAAAACATTTAATTCAATCAATCGATTTTAGGAAAAATAAATCGTTAAGTAAACTCTTTGACATTTAAATGTTAAAATGACGTCATTTTATTGAAACTTTCATTGTAAGCCAGTCAAGTGGTATAAATGTGAAAATAAGAAAGCGCCTTGCATACGCCCTATACGACCTTTGACTGGCTTTGACATTACGTGACTTGACAATGGACATTCGCCCTACAAAGTCGCAGTCCATATGAGGTAGCCCTTTAACGTACAGACATACGCGCCCGCATGCATAAAGTTTAATGAACAGAACACCCGTACACCGCCGGCGAGGCGACCGGCTACGAGATGAGGCAGCTGCAGCAACAGAACAACCGCCTCAGGGACACTCTCGTGCGGCTAAGGGACCTGTCCGCGCACGACAAGCACGCTATGCAGAAAATGCATAAGGTTAGTTTTTGTATATACTTTGCAGAAAATGCATAAGGTTAGTTTATGATGCTTCAGAGGAAAATTCGTCTGAGTGATACCCTGGTGCAGCTGAGAGACCTATCCGCGCAGAAAAAGCACGCTATGCAGAAAATGCATAAGATTTGTTCATGCATAGCACATGCACAAAATGAATTTGTTGAGTTCATGACCATTCTATCCAGAAAATGCATAAAGTAAACTAATAACTACGCAATGCAGAATATTATGCATAATGTGAGTTTGTGACTATGCTGTGCAGAAAATTCCTATGGTAGGTTTTTTTTCATCAGCAAAATATGCGACAGGTTGTTGGGGAAAGAGTAGATAAACAACTTGGTGCGACTAAGGCACCTATCGGCGCATGACAAGCGTGCTATGCAGGAAATGCATAATGTGAGTTCATGACTACGCTACGGAGAAAATGCATAAGGTGAGTTCATGACTATGCTGTGCAGAAAATGCATAAGTTTAATTTGCAATACTTTAGCAGCGAAATATGCGCCCTTAATTGGGGAATATTAGGGACACACTGATGCAGCTGAGAGACAACAAGCATATTATGCCATGCTGAAAATGCGTAAGGTGAGTTCATGACTACGCTATGCAGAAAATGCATAAGGTGAGTATACGAGTACGACACATCATTGGGAAAAGCATAAAAAAAAAATCTGTAACTAACAAAAAATCTGAAAAATTACTTACTATTGTACCTATTTTTGCTAGTAGAATAATTGAATTATAAATAGGAATATTTGTATAATGATTTTTAAGTTTCAAGACAGCCTAACTAAATCAGATATCAATAAAAAAATATACCCTATTACCTAAATCAGCAACACTGCTAATTCTAATTTTACTTCTCACAGGACCTAGAACAGTACAAATCCGAGATAGCTGAATTGAGTCGTACCAAAGAAAAGCTCTCGTCCAGAGTTGAAGAGTTAGAAGACCAGGTCACCGACTTGAGGGAGCAAGTCGACGCAGCGCTCGGTGCCGAAGAGATGGTGGAACAGCTGGCTGAAAAGAAAATGGCTTTGGAAGACCAGGTAAGGGTGTTTTAGATCCTGAATTGCTCTTTATTGGAAGATTATGTAAATAACAAATATGTATGGACATAGTGCATGTACGAGTATAACTTATTAGTTATTGTATACGTATATTTCTTTTCAAAATCATGTTGTGTTCGTACACATTCAAAGAGCTTTTACTTACCTGTGACTTATAGGGAGAAAAAAAAAAGCCTCCTGAGTTTCTTGCCAGGTTCTTCTCAGTCGAAGGCTCTCCCAAACTCCGAACTGGCGGCAGATTTAATTAAATTGAATTAAATTTTCCTACAATCACACCAATTATCTAGCCCAAGAGAAGCTTCGAAGAAACTCGTTAAATGGTTACCAGACAACGGATAAACATACTTAATCCCTCAAGCAACGTGAAACCAGACACAATTGTAAACCTATTGTTTTGCGACCGCCGGCGGTCTAATGATCCTTGAAGATTTAAAATACTTTAATACATACAAAAATTATTATACATAGAAAACACCCAGACCCGAGGCAATTTAGAAAAACAATAGTTTCTAAATTGACCCGACCGGGGATCGAACCCGGGACCTCAGAGATGGCGACATCATGAAAAAAGTTGGTGTACAAACCACTCGACCAAGGAGGTCGTCAAAGATTAGTTAGGTAGGTGGATTACTTAGTGAGATTAGCTTTTACGAGGGGCGTTCAAAATATTCTCGGTATGTGGATAAAAACAAACAAGTACGAAAAGTTTGATATTTTTATTTTTCAATATACTCCCCCCCTATGTTCATACACTTGTAAGATCGATCAATTATTTTTTTTAATCCCTCATAAAAATATTTTTTATCTTTGGTGTAAAAATGCTCCTCCACGGCCGTCTTCAACGCTTCATCGTCAGAAAATTTATTTCCACGCAGATCCTTTTTAAGATTGGGGAACAAAAAGAAGTCGCTTGGGGCTAAGTCCGGACTATAGGGTGGATGAGTAACAGTTTCAAACCCACATTCAACAATAGCTGCCTTGGCAATATGAGCAGTATGGACAGGGGCGTTGTCATGCAGAAGCAGAACACCTTTGGTTAACTTTCCTCGTCTCTTTTTTCTGATCGCATCTCTTAATTGACGTATAACGTTAGCGTAGTACTGCCCTGTGATATTTACACCTTTTTCTTTATAATCGATAAGCAAAACTCCTTCACAATCCCAAAATATTGTGGCCATGACCTTGCCAGCTGACGGGATTACCTTGAACTTCTTGGGATGAGCTGAACCCTTAATGTGCCACTGCATGGACTCCTGTTTGCTCTCTGGGTCATAATGATGAACCCAGGTTTCATCTCCAGTAACTATTTTTTGCAGCACCTCATCGGGATTTTCACCACACAGGTCGATAAAATCTGAACAGCAAGCCACACGCATATCCTTTTGAAGACGCGTCAGCATTCGCGGAACCCATCTTGCACTTACTTTTTGACATATTAAGATGGTCATGTATAATGTCATGTACGGTACCAATAGAGAGATTGGTTACTTGAGCTATAGATTTTACCTTCACTCGGCCGTCTTCCAATATAAGTTTTTCCACTTTATCAATATTTTCTTGTGAGGTAGCCACTACAGGCCGGCCAGGTCTAGGGTCATCTTCAATACTCTCCCTTCCACGCTTAAATTCGCTTGACCATTTTTGAATAGTAGATAAAGAAGGAGCAGACTCACGGTAAACACAATCCATTTCCTCTTTTATGGTTTTTTGATTTTTACCCTGTTTTGTCAAGAATTTTATGACGGATCGGTGCTCTAATTTCGTTAAAATTGTTAATTCGCTCATGGTGTTCATGTTTGTTCGGCAATTGCAGAAAAACAAAAGAACATCTCGGTTCCAATTTTACTTTTTTTTAATGTCAATGGATGAATCTTAGCGGCCAGTAACAAATATATATATATATAAAAGAGGTTGTAACGTATCAATACCGAGAATATTTTGAACGCCCCTCGTAAGATTTAACTACACATTAGTTAACAGTTATATTTTGTTTTTGACGTCATTAAGTGCCTGTAAAGGTTTATGTTGAATAAATGATTTTGATTTTTGATTTTGTGGTTAGACGACTGTGCTGGTAGCGGCTTTGGGTGGCCTTGGGTGTCATAAAAGGCGACTAACGGACTAAAGACTGCACATACAGTCAACAGCATAGTGCGGCGATGGTCTCACAATGTAGTTATCGTTTGGTGAAACGTCCTCCCTCCCATCTCCCTCTCCATTCCTTTCCAGATCGACGCGTGCAGGTCTTAGAAGCCACCCTTATACCGTGCTGACCATCAAGACACGTACCAAAAAGTTTGGACAATCGTTCTTTTGCCGAACTGCCCGTAGGTGGAATGCGCTTCCCGCACACGTGTTTCCCTCCTCTTTCTCTCCCGGGTTATTTAAGCGGGGCGTGGAAAAGCATTTATGCAGGCCGACATAGTGTGAGCGTTCGGCATAGCGTGGTAGCGCTGTGATGAACGCTTTCACTTCTTGGGCTTCACTGGCTGCTTTTCATCAGGCAGAGTAAGGCCATTATGGCGTGCCACAATAAAAAAAAAGTGGACAATGGTAGAGGACTGCTTTTGATGTCCTCATTGCCTAGTCTCTGACTAACCCTTCGGGGATAATAGTAGTGATCCTGTCATGTGCTCAACGTGACAGGTGGTGAGCCCATCGCCGCTCTATGGGGTCGTCCATTAATCACGAGAGGCTTGAAAGGGGGGAGGGAGTTCGGAAAAAATCACAAAATATCAGTATGGGGGGGGGGGGGAGGGAGTTCGGCAAAAATCACGAAATATCAGTAGGGGGGAGGGTGGGTGTTGTAAGATATCACGTGTATTAATTTTTTCGTCAAACGCGCGGTTTCTAATTACCGAAAGCGGCGTGTAGTGTGTACCTTGACTCGCCGTTGTGAACAAAACAACTTCAACTGCAACCTTTCTGTCTAGACATTATTATCATGGTCCTTAATTTTCTAGAATAAAATTAGATTATACTATTAACCTGTACTTATTTAATTAAATAATTTAAAAAAATTTATGGATCGCGATTTCATCTACTTATCTGTATTTTAAAACACCAAGAGAGGAGGAGGGGGGTGTTAAAAATTCTAAAAAACATTACGTGATTGATGGACGGCCCCTATGCTGTTGGTTTTATTTGCAGTCTTTAGTCCGTTAGTCGCCTTTTACGATACACAAGGGAAGAGTGGAGTGGTAGTATTCTTTCACCGCTACGCCACATGGTTGATATAATTGACTATAACTATTACTATGGACTATTCACTATCGCTCCTTTCAATCACAGGTGGAACAGCTGAAGCAGGACGTATCAGAGCTAGAAGCGCTGCAAGAAGTCCATGAACAGCTGGTGGAGTCCAACCGGGAGCTCGAGATGGACCTTAGGGAGGAGCTGGAGATGGCGCACGCGGCTACCAGAGAGGTGAACTTCATACTCAGAAATAAATAGCTCCCAGAAACTGTTAATATATTCAATCAAAATGACAACTTACATCTAAATGGACCAAAGACTTTCACCCAGAAACTGTTACTATATTCAATCAAAATGACAACTTACATCTAATTAGACCAAACATTTTAATAGCGCGATTTAGTTTTACTAGTAAACGCCATCTAGTTTTAACTAATACACTTTAGTAAGTGACATTAAATGAAAGAATCGACACTTAGAAAGGAGATTGCGAATTTTTGTATGGCGCTCGGGGACGTGCTTAGGATTTATGTACATCGACCAATTAAGCATTAAAACATTGCCAATTTAACGTGCTTTAAGAGATTTTTTATTTCAATAAAATCCGTACCTACCGTCTGAGCTGTAAAAACCCGACTTTTAATAAGAATCATAACCTCTTTTTATGATCTTTGTCTAAGAATATCTACTGGTTTTAGGTTGATTTAAATGCTTGTTTTATATATTGTTTTATACATAATTTCTTAAGGCATCATAAAAAAGCACAACTCAACACATTATGCAAACATCGATTCTAGCGCCATCTATCTGAAATGTATGAGACAAGAGTTAGCTAAATCCCCTTGTCTGCGCCAGATGGCGTTATTGTACAACATTATGTAGTGTTTTATTAAATATAATTAAAACTATTTGAGAGTAAGTTAATAGAAAAACTTACTGATAACATTAGTAGACGAATATAAGGAACTTGAGTCTTTGTTTCGGAACACTTTATTAATTGTTAAGTCTCCGCAACTGTCATTATTTTATGCAAAATTTGCTAAACAAAAACGGTAAATGTAAAAAAAAAGTACTTTAATGGCTGATAAAACATAATTTTTTTGGTTAAGTAAGGACGGTAGGTCTCATAGTGATATCTGTCGGAATAACCCTAGACTACCTCCCCTTGACGGCTCCGCCACTAATTTCCAGTCACCCTGTATAAGGATTTTTGGTCATATTTTCGTTAGTGTACAGTTAAGCAATAAGTTTCCCCGATCTGCCCAATGTCCAAGGTGCCTGGTCAAAAATCTACCATCATACAGTTACACTTTGTCACACATTTTTTTCCCTCAGGACGACTTCGTCATTTTCTTAAACTTAACACTTTCCTAACTTGTCTCATTTTTAACTCGGCTCTTTCTTAGTTGGTCTCTTTTGCAAAGTTGACACTTTTATAACTCGTCTCATTTTTAACTCGGCTCTTTCTTAGTTGGTCTCTTTTGCAAAGTTGACACTTTCATAACTCGTCTCATTTTTAACTCGGCTCTTTCTTAGTTAGTCTCTTTTGCAAAGTTGACACTTTCATAATTCGTCTCATTTTTACTCGGCTCTCTTCTCTCTCTTTTTTTGCTACTTTTGCTGCAGGCCCTTACGGCGGAACGCTTTAAAATGTATGTAAACTCATTTATTATTGTAGGTACAGTCGAGTTCATGAATATGTATACACTTTAGTACCTTGGCTTGTCTATTTAATGTCTGTTTAAACTGCCATTCATAAATGTCAAAGCGATTAAAGTGACAAGGTACTAAAGTGTACACATATTTATGAACTCAACTGTACGCATCCAGTCCAGTTAATCTTAAAAAAAAATATGAATACAGGTGTCCCGTAACCATTTTCTTAGAGTTTATGAAAAAATTAAGATTTAGAACAGTGTCAAGTTAAGAAAGAGACCAACTAAGAAAAAGCCTAGTTAAAAATGAGACCAGTTAGGAAAGTGTCAAGTTTAAGAAAATGACGAAGTCGTCCGGAGGGGAGACGAGTTGGGAAAGTGTCAACATTGCAAAAGAGACCAACTAAGAAAGAGCCGGGTTAAAAATGAGACAAATTAGGAGAGTGCCAAGTTTAAGAAAATGACGAAGTCGTCCTGAGGGATTTTTTTTTCGTGTTGTTTTTCTCCATATATTTTGGATTGACTCCAATATATATATATATATGTCTCTTTCGCACGTAAGTCGGTGCGCGAGCGAGAGGCGGCGTTGGAGACCATAATGGACCGGGACTCCACCATCCTCAAGTTCAGGGAGCTGGTGCAGAAGATGACGGAGCAGTACAACGAGACGCGCGCGCAGCTCGAGTCCAAGCAGGGTAAGTCACTGATAGAAATAGAAAATAATTTTGTTCGAAGTCATTTACAGGAATGTTTACAAAAGAAGAATGGGCGTTTCTGTATGAAACTCGTCACACCCCTTGTTAGTTCCCACATGGTTAGTTTCGAAATAATTAGTGTGTTTTGTTGTAAGGACAGCAAATATGAACGAGCGAATGAATTAATAGAAAAAAAAGGGAAAATGAAAAAGAAATGAAAAATAGACCTCTTGTTTAATTTTTTTTTTTTTTTTTTACGACTCATATAAATCAAAGCAATATGCGAGGGAGGAGTTTAAATTCAAGAATAAATCTTGACTTCAACTTTATACTATCATTTATTATTTTAATTTTGTTCTTCTCAATAACTTTTTTTCCCATACCTGACAGATTTGCTGTCATACAATAAAATGCTTCACTTTTCAAGTACTTTTATTTGATGCATAGATGTAAGTGTTACAAGGGCGGGGTGGGGGGGGGGGGGGGGGGGACGTTTTGCCCATTCTTCTTTGTACATATTAGGGACTGACCGAAAGTTCGGTTTCGGTTTCGGCCAAGAAACCTAGTTTCGGGCTTAGTTTAACTTTCGGCCGAAAAATTCATTCAACATCAGGCTCATGGAAATAAATCTAAATATAAGCCGCATCTTAGCTCCATAATCGTGGCGTGTAGCGGTGAAAGAAAACTACCACCACCTTTCTTCCCTTGGGTGTCGTAGAAGGCGACTTACGGACTAAAGACTGTACATACATTCAACAGCATAAAGCGGCGATGGGCTCGCCACCTGTCACGCTGAGCACATGTGCAGTCGTTATTTGGTGAAAAGTAGACTATGGCAGAGGACTGCTTTTGCTGTCCTCATTGCCTAGTCTCTGACTAACCCTTCGGGGATAATAGTGATGTAAATTTTATTTTGCCTGTACCCTAAAATTGTTTAGCACATTTTCATTTAGTTACCTACCATTAAATACGCTGGGATCTAAAATTCTAATAAATACTGACCAAAACATTCAGTTTCTTCTTTGATTTATTACTTTAACCTTTCTTACAGGTTCTCCAGCGCCCAGCGAGCAAGAGTCCACCCCAGAGCCGGCTACCCGCTCCTCGCCGCCAGTAGAGTTAGGCTCCTTAGTCCACCTGTCGCGAGCCTCCACACGCTCCATAGACCTGCAGTTACGCTCATTAGAGCTGGCGCAGGCGAGGGCGCGCGCGGATATGCTGGCTGCGTGTTTGCCTGATCACTTCATGGGAGCGGCCGGTGAGTGCGGTCACCCATCTGTAGGCAAACCTTTGGGAGTGGTGCTTCACTTTTACAATTGAATGATTTTGTGAAATTATAAACGGAAGCTGCTATTGGAAAGCTCGGAATAGATAAGTTGAGTCGCTTATTCGTAAAAAGTCAGATTTTTTAATGCAGCTGGTAAGTGTACGGTCACCCATTCGAGGCAAAAGCGTAGTCTAAGTGGCTTAGTTTTCATTATTGAGCGGTCAGATGAACATGTTTAGGGTTCCCATAAAGTAAAGGGTATGGTCGTCCATCCGGACAAAAGCTATCTGTTAAAGATGACCCCCAAAATAATAAGGCTCTTTTTCCTTGTATCGTATTTATTATTACACTGTCGCTTTTTATATCTAAAGTCACATCTGAAGTATAGATAGGTACATATTTTTAAATATAAAAGACTATAATTTAGTAAACGACCAAAAAGGATAATAGGTGGTACAGGTCGCCAACGCTATCCTTAGTATAATATGTGCGGTCACCCATCTTAGGGCAATCCTTGAGAATGGTTTTTTGTATTATCATTTTGTTACTTTCAGGTGATCACGACGCTATTCTGCTAATCCTACTTCTCCAAAGGCTGAACACTAAAGCTGACATTATTCTGGGCCAGATTAGAGAAAGGTAAGTATTATATTATAATGAAATACAGTACATTATAAATAAGTACACAGACAGGTTTCAGAATCAGAATCAGAATCATTTCATAAACATAGGTACATATTATTGAGTGATGTTGGTGTTGATTTAGTACCATGTATATTTCACCATTAGAGCTATATGAATATTTAAAAAAGTTATGTTTTTGCAATACAAACAAACAATAAATTATAACAATTAATAAGAATAACTAAATAAATAAAATATGTTAAATTAATTAAAATGTCAAGATGTCATTATCATTACAAAAATCATTAATATTATAATAGCATTATTCAATTAGTAATTTAGTCAATATATTTTTAAATTTATTTGTATTATGTCTCTATGTTACAGTCATAAAATAAAAACAAACAAGTAGGTACTATGTATCAGGAACTAGACCATATAACCCTTTAAGTGTACATAGCATGCTAGATAAGTAATACACATAATAATACACACATAATCACGACTATTATCCCCGAAGGGTTAGTCAGAGACTAGGCAATGAGACCGCAAAAGCAGTGCTCTGCAATAGTCCACTTTTCACCAAATAGCGACTGCAGATGTGCTCAGCGTTACAGGTGGTGAGCCCATCGCCGCTCTGTGCTGTTGGATGTTTGAGTCTTTAGTCCGTTAGTCGCCTTCTACGACACCCAAGGGGAGAGAGGGGGTGGTAGTATTCTTTCACCGCTTCGCGATACGGTTAGGTATCGAATTAGGTGTCGAATATAATAATAATAATAATTCATTTATTTATTTAGGTAATTTATACCCATACAAATTACAATAAAATATCACAAGATCAAAATAAAATAAAAAATTGGTTGCCTGTAAAGTCGGTATACGGGCGAAAGTTTTACGTGACAACGACTTTCAGTGGTAAAATAATTTTAATGTGAATATTCATTCGTATAGTAGGAAGAAGGATGAAATAATATGGAAGGGACGCGTGCCTTTCACTTTTTATGTCTGTCTCTCTCGCTCTTAGGCGGGCTAACCATGCCCGAGTGGAAGGGACGCGTGCCTCTCACTCGCTCTCATTGTGAGCGCATAACGTGAGCGGAGCGTAACGCAGTTTCTTGAAGTGTCACCCGGCAAACCAATTTATAAGACGTTGTCACGTCAAAATCAGAATAAAGTAAAATCAAAATTAAAATTAATTCAAAATTTAAAACAAAATATAAATTAAAAAATCAATTAAAATCGGTCAATGTATAAAATTCAATAAAAGAAGTATTAATAATATATAGGTTAAAATTTTTTGTTACAAATCAAGTTATCCTATTATTGTGTAACGGTTCCCAGGTTCCCAGCGGTGAACGTGTGGGATCGCGAGGCGGTGACAAAAACACACACGGCGGTGCAGTACAGCTTCCGGTGCCAGCTCGAGTACCAGCTGCATATGATACAGGTAGGCCTAGCTTTAAGATCTACATTACATACTTATTTATTTCGCTTCACTTATGCTGCGTCCAAAGTGTGGAACAATATTCCTCCACCTTTGCGCCAAAACATATCTGAACATACTTTGAAAGTACATTTAATTATTCCTCAATCAACAAAATTGTAGGAAGGGGGGTAGGTTTCGGGGTGGAGCAGTGATCGGCATGAAGATATTATTGTGGCATTTATTCTGGTTAGTCAAGTCAGTGTGCTCATATTAATCATATTGATATTGTGAATTTCTAAAGCAGAATTTATGGATATATAATTATGTATTTTTTTGCATGTATCTAATACCCATTAAGAATAACAGCTTTAAAAGAAAATGCCAGTAGACCGAAAACCTGCGCTTCATAGGAATTATGCCTATGTTGCATTTAGCTGAGCCGGTAGCCATTGGCATACATATTGTTATGGTATTGATATAATTTATATTGTCATAAATGTAAAATAAAAAATATGTGCCAATAAATGATTTCATTTCATTTATTTATTGGTCTACCAACTATTGTAACACTAGTAAGTACATACAATGAAATTTACATAACAATATTAGGCTAAGTGTAACAATAACTTTTAGGTAAACACCATAGATAAAACAAAAGCTACACATTATATAAAAACATTAAACATATAAAAAAGAAAAGAAAAATAACTATACTATAATTGTCATCAGCTGATCGAACAGTTTTGTATGGAAGATCGATTTTTTTTTTGTCATTTTTGCACATATGTTTCTTGGGGAAAATTGTTCAGTTTCATGGGTGGAACTCACCCTTAATTACATTAAAACGAATAAACATTGAGGGTGGATACTCACATACATTTCTTTAATTGGTCAGAGGTTCAGTGGTCATTGAAAAAATGGTGACAAAGTCATTCTGTACGTAAATTATCGTAATTATAAAATGGATAAGATGAATTCAGGCAGAAAGTTTATCTTGAGTTTATTCTTAAAATAAAAATTGATGCGATAGGAACAAAGAGGAATGAAACTTTAGTGAAAAATGTATTTAATCAACTAGTTGATTCCATTGGAACATATGCCTCAATCGACTTTCACTCTGATCAACTGGTTGATTCGTTCAGTTGATCGGAGTGGAAGACGCGATATAAATGACATGCCGTCTCGCGAAGCAGCACATTTAAAGAATACTGCCACTGGCTCTTCCCAGGGGTGTCGTAAAAGGCGACTAATGGACTAAAAACAGCACGTACATCCAACAGCATAGAGCGGCGACGTGCTCACCACCTGTCACGCTAAGCACATGTGCAGCCGCTATTTATTGAAAAGTGAACTATGGTAGAGGACGGCTTTCGCTGTCCCCATTGCCTAGTCTCTGACTAACCCTTCGGGGATAATAGTCATTATTATCCTACT
Organism: Scoparia ambigualis; assembly: GCA_963921215.1. Taxonomy (NCBI): domain Eukaryota; kingdom Metazoa; phylum Arthropoda; class Insecta; order Lepidoptera; family Crambidae; genus Scoparia; species Scoparia ambigualis. The sequence goes on from OY992523.1 coordinate 21,945,342, forward strand.
TCCTACTAATATTATAAACGCGAAAGTTTGTAAGTATGGATGGATGTTTGTTACTCTTTCACGTAAAAACTACTAAATGGATTTAAGCGAGCACTACACATTGAAATGAAACACTTTTTACGGATTAACTCGCGTTTAATTTACTATTTACATAGTTTTTATATTATCCTGACGTTTCGAACCCTTTACAGGGTCCGTGGTCACAGGGAGACTGAGGTGTTGGTCGTCTCATTGTCAGAAGTTATTTGCCTACCGTCAATAATTTTTATATTTTACCGGGTGCGTTCAAGTTTACACAATACGAGCTAACAATATTTTTAGGTCTGGCAATGTGTTGCTGTTGGGGCTGGGATTTGATGACCTGTATGATGGGGTCCCAGGCAGGTGGTAAATTCCAACCATCCTCTCTATTGAAATTACGATGTTTTTTAATTTCAATAGCCTCGCGTATCATCCTAGGGATGAATCGTTGTTCCTTGGCGAGTATTTGAGGTTTGTCAAATCTGATGTAATGGTTGGGTCCCTCGAGAGCATGTTCACACACTGCAGACTTATTTTCGCGCCTATGCTTGACGTCGGCTATATGTTCTTTTACGCGGGTTCCTACACTTCTCTTTGTTTGCCCGATGTACGAGAGCCCACAGTCGCAGTCCAGTTTGTACACGCCTGCATCTTGAAGGGGTATATTGCACTTGACAGGTCGTAAGAACTGGTTGATCTTCTTTGGCGGCTTAAAGTAAGTATTGATTGAAGCTCGCTTCAAGATGTGACCAATCTTGTCAGTGACGCCTTTCATATATGGAAGTACTGCAGGTTGGCGCTCGACTGTGGTTGGTTTTTTGCGTTTTTTGTGACGAAGCCGCGGTACTTGCAGTTTGTTATCCTGTAGTACATGCTTGACATGCTGAAGTTCAGCAGCCAGGTGTTGGGTGTCACAGATGCCGCGTGCTCTCTGAAACAAAGATTTATTTATTATTTATTTATTATTTATTTTAGGGTGTATGGAGTTAAGATGACTTAGAAAAGCAGATACTTTATCAGTTGGTAAGATAGTGAAAGTGTCATCTACGTACCGCTTATAGAACCTTGGGGTTACGGGTGATGTGCTTAGGGCCCGCTCCTCGAAGTCTTCCATGAAAATATCGCCGACAATGGGTGATACAGGGGACCCCATAGCAACACCCTCTATTTGCAAGTAGTAAACTTCATTCCACAAAAGGTAGCCAGATGTTAGACAATGCTCTAATAGTACTGCATATTCGTTGGGCATATTTTGTTCAACTAGTCTTTTCTTGGTAATTTCAATGCAGTCCTGTACTGGTAGACATGTAAATAGGGACTGGACATCAAAACTAACCATGGTTTCATTGTCAGCAAGATGTAGGTCTTTAATATCACTGACAAACTGGTAAGAATCCTTCACATAAGCTGTTGTATTACCTCTTAGTGGGGAAAGTATTTTTGCTACATGCCGGGCCAAACGGTAAGTTGGTGAGTCGATCTGGCTTACAATCGGACGTAGCGGAGCCTCAGGTTTGTGGATTTTTGGTAACCCATACAGTTTAGGTGGCTTAGGGCAGGAAGGTATTAAATAATTAGTGTCTAGATTTAACGTTTCCGAGTGTTGTTTGACAAGATCACTGGTTTTCTTTAATATTTTGTTAGTTTGATCGCATTTAACGCGTTTGTAGGTCTTGTCATCTGATAAAAGTTGAATTATTTTTTCGTTATAATCTGACGTATCCATAACTACCGTAGCATTACCCTTATCAGCACGAAGGATGGTTAATTCTGGCTTAGCTCGCAGGTTCTTTAGGGCGAAGTATTGATCGCGAGGAAGGTTGGATTTTGGCACTTTGCTCCGGCGCAAGACAGACGATATGTCTTGACGTAGTGCTTCAGCATCAGCCTTCCTAATATTATTTTTAACTAAGCAATCCTCTACGTTACTAATGATGCTTTCATACGGTATCCTGCGAGGGGCTACGGCGTAATTAAGCCCCTTTTTTAGTACCTCAACAGTGGGTTTGTCCAGTGTTTGTTTTGTTAAGTTCACAATTTTCCGCTCATCGATTTGGTTTTGACGTTTGTGGCTATCTATGGTTGATGTTGTATTGTTAGTTGTGTTCCATTTCACAAACTTTTTATTTAATTTTGATACTAACGTTTGGAATTTATTTATTTGTCTATGTTTGCATTCATTATATTTAGATGTTTCGCGTTTATTGAGGAGATTAATGCAATTAGTAAAATCTGACGCCGACAATTGTAATCCTAACCCACTGGACAAATTCTCGATCTTATTATTAATTGTACTTAGCTCGGAACGATGTCGGTAGATGAGATGACGGAGCAATTTTTGACTGGCCTGTTGTAAGATCTTGGCGCTCCCCCGGATGTCCTTTTTGGTTGATATCTTGACACACGGTGGGATGAGACCATGATCACGGCATCTCTTCAAGAAATTTAGGGATGTAACTTTTCTTGCGCGCTTAGTCTTTAGATCTTCCAACCGACGCACTTTGTTAGCAATTTCCAGTCCGTACTGGATCACATATTGTTTTCTGAGGTTTAAGCGAGCACTACACATTGAAATGAAACACTTTTTACGGATTAACTCGCGTTTAATTTACTATTTACATAGTTTTTATATTATCCTGACGTTTCGAACCCTTTACAGGGTCCGTGGTCACAGGGAGACTGAGGTGTTGGTCGTCTCATTGTCAGAAGTTATTTGCCTACCGTCAATAATTTTTATATTTTACCGGGTGCGTTCAAGTTTACACAATACGAGCTAACAATATTTTTAGGTCTGGCAATGTGTTGCTGTTGGGGCTGGGATTTGATGACCTGTATGATGGGGTCCCAGGCAGGTGGTAAATTCCAACCATCCTCTCTATTGAAATTACGATGTTTTTTAATTTCAATAGCCTCGCGTATCATCCTAGGGATGAATCGTTGTTCCTTGGCGAGTATTTGAGGTTTGTCAAATCTGATGTAATGGTTGGGTCCCTCGAGAGCATGTTCACACACTGCAGACTTATTTTCGCGCCTATGCTTGACGTCGGCTATATGTTCTTTTACGCGGGTTCCTACACTTCTCTTTGTTTGCCCGATGTCAATGCCCAACGTCAGGATAATATAAAAACTATGTAAATAGTAAATTAAACGCGAGTTAATCCGTAAAAAGTGTTTCATTTCAATAAATGGATTTAGATAAAATTCGGCATACAGATAGTTTATAACCTGGATCAACACATAGGATACTTTTTATCCCGATATTTCTACGGTACCGGGAACCACGCGGGTGAAACCGCGAGTGGCCGCTAGTATACCACCTATCACGTGACCTACAGGAGTAGGGCAGCTAGTATTTGTTAAATGTTATTTATGCTTCACGTATGCATACATAAAGCATAAATAACATTTAACATATATATACAATGTTGTTTTGCCAACTAACATGTTTAAAAAATAATCAATTTGTGAAATAATGTTTTAGTTAGCATAATGAAATTTTTTTAGTAAATATATTGTGTAATGAGTAGTTTTTTTTTGTCTATCTGCTTCACAGCAATCTGTTCCAGAAACAATAAGCTGCTCATCTGACTGATAATTTAATATCCGGAGTGACTAGTGCATAGAGAGAACCAGGTTTTATAGGTACTGATTACTCTCATTTGATGTTGGAGAATCTGATTGGGAGACTGGGCATGTCCTGTCTCTTTAGTCTTATATGCCGCAGGCTGCCATTTCCGCTCAGTGAGGATGCAAGTTCGTTGGTGTGTCGCAATAGTTTTTTCTGGTAGCTTTCGCTGTATGAGGTGATTTCCTGCTTTACTGTTTTAATCTTTAGGTCTTGATAAATGTACTTGTTGCTTATACACTGGGGGATGTTGAAGATTGCTCTTAGTGTTTTGCTCTGGAATCTTTCTAGGATTTCGATGTTGCTGTTGCTATATGTGCCCCAAAGTTGGATGCCGTACGTCCATATCTGTTTCAGAATAGCTTTGTACACCATCATTTTACTATCTGTCCTTAATTGAGAGTGACGTCCAATTAACCAGTACATACTTCGAAGCTTTGCGTCAAGTTGTTTACGCTTAGACCAGATATGCTTTTGCCAAGTCAGGCTCCTGTCCAAGTGCATTCCCAAGTACTTTGCATGCTCTTCTTGCGGGATTTCTTCGTCATTGAGTTTGACTGGCGGGCAAGTGTCCCTACGCAGGGTGAAGGTCACGTGAGTTGACTTGTTTTGGTTTGCTTTTATTCTCCACTTCCTTAACCATATCTCAATTTCGTTAAGATGATCTTGGAGTAGCAGAGAAGCTGTATCTGGGTTTGTATGAACCGACAGAATTGCAGTGTCATCAGCGTAAGTAGCTGCAGTGGTGTTCACTGTCGTGGGAAGGTCTGCCGTGTATATTAGGTAGAGTATTGGACCCAGAATACTGCCCTGTGGCACTCCAGACTTTGTTTCATGCAATGCTGAGCATACATTTCTGAGTTTGACTTCAAAGCAGCGTTTCGTTAGGTAAGACTCTAGTAGGGGATACAACGAGTGAGGAAGCCATTTCTTTACTTTGTACAGCAGACCTTCGTGCCACACTTTGCCAAAGGCCTGGCTGATGTCCAGAAATACTGCGGAGCAGTACTGTTTGTTTTCCAGTGATTTGCCAATCACATCGACGAGGCGGTGCACTTGTTCGATGGTACCGTGTTGAGCCCTAAACCCAAATTGATGGCTTGGAATGATGTTGTTAAGGTGTTCTTTCATTCTGGTTAGGAGGATTCTTTTGAACAACTTACTGGTGATCGGCAAGAGACTAATGGGTCGGTAGGAGGCCGCTTCTTGTGGGGGCTTTCCGGGCTTGAGTATCATTACCACCTGGGCGATTTTCCATTGACCTGGGTAGTGTGATAGTCTTAGGCAGGAGTTAAATATTTTGACCAGGGCCATTATTCCTTTATGTGGAAGGTTTTTCAATAGATTTGCGTCTATTTCATCATATCCTGCTGATTTTCCATCTTGCAGGTTTTTAATTTCTTTTTGGATCTCTCTTGGACTTGCACTTTTCAGAGGTTTTTGCAGTGAGGTTTGAAGGTAATCTTCAACTTCGGATGTGTGATCAGAGTTGATGACAGAGAATGGCTCGAAGACGTGACTCAGGTGCTCAGCAAAGACTGCTGTTTTCTCTTGGTCTAACTTGGCCCACTCTCCGGTGTTGGTTTTTATTGGTGTGATTTGGGTTTTGGGCCTTTTTAACTTTTTGGTCGCTCTCTACAGCGAGTAATTTGTGTTAGGCGAGGGGGTCAAACCAGACAGGTAGGTTTGTAGGTTGTCATTATGGTAAGTTTTGATTAGTTCCTTAAGTTCTTCAGATGATGTGTTAAAGGCTCTTTTATCGCAAGGGTATCGCGTGGTTTGCCAGATTTTCCTTAATCTGCGACGTTCAGCCACTTTTTCCTTAATTCCCTTCGGGTAAATATTTTGCTTTGAAGGTCTGCCTTTCTGCTTGGCCCCGTCATGTGCCTGGGAAGCCTCTTTAGCTGCGCTGTGGATAGTTTTGTTGAAAGTTTCAAGAGCATCCTCCAAATTCTCTGTTGTTCTGATGTTTGTTCGTAAATCAGTTCCAGCCGTCACTAAACATTGGTAGAGTCTCCAGTTCATACTCGTAGTTTTGATGCTATATATTTTAGGGGGTGGTTCGTTAAGTAAGATGTTTGTGTTGAGGTTTAGGACGACTGGACTGTGGTCCGAAGATAGGTCTGAATATGACTCAGTGTTCATAAGGTTACTGTCTTTGTTTTTGGTCATAAAGAAATCTAGCAGGTCGGGGGTCTTTTTATTATCCGTTGGCCAGTAAGTGGGTTCTCTGTGTGTGCATGCACTCTAGTCTCAACTCCTGCATTGAGATATAAAGTTGCCTTCCGCGAGGGTTAATAAGTCTAGAACCCTAGTAAAGGTGTTCGGAATTCCAATCGCCGCCACAGATAAATCTTGTACCTAGTGTATCGAAGTATTTGTTAAAGTCGCTACTAGTTATTGTGTGTCTAGGTGGGCAGTATATTGCAGATATAGCAATTTCTACTTTGTTGTTTTGTAGTTGCTTGAATCTTTTCTGTACTGAAGTTCTCAATTGGGTAATGTTTTATACAACTTTTTATAATGATCGCGGTTCCTCCGTGACTGTTACCAGACGGGTGGTTTGTTGTGTATATTGTGTAGTCTTTAATGGCTATGTGAGACTTTGCTGTAAATCTTGTTTCCGTTATTAAAGCAATATCAATCATTTCCATTCTTAGAAATGTGTTAAGTTCTTGACGTCTTTTCGTCAAGCCGTTGGCATTCCAGACTAATATTAGTAAACGAGTAGTTTATTAAACAATAGTTTGTAAAATGATAAATTTATGAAGTATAACTTTGTCAAATGTTATTTTTTAAATGAAAATTTGTTATTTGTTTTTTTTTCAAATGATTGGACACCGTGTATATGTATGAATGTATGTATGTATTCTTAACAACATATTTCTTTGTACCAGTGCATGGTGTGTATGTGGAACGCAGCGCTGGACTCTTGCACCCCAGAGGTGTTACTGCGCTCTGCTAGCGCTTTGCCCGACGCGATACAGCAAGAGAAGGCGCTAGACGCAGCGACGCATCTGCTGAAGAGCAACGAGCTGGACGAGAACTGCTCTTTGGATGGTAAGTGCGAACGAAATTCAACTTTATGCACTTGTTTTAAGGACTAGAATAGAATGGGGATAATAGTAAAGAATGTATGTATGTAATGCATTGAGGTATTATAACTAGAGTGCTCTGGCGACACCATGAAGCAATTTTTTGCGCACTGATTTGCGGTCGCACGGGCCGCAATCGCTTGGATCACTTACGGCCGAAATTAATAACCGATCCCGAGATAGAGATATGCCTATTTTAGATTTGTTACTAGGCAACTGTTGTTATTTCCCGTCATATAACAGAAATATCTAGGCAACAAATCTCAAGTAGGCCTATCTCTATCTCGGGATCGGTTATCAATTTCGGCCGTTAGGGTGTTAACAGACCAATCGATCGATCGGCGATCGGCGGTATCGATCAACGTCGATCGAAGTTGATCGACTGGTCTGGTAGCTTTTTGATCGACGGATACCGTTCGACTAACCAATCTATCGATTCCATCGGTCGACATTGATCGATAGGTCTGGTAGCTTTAATTGATTGACGTATACCGTTCGACTAACCAATCGATCGACGGTCGGTCGACGTTGATCGATTAACCCTGGCTATATTCCATCAGTTTCTTTCGAAATGTATTCAGAAGAGGACGCGTTGTTCTTGGCCCATATGATCACATGAGTAAAGAAACTGAACAGAGACAAAGATTCATAGAATTGCGCCGTCGCGATTCTCTACGTTTGTCCACTGGCCGAGCGAGCGTAAACCGGTTTTATCCAGCTAGTTGACACGCACAAATGTGCCGTATATTTGTAGTAGTTGACTCGCGACGGCGCGTTGTATGAAGCTTTGTCTCTGTTCCGTTTCTTTACTCATGTGGTACGATGTTGCTCGTACTATGTGAAGCGGCCGGCGCGTCCAATCAAACAGCTCGATCGACGTCGACTAATCCATTCTACCGGTCGATCGATTGTCAATCAACCATCGATCGATTGGTCTGGTAGAAACTATCGATCGACGTCGACTAATCCATTCTACCATCGATTGATACCCTCGATCGACGATCATATTGTTTTGTAAATGACGTTATTTCTATTTTTTTTTATTCTGTATACAAACAGAATACATCATAGCATGTATAAAAAAAAATGAAACAAGATATGTCTCAAGGACAGGTTGTAGTTCCTATGACGTGTGTACACCACATGAGTAATCTTTGACAAGGCAAATAATTTCATCTAATATTATAAAGCTGTGGAGTTTCTTGCGCCCGTTCTTCTCCACAGCTTAAAGATACGTCCAGTAGGCTTACTCTGTCAAATGGCACTTTAGTGAGCGACAATAGCGCCACATTGGAATTAAATTGCGTGGAAATTGATTGAACAAATTTTTATCGAGATGGCGTTTCGGAATTATCTTTACTTATCCCAATATCGATACATATTAATCGCATTGGAATTGTATTGAGATTGAGGTTGCGTTCGAGAGTAACCCCGTTAGTGGGGAGGGTGGGTGGGCCCATCCATCCATATAGAGCATCCATCCATATAGAGAAATAAATTTAAACTTAAATTTTTGACGATTCAAAATGCTTATTATAAGCTTACTGAATAAAGAAATTTTGACTTTTTTTTGATGATCGATCGATTGGTCTGGTAACACCCTTACAATGACTGAGGCGTTTGCAGCCCATGGGCCGCAACTCAATGCGCAAAAAGTTGCTTCTCCGTGTCGTCTTTAGTACCCCTCCGGCCCCAAGCGGTCGCATGAGACCGCACCTACAAAAACACACTTGACTTTGTACCGTGTTTTCATAGACTTACAGACTACTTTACTATGAACAAATTTGATTATTTCGGTTCTGTGGTACATTTTATGCATCGTGATCGCAAAATATCGCATAGTCTATGCTCGATTCTGTCAAATTTAACGTTGACAGTTGCGCCAATTTTTGTGTCAGAAAATTTCCAAGACTGAGGGGTTTAAACAGTCAATGATGTAATGTTTGTATGTGTGGTCACCAGGCGTGGAGCGCTGCTGGACCTACCTATCGGCGATGTGGTCAGCACTCAACCTCAACGCGGTAGAGGGCGCCGCGGTCGATCGCGAAGCTGTCATACACGCTAGCTGCGCGCTAGATGCGCTAGCTAGAGCGCTGCAGGCGGACGCTACTGCGTTGACATACGTACTGCAGGTAAGAATCACGAACGAAATTATCATAATCTTATTTTAGCCTTACAAGTAAACAGAGAACAAGGTCAGAATAGTTATTCCGTGTTTTGTCTCTTTCACTCTAATTAGAAATTACGTTTACATGACAGGAACAAAACACGGAATAATTATTTGTAGCTTATTCTTTGTTTATTTGTAAGGCGCTGTGTTTTTTTGCCCCTTCCACTTTCCGTGTTAGAAAAAAATACATATAAACACACACTGCGTACATTAATTTATTCGTTAGGACCCCTCCACCGTCGTAATTAATAAATCGTCTTCTTCTTCGTTACCTTTTTGTGTTCAACCACTCACTCTTGGATTTTTTTTGACACTTTTTTGACAGTAACTGTCAACGTCAAATTTGACAGAATGGAGCATAGACTATGCGATATTGTACGATAACAATACATAAGATGAACCACAGAACCGAAATAACCAAACTTGTTTATACTAAAGTAGTCTGTAAGTCTATGAAAACACGGTACAAAGTCAAGTGTGTTTTTGTAGGTGCGGTCTCATGCGACCGCTTGGGGTTTGAGGGGTTAATTGTCTTTTTGCGCTCATAAATTATTCTTTTTGTTGTGTTGTACATATGTACAGTCACGAGCGCCAATATGTATACACTTTGACTCTTATTCCATTGTATTAAGAGTTACAATTGTTTACATATTTTTGCTCGTGACTGTACTGCCTCAACGCTCGGGGGCGGGCGTTGTTATTCGCTACACAGTAACACACTTATGCAGTGTGTTGCACAATCGCAATACATTCACTCTCCCTTTGTGTAAGTCAAGACTCGGTCATCACTCGCCACTGTACCGTATGTGTCATACATATAACTCCATCAGATTCAATTTTGATATCTTTAATGGTTCTGTGGCGTCGGCAAAGGCCTTGACAATATTTTCTCATAAAACTTTTACTTTTACTTTGTAATTTAATTTTGAGTTGGTAAGGTATCTTTATACCTGTTTTAGTTATAGTTATAACGTGCTTCCCGAGCCGGATATAGTTCGTGTTTATTATTATAATCTACTTTACGCATGTTGTACTTGCATCGAGTTCGTTAAAATGTAGTGCAATAAGCTATATAAGGCGACTGCTAGAAACCGCAAGAAACTTCAAGGGCTGGTCAGGTCAAGTGTTCTAGACATGACAAAAATGACTAAAAAGAAATTCTGTGCTTTTTTATTTTTAATAAAAAAAAACATTTTCCGAATTTTAATTGGATAGTCTTTGAGTGTCTAATTTATTTTAAAGCAATAACATAAGAAAAATACGCACATTTCGTAATAAGAAAATAAATGGGGTCTCATTGCAGACTAACGTAGCTACTTATCGCCCGGCTGACGCGGACGGGTCATCAGACGGTTGGGTCAACGACCGGCTGCTGCCCGCGCTTTGTAAATAACCGTTATTTTTAATTGTTTTTAAATTTATTTTTCTTATGTTATTGCTTTAAAAGAAATAAGATAGTCAAACACTATTTAAATAAAATTACCTAAATGAATTATTTATTAAAAAAAAAGGAAAAAAGCACGATTTTCTTTTTTTGTCATTTTTGTCATGTTTTTAACACTTGACCTGATCAGCCCTTGAAGTTTCTTGCGGTTGCTAGCAGGCGCCTTATATATGCTTTATGTGATAAAAAAAGAAGTGCATCTTATATTATCTCATCTCCACCAGACATCCGACCGCACCCAAGAGCTGGGCCAGCTCCACGAAGCCATCAGCAGCACCAGCGCGTCGCTGCAGCAGCAGCTGAAGAGCGTGCGCCGCCGCCTGCCGCCCGGCGTCAAGCTGCACACGGTACCCATCGAGGGACAGGTGAGTTGTGTTTGTACATTGCATACAGGCATAGAATACATAATAGTATAGGTAGTGCCAAACTTCTAGCCTCAGAGAGCCTTGAGGAGCTCGATGGCGCAGCGGCTAGCGCGTTCGGCTTGCGATCTTGCTCGCTAAGCCACTTTCTCAATGCCGGGTCGCTGGATGGGTGACCAAATTAAAAACATCTCGAGCTCCTCCGTGCTTCGGAAGGCACGTTAAGCCGTTGGACCCGGTTGTTGTCGTAAGATGGCAGTCGTTAAAACCCACCAACCCGCATTGGGCCAGCGTGGTGTGTTATGGCCCAATATCCCCACGTGCTATTGTCCACGAGGGAGGCCTGTGCCCAGTAGTGGGACGTTAATAGGCTGATGATGATGATGATGATGAAAACTTCTAGCCCGCTCTGAAGTTGCGACGCGCAGGTGTACAGTTAGCAACATTATAATTAGAGCTTTATAATATTTATACAATATTACATCAAGATAATTTATAAATTAGGCGTTTTATTTATTTTTTAATACCCAAAATTAACCAGGATAAATTAATAACAACAATTAAATTATAAGCATACATATATTTAAAAAAAAAATAACATTTTAAGAAGCTATGGATGCTGTTAGTTTCCTTATCGGGAGTACGGAAAACTGTCCAAAGATCCGACTTAGGTATTTCCTTCTTCATTAATTCTGCGCACTGTCCATAGTCCATACTTAATGCAGTAGCAGCCGCAATTGCATGTTTAAGGTCAATTTGTATACCTTTGTCAGCTTCTTTCTTCATAAACTCCTTTAAGTTATAAATATTTTTTCTAGCTTGCCAACGTAAAACTGTATTACGTCTAGGCATTTAACTGCCCTTCAAAAACAAAACAGTACCTACTCCTAAAATAATAGTAACAAAAAAACAAAAATAGACAATTTAAAATAGTAACGTAACAACAAACACCTAAAATCGCGACGCGACCAAAAAAAATATACTAGTGTCGTAACTGTGCTTTCCACTGCTAAACCAAAACAAACTCGTACACATGGCGAGCGCGCATGCGCAGGGGTGCGCGGGGGTGTGCCCCGCCCCCCCTAACCGCTTACGTCCCGCCGATACCCATATTGTGCTACTGCGACGCGAATCGCCTCGTGTTCACAGCGAGCTAGATGTTTGGCGCGGGTTATACAAGTTAAGATAATTCACTCCGCTAAGTCATTTAAATAAATTGCGACTCTTGCTTAGACACAATAAAATACAATTCAGGTCGCACACCGCTCCCATACCTACAGTTAAATTCACCTGGAAGTTGCCTCTCGTACTATCGCGTAGCTCTTATCTCTTCTAACGATCTGCAGGGTGTTCGCGGCCTTTAGACGCATTAAACCATATACTGAAACACCACCTTTACGCAAAACACCTAACTTGGAAAAAACCGCTCACGCAAAACACCAACTAAGCATAACACCAACTTTGACTTACGCAAAATACCAACTAAGCAATAACACCAACTTTTTTGTAACCGACTGGAAGAACCAACTTTCCGTACTTTAATTTGCTAGTAGTAAAAGAAACAAATAAAATTGGACTAAAGAAAACAAAATTAAAATTACTTAGCTTCTAACTAAAACTTCCCCTTGCCTGCCGTTACACAAAATTACACCGGATGTTTTATAATAATTTTAATATTATTAAGTTTCTCAAAAAATCCAAAGGCTGAATATGAATACGCCTTCATACATTTTTTTCAAATATTTTACAATAAATAAATAATAATAATTTAATTAACATATTTTTTTTTATTTAATTTATTATTTTATTTCTATCTTTTTTTATAATACCTACCTCTACCTCTTTAGATAAAATACTGGCTGGTCCGTTTGCCCACTACACTTCAGATGCAAACATTTTATAAGTAATTGACGTAATTATTTCTGCTAATCCGCAAAACACCACAAAACCTCGAGTTGGTGTTTCACGTTTATGGTTTTATGCGTCTAAAGCTTCGATCAACAATACCAAATAGACATCACGTCGGCGCTAAAAATGTGTCTCGGTAAATAACAGCACACTTGAGAAGTGAGCGTTTATTTTGTTTAGTTTGATTGAAACACGGCCAATGTAAACACGTTCACAACGCCGCAATGTGTATTTAAAAGTTGTATAAATAATGCACGAGAAAGCAATTTAACGGCCGGAGTGTCTTACTTTCGCTATGTACATGTAGAATAATTTATATTATAAGCTTTATGCTAACAATTAACATCAAATTTTGAAAACAATTACCGATTTCAACCCACGCTACAAATGTTTGGCCAACGTTGACCAATAGACGCGCGCGCCAACAGAGCAGTGGACGCATGGAGTGAGCGAGAGAGAAATACTTAGAAGATTTGTGACTAGGTGCCATGGTTGTAATTAGGTTGAACTTAAAACTGTTTGATAACTTTTGTCTCAGTTCGTTAGTAAAGAAATGTAGCTGTATAAGTATATATTCACATAGACAGAATTGAGCTTTGATTTTGTACGTGACGCGTTATCTAGTTGGTATTGTTGATCGAAGGTCCAAAGGGTTCACGGGCTTCCGTCCGGTCGGCTACTTGTAGCTTCATACCTAAAGCGCGGAGTGCGCCAGGCCTGGTGCAGGGTTAATTTTGGACCCCCCGCCAAATTATTTCACGTGATCCTATAACAACAGTACAACCAAATAATAAAAAAAACATATTTTTTTAAAATTTTGTTTCAACTCTTTTTTTTAAGAAAATTAAAATTATTGTCACCTAGCGCGCGGCCTATCGCGGTTATCAAAGCGCATGCGCGTGACCGCTATTAACCCCTTGCACCAATCACAGCGCGCCGTCGCTTTGACCGCGAGGGTGAGCGCACGCACCTAGAAATAAGGGATTTAAAAAGCAGCCAAAACATTGTATTTAAAAATAAAAAATATTTAAGTATTATTTTTACGTCAAATATATATTTTTTTTAACCCCATATTTACTTTTGGCGGGGGTCCAATATTAACCCTGTACACACATACATATATAATCACAACTATTATCCCCGAAGGGTTAATCAGAGACTAGGCAATGAGGACAGCAAAAGCAGTCCTCTGCCATAGTCCACTTTTCACCAAATAGCGACTGCACATGTGCTTAGCGTGACAGGTGGTGAGCCCATCGCCGCTCTATGTTGTTGGATGTATAGTCTTTAGTCCGTTAGTCGCCTATTGCGACACCCAAGGGAAGAGAGGGGGTGGTAGTATTCTTTCACCGCCACGCAACACGGTTTCCAATAATAATGATTTATATTTATATTAAAGAAAGACACTATTGTTAGCTGTTCTTGAATATCTCTCAAAAACAGTAAAATACTTGAGTGATACTAGATATCTACAAACATTCTTCAATTAGGATTAGGACTTTTATGCTGTTTCTTTATTTATTTTTGTAATCTCTTAGTTTATAAATGTAGCTTACGAGGGGCGTTCAAAATATTCTCGGTATTGATACGTTACAACCTCTTTTATATATATATTTGTTACTGGCCGCTAAGATTCATCCATTGACATTAAAAAAAAGTAAAATTGGAACCGAGATGTTCTTTTGTTTTTCTGCAATTGCCGAACAAACATGAACACCATGAGCGAATTAACAATTTTAACAAAATTAGAGCACCGATCCGTCATAAAATTCTTGACAAAACAGGGTAAAAATCAAAAAACCATAAAAGAGGAAATGGATTGTGTTTACCGTGAGTCTGCTCCTTCTTTATCTACTATTCAAAAATGGTCAAGCGAATTTAAGCGTGGAAGGGAGAGTATTGAAGATGACCCTAGACCTGGCCGGCCTGTAGTGGCTACCTCACAAGAAAATATTGATAAAGTGGAAAAACTTATATTGGAAGACGGCCGAGTGAAGGTAAAATCTATAGCTCAAGTAACCAATCTCTCTATTGGTACCGTACATGACATTATACATGACCATCTTAATATGTCAAAAGTAAGTGCAAGATGGGTTCCGCGAATGCAGACGCTTCTTCAAAAGGATATGCGTGTGGCTTGCTGTTCAGATTTTATCGACCTGTGTGGTGAAAATCCCGATGAGGTGCTGCAAAAAATAGTTACTGGAGATGAAACCTGGGTTTATCATTATGACCCAGAGAGCAAACAGGAGTCCATGCAGTGGCACATTAAGGGTTCAGCTCATCCCAAGAAGTTCAAGGTAATCCCGTCAGCTGGCAAGGTCATGGCCACAATATTTTGGGATTGTGAAGGAGTTTTGCTTATCGATTATAAAGAAAAAGGTGTAAATATCACAGGGCAGTACTACGCTAACGTTATACGTCAATTAAGAGATGCGATCAAAGAAAAGAGGCGAGGAAAGTTAACCAAAGGTGTTCTGCTTCTGCATGACAACGCCCCTGTCCATACTGCTCATATTGCCAAGGCAGCTATTGTTGAATGTGGGTTTGAAACTGTTACTCATCCACCCTATAGTCCGGACTTAGCCCCAAGCGACTTCTTTTTGTTCCCCAATCTTAAAAAGGATCTGCGTGGAAATAAATTTTCTGACGATGAAGCGTTGAAGACGGCCGTGGAGGAGCATTTTTACACCAAAGATAAAAAATATTTTTATGAGGGATTAAAAAAAATAATTGATCGATCTTATACGTGTATGAACATAGGGGGGGAGTATATTGAAAAATAAAAATATCAAACTTTTCGTACTTGTTTGTTTTTATCCACATACCGAGAATATTTTGAACGCCCCTCGTACTTCAATAATCGTTCAGTAGTTTAAAAATATTTCGCCTTGAAGCTTGTATGGGAAACTGAAATGGGTAAACAATCGCTCTTCTAGTTAGTGGAGCGCTTGCGTACGGACTGCGCGAGCGCCCTCTGGCGTTGCGTACGCGCCGTGTGCTTGGCGTCGCGCGCTGCGTGCGCGTGCGCCGCGACTGCGGGCGAGCGGGGGGATCCTGCACCGTTGGCGCATACTACGTTAGCCCAGCTGTGGGCTGCTTGCGTGGATAAGGTGTATCAGCAGGTTGGTTGGTAGTTTATTTAAGGCACGATGCCGTAATGGGCGATTTTCCGAGATCAAAAAAAAAAAAGAAATTGATTCGTAAATGACTTCATAGATGGCGCTTAGCATAGATTAGTATGGCGCATGGTAAAAGGCGGGTTCATGAAGAGCACGTGTATGGCTGCGTAATATTTATTCTATTCCAAAAAGGAAATAGGTTCTGGATGTCCTGAATATAAATAGGTAAGGACTTACTATTTTTTTTATTCTTTTGGTAGACAAGTAAAAGTGTAGAATTTATTAC
Organism: Scoparia ambigualis; assembly: GCA_963921215.1. Classification (NCBI taxonomy): domain Eukaryota; kingdom Metazoa; phylum Arthropoda; class Insecta; order Lepidoptera; family Crambidae; genus Scoparia; species Scoparia ambigualis. Next base: position 21,961,375 of record OY992523.1, read on the forward strand.
AGCCCTTAGGTAGGTACGGCTTTTATAAAACGACATCTATCGGGTGTTTTTGAACTAATTTTTACTTTTTAATTTGGGCTGTCCGAAAATCGCCCATTACGGCATTATAGTACAAAGTGTATAGAGTGCCACAAGCGGAAATATGAAAATCAAGAAATTAGTTCTGAAATACGTGTTGTCCAATTGTCGAACGTGCACTTAGACGCCGTTGCGACCTCTTCTAATCTAAGTCATGTCATGCTCAGTGTGATGTATAGATGCTCCCTTAGACGTTCGGTATCTCAATCGGTTCGGGAACCGTAACATTTTTTTATTTGCCATAATGTTCAGAAGACGTAATATTCAAAAGATAATTTTGTATGGAGTTAGATTTCTGTTGTTTAATAAAAAAAAACCTCTAAATTACAATTCTAACGTATCACGTGACCTGCAGGAGAAAAGCAGCTAGTATTTCTGTTGTCTAATAAAATAATTACGGCAGATTAGGCGGCGTCAGTATTATACCGCAAAACTTACGGTTCCCGAACCGATTGAGATAGAGTGCACTGTATACACTTCATTAATTTAATGAGATTAAAAAATTACTGAGTTAAAATTTTTTTTAAAGTGATAGTTTTATTAATGGGACGGCAAGACTTTTATCAAAAAACTATTAAGTTAACACAGTACCCGAGTTCAAATTCGGTCCGGTTACTTTAGTGAATGTGGAGTGATCCGCTTTTCACTAACTTATATAAAATATTTTGATGGTCAAAGACACAATCTCGCCGTTGAACATTTGGAACACGTATGTTAATAATGTTAAATGTAATTGTTACACTTATTATCGTCTTATTGTTATTGGATAATTTACAAATTAAAAGTTGATTTTGAGAAAAAAAAACTTTTTTTTTAATTTCTTAAAGTTATCATTTAATTTTGCATACTTTGCTAATTTTCGTTCAATCATTTATGCATATTTGCATGCATATAACTAGCTTATTATGTTGCATAATAATCCAGTCAATGTAATGACTATCTATAATTTTTTTAAATAAATGTGTTATTATTATGACAGACATTAATAATTATTCAGGAAATATTTTTTTTTCGTATCATTATAAATGCATTTAACTAGCTTTTTATGTTGCATATAATCCAGTCACTGTGATGACGACCTATAATTTTTTTTTACAAAATGTGTCATTATTTTGACATACGTATTAATAATTATTCAGGAAATAAAAAAATATCTTATCTAAACTAAATAATAAATAACAAAAAGAAAGATCTCTCTTCCTCTCTCCTACTAAGCTATGCTTTGCCCGACAGGGTCCATAATTGATCCCATTGTAAAAACCTACCATCTTATTTGTAAACATTATGGATTGCAATTGAGCATTGAGTATACAGGGTGGAAAAGAAGACCGTGGTTGGAGGAAAAGTACCCTTAATATTGATGATGGCAAATTTTACTGAATGGAAATATTCCTTTATTTTCAAAAATAATTAAAACTGCATTTAAAGATTTTTGAAAAATCACCTGCTTGAGCCAGGAATCGAACCGGTGAAATGTAAAATAAAAACATCTTTTCTTGGTCTTTTTTTTAATGTAAGATACTATGTTGTTTAAAAGAAATTGATCCGTATGAATGACTCTTTTGGTTGGTATCATAAAATATAGGATGTTTTATTTCACATTTCACCGGTTCAAATCCACGTTCGAGGAGGTGATTTTTCAAAAATCTTTCAATGCACTTTTAATTATTTTTGAAAATAATTCCTTTTTAGTAAAATTTGCCATCACCAATATTAAGGGTACGTTTCCTCCAACCATGGTCTTTTATTCCACACTGTATCACCGCCCACCCATCCCTAGGACGACCACGGCCCCGTGCGCACCATCAAGCACGCTCTGGCGGCGGCGGCGGCGGACATTGGCAAGTTAGCCGCCTTCGCTCACGACAGGGAATACGATATGATGTCGCTCACTAACGTGCAAACTGACAAGGTGAGGGTTATATCTATTCTTATTCCAGATCTGGACATGGGCGTTACCACCATCTTTAAAAATGTGGACTAAAGGACTCGCCAGCGTGTGAATGTGGAGCCCCGGACTAGACACTGTGCCACATTATAGAGGACTGCCCACTGTACTGTCTCCCTGGTGGCCTGAGAGAACTCCACCAACTGATGCCTGCAGCCAAAGATTGCTGATAAGGCGCTCTTTTCCCGTTTTTAACAATTTCGATTGATTGTACCGCCACCAATATAAAACATACAGTTCTAAAATTTATATACACCGAGATTTTTCATTGGTTTTGGAGCCGAAACCGTTAGAATACAAAAAAAGTGTTGTACCTATTTAAGAAATAATAATCGCTTTACGAGCAAAGATAAAAAAGTTGTAAAAGTGACTTTTTGTCGCAAACACATAGTAACGTTCTAGTTCATATAGTAAGACGGGGCGTTTGAAGCGCCTCGGTCGTTGACTTTTATTAGATCGTCCCGTACTAAGGGTTTGTCAATTTTTTATTGATATTTTTTTAATGTTTTTTTTATGCTCATATTTTTAGTTTTACAAGCTAAATAGCTTCTACTGATGATAAACATAAACAGGGTTTCGGCTCCAAAACCAATGAAAAATCTCGGTGTAAAATATATTTGAACATATTATCTAATGACTCTTAAAGACAGAAACATGATTGGTAATACTTCACTCGATAGAAAAAAAGTTCAAAGATAGCTCTGTCAACATATAAAAAGAGCTGTAAGTCACACATTGTACATTAATAAATAACAATAGAAGATACTTTTCAATGTCTAGTGAATGCAAAAAGCACATATTTCAAATTTCACTTGTTTTTTCCTATATAGACAAAAACCTGTAAAACGCACCTATTCGCACCGTTTCGCTGATATATCTGTCCCGTACATTCGTACCGTCGGCGTCGTCGTCGAGAGAGCGAGAGAGAAGCGCTCGGAATGGTTACCTATCGAAATTTGCCTGTACGAATTTTATTTGGCCGAAAACGTTTTGTAATTTTTTGTTTTTCATAATTTTCTTTTTACCGAAAACACAATTTACAAAGTTTTGAAATGCCGATTATAGATTGTTTTTTTTTTCAAAATCTCTATATTTTTAAATCCCACTCAACGTTTGGCCGAAGCTATTATTCATTTTTCAGAAACACGTTTCCAATATTATTAAAATACAACATTTCAAATAATTTAAATCCATAATATCATCGAACAACTTGTAATCGTAGTAATCGTAGTAATAGTAAATAAGTCTAGATATTAAATTTATTGTAAAGAAAACATCTTCCAAAAGAAAAAAAGTAGTTTTGATAATCGGCTAATAGTTTTTCTGGAAAATGAAACGTATGTATGATAAGTTTATGGATTAACAAAATTATGTAAAAGCAACGATCTGGTATTTAAAACTTCGTCATACCGTTTTCGAACAATTGAAATTCGTACAGGAAAGTTTCGAATTTATGATAGGTTACCGCTCGGAATACCTTGTCTTAAACTTTATAATTAAGGTTTAGGACGCCGCAGTTTTGCCATTCGATATGATGATGATATCTATATTATTCGTAATATTTATTATTTGCGTTAAATCTGTATTAATCAAAATCAGTTGCCGCGAATGTTTGTACGCGCATCACTTTAGAACGGGTGCAGCCGTTCTATTTGGCTAATTCTTTTTTTTGTGTTTGTAATAATTGTCAGGGCAAGGTATGTATGAAATCACATTATCTAAAGAGATTTCAAAAAACATTATGAACCCATAATTGGCTATTTGACAGTTGTAACAATAAAATATGAAATATGTCGGATATGGTAGTTTATAATTTAACGATAACTATCCAATAGTTTTTTTTTATTTAGATAGTTTGTAAATATTTTGTTTAACAAAATAAATTTGCGATTTTTTTATCTGTGGATTACAAGACCCGAAACACGGGCGGCCATGATTGAGCTTCGTGTGCCGTCACATAATTGTTTGTTTATTGAAGTGTGACGTCACAGGGCAAAATGTTTCGTGACCAACCGTTTTCTCGCGAAATTTGAAAATAATGTAGAAAAATGATGTTCTTTTCTCAATAAATAAAGGTTTGCGAGAAAAAAAATATTGTACGAGGTATAAAATATGCGTTTGTAATTTTTAAACTACTTCTACCGAGAACTGTCAATTAGCCAATTAGCAACAATCGCATAATTAGGTACCTAAATAAAAATAAGAAATTAGTTTTACACCAGCATTAAATGGAAATGAATAATCATCATTATCATTATTTATTATCATTACATATTGTAAAATAAAGACGCCGTTTTCCTGTGTCTGTGGCTCCGTTTTTAAGGGGGTAAATAAAGGGGGGTAAGTTTGCCCTTAAAGAGGGTAAAAAATGAGGGGGTGAATTTGTATGAAACTCTGTTAGTTTTCAAGCTAAATCGATAAAAATTGGTATTTAGCTATTTCGTAAGAAATTAAGAATGACTCATATCACGAGTTTTGAAAATTCAACCTCAAAGGGGGTGAAAAAGGGTGGCAATCATCGTATGGTCCATTTTTAATTGACTTTAAACTTTTGCTATAAAAGTATTCGATTCATTATATCAAATAATATTGACACGTGGCATTGCAACTCATGCCGGATACTGCTAGTACGCTAATATTTTAATCCCAACTTTCTATCCCAGCCTATCCCACCGGTGGTGATCCGCGCGCAGCTGGTGAAGAAGCAGCTGGACGAGACCAAGACGCTCACCATCAAGCTGGAAAACAAGGAGGCGGACATTAAAGAGCTTAGGAAGGCTCTCAAGGTAAGGACGATGTGTCAAAGTCAAATAATTTATTTACAATAAGGCTCTACACTACATGACATAATGACGTCAAAATCTAATAAAATCACAGTTAACCAACATTTTGTTAAATCTTAACTACTAATCTAACTGTTTGTGGTTGAGCGGGGGTTGTTGGTGGAATATGTGAAATTATAAAAATGTTTATGTAACTAAGTAATTATATTGATGTTCTACAATGTTAAATAATGCTAGTGTTTACAAGTAGGTAAAACGACCGTCGTCGTAGCGCGGAAATGTACATACTTTCTAACTTCTAAACTATGTCAAACGATGCAAGCGCATCGGCGGGCTGTGACGTCAAACACAAAACAAATCAAATCAAATCAAAATATCTTTATTCAGTAAGCTTAAAATAAGCATTTTTAATCGTCTTAATTTATTTTTTTATGGATGGATGGATAGGCACAGGAAACACCCATTCAGGAAGTCTTTTAGCTGTGGAGAAGAACGGGCACAAGAAACTCCACAGCTTTATATTAATATAGAAGTAACGACATTTACAAAACAAATACGTCACAGTGTTTGGTGCATGAACCTATTACCCAAACAGGACGGGCACTGACCTCCAAAAAGTGAAGGGAACAGGGAAGTCAAACTAGGGAATTACATCTCTTTCTACCTATGGTAACCAAAATACATAACGTCAAACCAACGTCATATGCAAACATAAGTGTTACCAATGTATCATTTAAAATACTCCCAGAGGATTTTGGTATCTAACTAACAATCAATTATTATCATTGATTTATTCGTATTATGTATTAAAAAATAATAATGAATTATTTCCAAAATAAACTAAACGATGACACTGAGAAATCATGTTGATATTTTGGGCAAAATAGATAATTCTTCTAAAATGCTAAGCTACCATCACGAAACTATTTTTATAGTGGAAATTGTGCGAGCGGGATACAATTCTCCAGTTTGATAGCTCTCGCTCATCACGGTTTCTCTACTACGTTTTACCACGGGACTTATTTCAAAGAAATTGAGTTTATTTTTCTTTAGCAAAATTTAGCAAGTGCTCCGTCCTGTTTGGGTAATAGGTCCATGATTTGGTGCTATTGCACCGAACACCTTGCCGAGGGTAAAAGATGACAGAAAGATTAAAATAAGAATGAACTTTGAAATAGTTACACACGATAAAAAGGAATGTTTAAGGAAAAAATCACTAACTAATTAATATACCTACTTAACTAATCTAAGAGAGCCTTCGACTGAGAAGAAGCTGGCAAGAAACTCAGGAGGCCTTTCCGGTCGACAACTTTAAGCCGATATTCGCTTGCATGCGCACGCTACTGTAATAAAATTATTGTACGCGCGGACGGAATGAAGTGCAAGCGAATATCGCCGAAAAGTGGCCGACCGGGAAGTTTCTTGATTGTAGTATTTTTAAACGCTTTTATTAGGTCGACCTGTATGTAACAACTATGTAATGGAATCTAAGGTAACAAATTTAACCATCTTCCAAGGGTCGTAGCGTAATAAAAATTGGCAGCTGTATGTAGTTCTGATGACAATACAATAATATGGTCTATGTGTGGTATGATCTGATGATGGAGCCGGAAGATATGAACTGGAACTTCATGATGGAAAATCGTATCATAGCTGTTTTGGATTTTTTTTATTTTTGGACGCCCCACGCCCCACAATCAAATATTATAATTAAAAGCACATAGTTTACACTTCAGCCCAGAAATAGAGACAACTTGTACGATCCATAATTATTTTTTTGTTTTTACGTGCATTTATATATAAAAGCGTGTTTTTCTAGTGTTTTTTAAACTATTAATTAATATTAAATAATAATTTGGTGCGGTTAGCACATTCAACCAGTGTCAAGTAAAAGAAATAATAGCAAACAATAGTAGATGATAGGATTTGGGCATCAACTCGTCACACCAAAATTTTGGTTCTAACCGGTCATACCGCCAAAAGCAGTATTATTTGTTTCAACCCGTCACAAGTTGATTTATTTCTATTAGGACACTTTGTAATTTTGTAGCTACTGGTCACTGCAAACCTGTTCCTATTCGTCCTCCCGTCAAACAGTTTTAACTGGTCACAAGGAGGATACCTAACAAATTTCACTACCCGCCAAACGTGTGGTACAACAAAATTTTGGTACAAACACCACATAATAAATAAAATATGCCGAGTATTTACTAATAATGTATTTATTTTAAACTTTATTTTAAACTTTCTACTTTTGTGACCAGTTAGAACTGTTTGACTGGATGACGAATAGGAACAGATTTGTCGTGTGACCAGTACCTATCCACAAAATTACAATGTGTCCTAATTAAAATAAATCAACTTGTGACGGGTTGAAACAAATAATACTGCTTTTGGCGGTATGACCGGTTAGAATAAAGTTTTGGTGTGACGAGTTGATGCCCAAATCGATGATAGTAAGTGGTAATATGAATGTTTAATGAATATATAATCACGACCATTATCCCCGAAGGGTTAGTCAGAGACTAGGCAATGAGGACCGCATAAGCAGTCCTCTACCACAGTTCAATTTTTACCAAATAGTCACTGCACATGTGCTCAGTGTGACAGGTGGTGAGCCTTCCGCTCTATGCTGTTGGATGTATCTGCAGTCCTTAGTCCATTAGTCCGGTTTTAAAAGAAATATATTTAAACTAAAAGTATGTTTGCTCCCCCCTACAGGCGAAACAAGAGGAGCTATCCGAAATGCAGATCCGTCGCGAGTTAGGCGAACGCAAACTCACCGCTGCAGCTCAAGACGCGGATGTAAGGGCGCAGCAGCTGCAGCGGCGGCTGGACGACGCGCTCAACCAGCTCAAGAGGTAGCATACATACAACATACAAAGCCACGACTATTGTTTAGTAATATTTAGTTACATTTATCCATCCTTCTTTTACTTGTTTATTTTACACAATGGACACCGTCCACTTTATATAGGTCCTTGGGCCTCTCATATGAACAGTTAAATATTTTAATGTTATTGATTGTTTTAAATAGCTTATATTATGTAGGAAACATAAATAAATGAAGTTTTGTATCAGGTTGGTTAAATAATACAACATAGGTTATAAACCCAAGAACACAAACAGTACAAACGAAACGAGCGGCAATGAATGACATTGGGCAGTAGGATGACAGATCACAGATTTAACATAATAGTGTTGCTAGATTATAAAAATAACTTATTTCGAGACACTCATATTTATTATTTTTTATTAATACGTTTGACCTCATAGGAATTAAAGACGTAAAAAGTAATAAAAGTAAATAATCTAACAAGTAGCTATTATTTTAAAACCAGGATTTACATTTTCAATCGCTTTTTACAACTTGGCTCAATTATTAAATCCCTTGGCAACACACAGTTGAGTCATAGATGACCGCGCCTTTTAAAGGAATTCAATTAACAATCGGGTAAAATTCATTTTTATTAAAATTTATTTTGATACTCCCAAATAGTGATCGATAATCAATAAATATTTTTACAAAACTAGTTGTAAATTACTTAGTTCACAATATGATTGTTCAGGGGGGTGGGCCCATATTGGATGTTGTCCTTTGTACGTATGTTCATCAATATATCATATCTAATTATTTTCTGTTCTTTTACGTGAACTCCTTAAGACTCTGTTAGAATATAAGCGCTGCTTCGTCACTCTGCCCAACTTTGAGGGGCGTGGCAGCATATTGCTGAGTAAGGGTCCTTGTTGGCCTCTAACTACCTGTTTTTTTTCGGATATATTTTTTTTGTTTAATTTTTTATAATTTACCATAATGTACTGTTGTTATTTTGTTTATAAATTGCTGTTATAATGTGCTGTATTGTGTGAATCTTTGTGTCCAAGAATCCCATACTATTGTCGTCAGCTGATTGGACAGCTTTGTATAGGGAGGTCGAAATTTTTCTGCCATTTTTGCACATATGTTTTTTGGGAAAAGTTGTTCAGTTTCATGGTTCGAACTCACCCTTAATTTCTTTTAAACGAATCAAAGTTATTTTATATATATATGTGTTATTTTACAGAAAAGAGAAGGAGTTCGAAGAGACGATGGACCATCTGCAGCAAGACATCGATTCGCTGGAGACGGAGCGCATAACGCTGCGCGACAAATTGAAGCTGTACGCCAAACGAGGCGGATCACATCACGGTAAGATCACACACGCGCTTACACTAATTACAGTGCATTTACTTACAGACATTTCAGACAACACAGAGATTAATAATGATGAATTGTGAAGTGATAAAAAGTGCATGAAATCAATTTTTAATGTAGAGTAAAGACTTTTATTCAAGTCAGCTCATTGAAACAGTTTTGAATTGCTATGATGTCAAAAATAAAAAAAATTTTTTTAGATATTTAACCGCTATTCGTTTTCTAGATTTGATGCTGCTAAGTAAGTTTGGTTTGAAACTGCGTGTGTGTGTGTGTGTTTTGATAACACGCGAGCTAAGATGGGCTAGTCATAAAGTATTTTTGAAATACAAAAATAGTGCTTCAATGATCCATTTCTTTGTTAAAAAAAGTTGTTTACTCATTTTTTATATCAAGAGATACTACTGAGTTATACTATTCATTAAATTATATATAACTTGTAACATAATAAGAATAAAAATAACGTAATATTCCGTTGCATATGATGTCATTTGACAATTGAGTAAATTATATTGGCTCGGATAACAAATAAAGATTTTTTTCATTAATCCGTTCGAAATAAAGTTATAATAATCTAAAAATATTACTGAATGTATAATATAAATGCAGTTATTTAAAACAAAACGGTGACGTCCGACTCTTGCTGGTCCAATCACACTGCGTGAAATAGTTTTAACTTGAGAATTGGTGTTTTATCTTTTTAAATTTAATTTAAATGAGTGTGGAGTTTGTATATTAATGAGTTTGTATGCGCGCGCAGCTGTGTCGCCGGCGCCGGCCGTTCGAGACTATTCACGTGAGACGCTTTCTGTAATGATTGCATGGTACTAACTGACCGTGATATTAAAATGTAAAGAGACAAAATGTAATACTACAAACTAACGTACAAAAAAAACCAAGGAAATTATTAAGCATAAAAAAGGTTTCTTATTTACGTGAATTATCACCTAGTTAGTATCTTTGACTGTTACAATGGAGAGGTTGAAAATTAATACAAAAAAAAATAGTATCCTGGTCAGCTAGTAAAGGAAAGCGGTCTGATATAAAATGCTTTGTACATCAAAAGTATGTTTTATACTTTCACAATGATATAGTATAATTGTTAATACGTGCGAGTCTCTCGTCAGATCGCTTTTCCTGATAATGTCATCAATAATCACAGCATGCCTTCTCTTAAAACCCCTTTTTTCGTTTAAAGCGAAAAATATTTGAACTATTATAGCATACCAAAAGTCATAATAAACAATTATGAGTAATGGTGGTTGCAGCAATATATATAGAATTATCTTGAACGTAGTTATAATGTGATGAGGTGAAAGTCTTTCCTTACATCAAGATCTGTTAAAATGTAGAAGCAATACCATAATGTACACGATGAATTTTAATCAGCAAACAGGAACTTTTTAATTAAACTCTATAAATCCCAGCCCCTAACAGCAAAATGCAAGCAATATACTACTACGTAATCTTGTGACAGACTAAACCGTCTTATCTACCTGTGACCACGGACTCTGCAAAGGGTTCGAAACGATATATAAGATGAACGCAAGCATAACCTATTAATTGGCGTAAGTAATCAGGGCTTAATTTTTTGATATGTCATTTATTGGCAGTTTTTTCTTTACAGTGGTAGAAAGTCTCTTAAACAACATACAATAAAAATTATCTCCTTAATCAACGATCAAAGTTCATCGTGTATAAATGAGTTTTTTTGTTTTTCCTTTTAACAACATTTGATTTTTAATTTAAATTGTAATAAATTCGTATGTATTATTAAAGATGACGGTAATGTTTTTAACACTGTAGCGGCCCCGTCTCCAGTAGCCGCACTCAAACAAATCATTAGTAAGAGGATACAATCATGCTCACTATATGTTTTTTAAATATTCTAAGTGTTTAATTTGTCATGGTCACTGACATTAGAATAATTATTAACGGGATTGGTATAATGCTTTTTGAATTCGAGTGAATAGTGACTTTGGAAACGGTGGTAAGAGAATTGAGCGAAAAAATAACGATCAAAACGGATGGTAGACTGATTCGACCGCTTTTTTACATCTACCCGCCCACAGTATCTTCAGTACATTCGTAATTTTGACGTGCAGCTTATATTGAACGAATATTATCAGATTTTTTAAAATAAAACTCAAATGATTATCCCGCTAACAATTATTCTAAGTGTTGTCGATGTTGCATGATAAAATTATTGTAATCAATGTCATATTGTTTTATAATTTTACTTTGCATCCATATATTTAAAATAATAATTATTTGGTATATTATATTATTTTTTTAGTTAGTAATAGAATTTTTTACGTAATATTTTACTAAATTGTACTGAACCTTGAAGACTTAAAGACTATGAACAATATATACGGTAAAAGTACCTAGGATCAACAGAAAAAATTTAGCTTAGCAATACAATTTTTTTTGTGTAGTAGGAGGGGTTTAAAAGAGAGGCAAAGTAATTAACCAAAATGTGAACATTAATCGATTCAGCTTCTCTTACAGACACGGAGAGGAACTAACTACGTTATTTATCATTAACTTTATTTTATTTTATTAATTTCGGCAATAATGTGCATGACTGTACATAGCAGTGACGTCATGTGATTAACTCTGTTTACATGTAAAAGAACGTAAATGAAGTACGTAGCTTCATCAGTAGAGTCCTTTAATTATTTAATTGAGGTTCTATTGTTTATTTAAACTTCTTCACTTGTGCAAATAAATATGACACGTAAGTGGAAGGCTTAAATTATTCTTCATAGTAGGACCTTAGAAGGATTCTACAAATAACAAAAATAAAACTGATTTTAATCCTTGAAAATTTTTCCTCGAAACCGATAAATAGATTGTGATTTCACGAAATGGTTCTTTTGTGTGTAAATAGCTGCTTTAACATAGTTAATAATTATTTTTTGGAAGAAACTAACTATGTGGTAACTAGAGGCATGGCATATCTCTATTCCATAACGTTGACGGTTACTTACTGTCGTTATTCAATTCACAGACTAATATATCTTTACAGTACATTTCGAAACATGTTTCTTCCTCAAAATATTGAAAAGTCATCCTTAATACAATAATAATAAGGTTGCTGTTTCAATTTTGTTAATATTTAACTCATTTGTACAAAAACTGAAGCGACTGCTTGTTCTGTGTTGTGTATGTCGTTAATATTGTGTTGGTGGTTAGAGCAATCGATTCTGGTTCGAACCGGTTCTTGTGTTACTTACTGGTAACTTTATTACATTAGATGCTAAATAATCATTTACGTTAATTGAATAGAACAACCCGAGTGGCCCTTTAAATACAATGATAGTAGTTCGAACAGAATCGGTGGCAGTGTACAGACGAGTTCAGTAATTGTGTACCTGATACGTTAGCCCTATTTGTGTAGACGCCAGCTGTTCGACCTACCACAAAATATCAAAGGAGATGTTTAATTTTAGGCCAAGACCATGCTACTAAAAAAATATAATAAAATACATGTATTTAGTTGAAATAAGTAATATTCCGATATGCTTAAGTATCGTTTTTGCGTAAGAAAAAAACATAATTTTGATATGATGAAGTGCATAAGTACTTTTTGTTTTGACAGCTACTTGACATTCACAGAATACCGCCTGCCATCACGAAACTTGCTATATTTTGTTATTTCAAAGGAAGTGTATACAGTGCCACAAGCGCCGCCCTCTCCTTTGTTCTCCCGGACTAAACGTGCTGGTCTTAGGAACCACCATGATACTGTGCAGAATATCAGCACACGTACCAAAAAATTTGGCAAGTCGTTCCTCTGTAAGACCATTTGGCTTTGGAATTCTCTGCGCCGGCAGAGTGTGTTTGTGCTTCCCAGCTCCTATAATCCCGGGTCTTTTAAACGGGGCGTGAAACGGCATTTATGCAGGCCGTCATGAATGGGTGCGCTTGTTACCGTGCTTGTTGCACGGTGAGGAGCGCTTTTATTATTTTGGACTGCATCGGCTGCTTACCATCAGGCAAGATGTAGTCACTATGACGTGTCACATAAAAAAAGCGTTACTGTATTACAATCGGTTCGGGAACCGTAAGTTTTGCGGTATAATAGTTACTGCCGTAAAGTCTTTTTATTAGACAACAGAAATACTAGCTGCCTTACTTCTGTAGGTCACGTGATACTTAGAAATTTAAGACAATCAAGAAGCGCAGCGTAGCGATTGTCTTGAATTTCGAGGTTATTTTTTTTATTACACAACAGAAATCTAACTCCATACAAAAATATCTTTTGAATATTATGTCTTCTGAACATTATGGCAAATAAAAAATATGTTACGGTTCCCGAACCGATTGAGATACAATGCCGCTTGTGGCACTATACACTGCCTACACTTTGTACTAGGATGCCTTAATTACGGCATCGTAACCGATCGTGCTAGAATGCCGCTTGTGGCACTCTATCCACAGCCTATTTCAAATATGTCTTACGTACAAACTATTCATTTATTTGAAGAAAATCATTTCGAATAAGCTTATACTATGCGTTAGCTATCTTTAAATATTGTGTACAAGGTGTTGGCCATTTCTCCATGCAAAATTAAACATCTCCTTTCTTCAATAAATTGTGAACTTTGTAACAAGAGGTATAAGAATCAATATGGATTGGAGAAATTTGACAGTGTTATATAAGGTGACTGCTAGAAACCGCAAGAAACTTCAAGGGCTGGTCAGGTCAAGTGTTTTAAACATGACAAAAATTACAAAAATAAATTCGTGTTTTTTTCAAGATCATAATTCATATTCAATAGCAATATCATAAGAAAAATAAAATGAAAACAATTAAAAATAACGAATAATTACAACGCGCGGGCGACGGGTTGACCCGTACGCGTCAGTACCTACGTTGACGGGCAATGGCCGGCCGGCCGTTGCCCGCGCGTTGTAATTAATAAATTAAAATTAATAAATTTAAAATAAATTAGATACTCAAAGACTACCAATCAAAATAAAATTTACAAAACGAATTATTTAATTAAAAATGAAAAAAAAACACAAAATCCTTTTTTTGTCATTTATGCCATTAATGTTTTATATTTTAGCGTTTTATTAACGCTTAAATATACTTAAGAAAAATTTTAAACACTGAAAAAAGACGACAACCTCAGGCGGGAGTCGAACCACGCACCTTCCGCATTCCGGGCGGCTGCCTTAACCACTTGGCTACCGAGGTCTGGCTTTCAACCGTCGAAATTTGTCAGTGCTTGATGCTTATGTGTTTAGTCAACATTGCTTCATCAAATCTTAGAAGTTTTCACCTCTGAGATCCGCAAGAAATATTTTTACAAATATTTGAAACATTCGGTTAAGATGAAGCTGCGTTTATAGATTAATGTTTTATATTTTAGCGTTTTATTAACGCTTAAATATACTTCAGTAAAATTTTAAACACTGAAAAAAGACGACAACCTCAGGCGGGAATCGAACCACGCACCTTCCGCATTCCGGGCGGCTGCCTTAACCACTTGGCTACCGAAGTCTGGCTTTCAACCGTCGAAATTTGTCAGTGCTTGATGCTTATGTTTTTGCCGTGTTTAAAACACTTGACCTGACCAGCCCTTGAAGTTTCTTGCGGTTTCTAGCAGTCGCCTTATATAGGTTGCTTGCAAGCGTGTACACTTTATAGTAATGGTACAAGTATTGAGTTCGTCTTTTCTATTTTGCGTGTATACGTCACCAACGCTCGCATTGTGATGTGCAGAGGATACGCCAGTGAAGGTGGTGCCGGGAGTGGTGGCCGGCGAGGTGAACGAGGCTCTGCAGCATCAGCTCAAGGTGCTTAGCTGGTGAGTTGGTGTTAAATCTTCTATATCATCATCATCATTTTTACGACCTCCTTGGTCGAGTGGTTTGTACACCGGTTTTTTTATGGTGTCGCCATCTCTGAGGTCCCGGGTTCGATCCCCGGTCGGGTCAATTTAGAAACTATTGTTTTTCTAAATTGTCTCGTGTCTGGGTGTTTTCTATGTATAATAAGTATGTATTTAAGTATTTTAAGTATGTTTATCCGTTGTCGAGTAACCATTTTAACGAGTTTCATAATGAAGCTTCTCTTGGGCTAAATAATTAGTATGAGTGTAGGAAAGCTTATTATTATAAGCTTATTATCATTAAGGATCTCGATGGCGCAGCGGCTAGCGCGATCGACTTGCGATCTTGCTCGCTAAGCAACTTCCGCAATGCCGGGTCGCTGGATGGGTGACCAAATTTAGAGACATCTTTAGCTCCTCCGTGCTTTGGAAGGCACGTTAAACCGTTGGTCCCGGTTGTTGTCGTGAGATGACAGTCGTTAAAACCCACCAACCCGCACTGGGCCAGCGCGGTGGGTTATGGCTCAATATCCCCACGTGCTATTGTCCACGTGGGAGGCCTGTGCCCAGCAGTGGGACGTTTATAGGCTGATGATGATGTGATGATGATAGTTTTTAAAAATTATCCTATCGTTTCGAACCCTTTACAGGGTCCGTGGTCACAGGGAGACTGAGGCGTTGGTCGTCTCATAGTAGAAGTTATTTGCTTACCGTCAATCATTTTTATATTTAACCGGGTGCGTTCAGGTTTACACAATACGAGCTAACAATCTCCCTGTCACCACGCACCCTGTAAAGATAATATAAAAAACTATGTATTAGTAAATTAAACGCGAGTTAATCCGTAAAAAGTGTTTTATTTCAATACTAAATGTGTGTATGATGAATAGGACGGTGGAGCGCGAACGAGCAGCCCGCGTGGCGGCTTGCAGGCGTGCGGAACGCGCCACCATACGGAGCCTCCGCCCTTTGGAGCACCCGTCCGCCAAGGAAGCCCTGGCCAGAAGGAGGGCGGCGGCCGAACTAGAGCGAGATCTGGCGACGCTGCACACGGTGAGTTTATTTGTTAGATCACCGACAAGATAGACAGTCCCGTAGGCCTACAGCTAGCATGCGTAACAAGAGCAAAATACATAATTTTTTTGTACTAAAAAAAAAAAAAATTAACTACAACAATTTATATACCTCCTCGTCCAAGACACTTAATGCTATCATTCTGTATATTTTTTAGATTTTAACTACCTCCGTTGAATAATACTTTATTTTTAAAAATTTTTGTATGTTTCTGAACGAAAGTTCCGGTTTTTTAATGTTAACGAATGCAGGGTAATTAAGTAGGTAAGTCTATGAGGTCTATGGTAATGTAGAAACGATATCGTTGTCACAGTTATCTTTTTCGCACATAAAGTATTTAGCAACGATACACACAACTTAACTAACACAACGAAAGCGCGGCCGGGAATCGTCCGGCGGCTGACAGTTTGACATCTGTCTACGATGCGTATTGACATATAAAACGTCAAACAAGCGTCACTTTTTTATTTTTAATAACGTAAAGTGTCACAATCCGAATATAATGTTGCCATTTTCGAGTAAAAATCAATGTTGATTTTTAATTTATACAAAAAAAACCGAGGTCTTTAAATTAATAATACGATCACAAATATGCTAGTAATAATATATTCTTCAAGTATTTATATAATTCATTGGCGTCAAGTTAAAAGACTTTGGAATTTAATACCAAACCCCATAGTTAAAAAATTATGTCCTTTTCTCGACCCGTTTTCTCGTGTTATGTCTATACACGATATGTCAAAAATAGACATAATAGTAGTTTTTGCTTGTCTGTGGTATTTTTGTCTACAAACCCTAACATGCAACATAATTTTATCGAGTTTTGACAACTGTAACTGAGATAGTTTGTCGTTCCCGCCATCGAAGGAAGAGAGATTTTTATAAGAAGGAGGCAAACTAGCAGGCGGGTCACCTGATGGAGAGCAATCACCGCCGCCCATGGACACCCGCAAAACCAGAGGAGTCGTAGATGCGTTGCCGAACTTTAAGAAAGGAATAGGGTTGAGGAAGGAATAGGAATTGTGAGGGGGGGGGAGGGGACTTTGGAACTCTCACTGGCCGGACGAAACACAACAGCACCAAGTGCCATTATTTTACGCCGGGTATTCGTGAGAGGGTGGTATTACGCCGGGCGAGCCGGCCCAATGCGTGTGGCTCTACCGCTCAGTCAGTGTTACTCATTTAGCACCACCCAGGGGTCACGTGTAGGGTCTCAAGGGTGAACCTACGGACGCGAGTGACTTTAACCCCCGAATAAATATCGTGCGCGTCATAATTGTTGCGGATGCTAGGCCTGCTGAAGAATAACGTCATATCTGCAAGGTAGTTTTATCGCAGATATGACGTTATTCTTTGTAACCGTCGAGATATACATTATGGCCTGCGTCCCCTGGAGCACCCGTCCGCCAAGGAAGCCCTGGCGAGAAAGAGGGCGGCGGCCGAACGGGACCTGGCGACGCTGCATAAGAAGCTTCAATTTTGGCGTTTAGAGCAGGAACAACATGGTTCAAGTTCCATTTGAAACAGACTATTTATTATTAACGACCAGGGTATTCTGGCCTACGTACGACAAACGGACCGCAGATGTGCGTGTCTCAATAGTGTAGACTCTCTAAGTGAATCAAGGGACAGCAAATATAACATGATCCATCCCGGTGCCCCAACGTCCTGCTAAATTGAAAGCGCCTTAATCGTCTTTTTTTTTTTTTTAAATAATGGCATCGTGCGATCAGCACATTTAGCCAGTGTCAAGTTTGGTATGGTATGGTGCAATGGTAATTATTATTTTCTTTACATTAAGTGGATGATAATGAGTGAAGATGAACGTTTAGTGGTAAATGATTTTCCCCCAAATCCCTCGAGACTCAATAAAGCTGTGGGACTTTATTGAGATCCCACACGAACTTCTTGAGAGAATTTGAAAAGTGATGTTGCACTGTTTTGTTTTATTTGCTATTTAAGACAGTTATAGCGATTTTAACCTTTCTATAGTGGACTTTAAATCGCAATAACTCAGCTAAACAAACGTTTTTTGAAAATGTTTTAACAAACTATTTAGATCTCTGTGTTCTACTTTAGCATGCAAAGTTTCATCAAAATTGGCTTATTGGTTTTTAAAAATTTCGACTTGGTAGTTTGTATGGGAAACCAAAATGCGTAAACCCTCTTAAGGCTAGGTCTTAGTGAAAAATTAAAATTACACGTTTTTAGAATTAATTTTTGAAGTAATAAACAGTAAAATTAAAATTTGCGAAAATATGAAATATTGTCGAGGTTTTATTCTGTAGAAATACCCGATGGAAACACGATTTGATAAAGTTTGCTCGATAGAATAAATTTACAAAGTTACATATTTTTGTGTCGTTTTATCTTCTTTTCTAGGTTTTATTCTTGAAATAAGTGATTTGATATTATGAGTTATTTACCAAAATGAAGTTCATAGATAACTTGAGGTATTATAACCGATCGTATTTTTAAATTCCATCTATGAATTTTTTAAAATATAAAACGCGCCTTTTCGTGCTGCTTCGCTGTTATACCCGTCCCTTACCGTCGTACCGTCGAGAGAGCGAGAGAGAAGCGCTCAAACACACCAAATCAAATATTACGATCTTTTTTGGCGTGTGTCGCTCATTCTAAACCAAGCTTCTGTCTTCAGGAATGGACCTTGTTCGTGGCCCGCTCGGGGCTAGTGAAATTCCCCGAGGAGCCGTCGCGCTATGCCAGGGCGCTGCAGCAGCATAAGGAGAAGCAGAAGGAGATCAGGAAAAAGCTGGAGGTGCGTCGCTAGACAAGTAGCTAACGATCTGTTATGTAAAGTGTATTGATTCGGGTTATTTCGTCCGGTAACGTCACATGCACGTACAGAACATGTCACCATAATTGCACATTTAATATTCTTAAGAGGCCTATTACATCTCGACTGTGATTTTTGCGTAAAATGGCCAATTTTGGCGTTATGGATCTCAGAAACAATAATATATTAACAATTATGACTTATTGAATAGTGTAGAATAGCTATTGGAATAGTGCGTAGCGGCGCCGCTTTTTGTAAATTTTGCTTAACTTTTTAATTAAACCCAAAATTGCAGAGAAAGATTTTCATAAAGTGCGCGAGGGAACTTTTTTGAGCTCATCGTTTGAACTACTGTTCTAAACAAGTGAAATAAAACTATTACAATGTTATCTTTTATATAGTCTTATAGTGCGTAGCGGCCTCGGAATTTTTAGATATCATTGATTTTATATAGGAAAAAAATCTTATTCTAATTCTAAACCAAAAAACTTCGAAAATCACTATTAGTTAACTGTGAATATCTCCTATCTACGATAATGTTTTTGAGCAAAATTTATTCCAGAGTAATTGTTACTTCATGAGGAATAAAGATTTTATAATGAATTTATTATCCTATTTCGATAAAAACGATAAATACAACTGCAAAATTACTACAAAATGCGATGCGCCGGCCGTCCGAATTCAACTTATGCTCACAGAATGGAGATTTGTAATATTATGCACAGATTTGTTGTCCTATTCCGATAAAAACGATAAATACAACTGCAAAATTACTACAAAATGCAAAAATGGGCTTTACGCAAAAATCACATTCGAGATGTAATAGTACTCTTAATGTTAAATCGATGGATTAATATAAAATTGCACGAATTTCACCGCGATGTAGTGTTCTAACTGGGACGCTATGGCCTCTTACTCGCGAAAACAATGACATATGGGTACTTCATTCACTGTCTCCTTTGCTCGCGGGCGATTTGAACTTATTTGGGATTTCTCGCTCCCAAACTTCGTGTATCTGTTTGCGTTGAAAAATAATTCTAAATCTATGGTAAATCTCATTGCGATTCCTCACAGGAGCGTCTATCGTCACTGCAAACAGCGGTTCGCAGCCAGCTGCTGTTGCACCGACCCTGGCGGTGTGTGGAGGCTGACTTCGCAGAGTTTCCGTCGCGAGAGCTGGCCAAAGTGAGTGGTGACGTCACACTGTGTGTTTCACGGGATTCTCTTTCCACGAGACCTTCTACTAGACATTCCACTAAACTTTCCTTTGAACTAGACTTTCCACAAAACTTTCCTTTTTACTAGACGTTGTACAAAACTTTCCACCAGACTTTCCTTTGCACACTTAACAAGACATTCCAAGTCATTCACAAGACATACCTGCGGCAATAGGTATATACCTAATTCTGCAACTAGGCTATGCTATTAAGTGAAAAGAACAACTATTTAAATTCGTAATAGTTGACGGATTTTTGCGTTATTAACCCCTCTTCTTGAATTTTTTTGACACTTTTTTTACAGTAACTGTCAACGTCAAATTTGACAGAATCGAGCATAGACTATGCGTTATTATGCGATAACAATACATAAGATGAACCACAGAACCGAAATAACCAAACTTGTATATACTAAAGTAGTCTGTAAGTCTATGAAAACACGGTACAAAGTCAAGTGTGTTTTTGTAGGTGCGGTCTCATGCGACCGCTTGGGGTTTGAGGGGTGGCGAGTCACCGAGGATATGCGGATATCTAATGGTTTATGTATTTACTATTAAATAACGCTCTTATAAATATATATATATAATACACTAAAGGATATTGCCTAAAAATGTGCTAATTTGTTACGCGATTAAATGTACTTTACTCGATTATAAAAAATCCCGAATACAGGCCAAAACAAAAGTCTAAAACGGTTGATTTCTTAAATTTTTTTAAAAGTTTTTACGTAATTTTTACATGTAAATATTCATTTTGAAGTACTACAGAGAACCTGCTAATTCATTCAATCCTATAAAGTCTATTTAGGCAAAAAACCTATAAAAACCTACAAAACGCTCTTACTTGCGCCGCTTCTACACCCGTCCCATACCGTCGTACCATAGAGAGAGCGAGAGAGAAGCGCTCGAAAGGTCTCGCCTTAACTGTCAAATATGCTCCAATATATTGAAACGTTAAAAAAAATTACTGCCGGCGTGAGTGGTCAACGCAGCCGCCCGGATTGCGGAGGACGCTGGTTCGATTCCCACTTGGGTAGTCATTTTTTCAACGTTTCCATATTGTAGCAACTATTTATATGGTAGCAACTTTTTTTTTAATATGTCGTGACCATGGATACTAGTCCTTCAGTCGTAATATTAGAGTTCATTGATTATGCTTAAACTGATGATAATATGAACGTTTAATGCTAAATGATATTCCCCCCAAACCCCTTGTGTTCCAGTAAAGATGTGGGACTTTATTGCGAGCTCAATCGGACTTCTTGAGAGAATTTAAAAAGTGATGTTGCACTGTTTTGTTTTATTTGCCAACACTCATGCACGTTCACGAACACTTAACAGTAAATAATCCACAATTACTTCACATTAATATTCGACAAAACACAAATTATAGAAAGTAAAACAAAACTGCAGACATGACGATTTACTTTCCCGCCAAGAAGTCCGGTAGCAACTAAGAAATTTCAGAGTTGCCCCCGTACAAATAGATTTCATTGTTCTCTGCACTTAGTAGGATTGCTCGGTCGCGGGATAACATACCAGTTATTAAACAGCCCGTGTACTATACCCATTATTTATTTATTTAATTTAGGTAAGCAGACAGATTACAGTCAATTACTCAGCCATGAGAATTTAACATTATAGAAAGACTATACTGTAATCCATATACAGCATGATTAAATACTTGCTAGCTTCTCAGCCGAAGCCTCTCCCAAAATCCTAACTGGTGGTAGATTAGTTAGGTAGTTAGTTAGATTAGTTGTTAAGAGGCCTATTACATCTCGACTGTGATTTTTGCGTAAAATGGCCTATTTTGGCGTTATGGATCTCAGAATCAAAAATACATTAACAATTTTGACTTATTGAATAGTGTAGAATAGCTATTGGAATAGTGCGCAGCGACCTCGCTTTTTGTTTAATTTTGCTTGACTTTTTAATTAAACCCAAAATTGCAGAGAAAGATTTTCATAAAGTGCGCGAAGGCACTTTTTTGAGCTCATCGATTTAACTACTGTTCTAAACAAATGAAATAAAAAAAATTGTATGTTATCTCTTATATAGTCGTATAGTTCATAGCGGCCTTGAAATTTTTAGATATCATTGATTTTATATAAAAAAATCTTATTCTAAACCAAAAAACTTCGAAAATCGCTTTAAGTTAACTGTGAATTTCTCCTATCTACGATAATATTATTGAGCAAATTTTACACCAGAATAATCGTTACTTCATGATGAATAAAGATTTTATAGTGAATTTATTAAGCTTTACAACTGCTTATTACAACAGAATGCGAAAATGGCCATTTTACGCAAAAATCACAGTCCAGATGTAATAGGCCTCTTAAGATTTAACTAAATATTAGTTAACTGTTTTTTATATGGGTCTCTATCGGATCGCCTAATTTTTTGTACGCCTAATTTGCAATGGCACCCAAACGAAAAGTCTAAAATTTTTTCGCCTAATTTCCCTCTTCAGAATCGTGTTTGCCCTAATTTCACTTCGCCTAACTTTTTATCGCCACATTGTCATTTACCAAATGCGTCATTTGGCAGAACTATTCGTAATCCCTAAAGTTTACAATTCCTAAATATTAATTCGCACAAAATTAAAAATGCAAAACATGCAGCATAACAAGCAGCATGCATGCAGACATGCAGCATGCAAGCAGAAACACAGCATGCGTGCAGGCATGCAGCATGTAAGCGTGCAAGCAGGCATGCAGCATGCAGGCAGGCATGCAGCATGCATGCAGGCATGCAGCATGCATGTAGGCATGCAGCATGCATAGTTTCCGTCACGGCTTCGGCGCTGCGGGGCTCCGGCGGTCCCACGCGAGCTTTTCGTCGCAGATGGTCTACCCACTCAACCCACCTGCTCCTTAGCTCGCGGGCCGCCTCGCCTCTCCGCGCCTACGCGGGCTTATATTGCACTCTAGGGTAGGGCAGACAAGACTACGTGAAGTCGGGTTTGCAGCGATTCGCTTCTGTCAATTTATTTTCTGAATAAAATTCTATGCTTTTATTCCAATACATTATTGGCACATTTAATTTTAGATATGCTAAAATTAGAGCTTTTATAAATTTTGCGAAATAATCGTTATGCCAAAATAAAGTTATGCTAATATAAAGTTATGCCAATATAGTTTAGGCTATTTTACATTAGACATTCTAAAATTAGGCCTTTCAATTCTTAGGCCAAACTATAATGGTGGCAAAACAATTTTTAGGCGAAACAATAATTGTACGTTATAAGTTTAGGCCAAAACGGTTTGGCCAAACCATATTAGGACAAACAATTTTAGGCGAACCGAAGGGCACCCTTTTTATATACATATTTTTTGACGTCAAGGTACCTGTAAAGGTTTATATTGAATAAACATTTGACTTTGACTACCTTATGCTACGTTAAAAATAGAATAGTTAATTTAAACACCTAAAGCAAATAAAAACAAAAAAGATATAAAAAGCCACAAAACACCCAGTATAATATTATGTTATTTCCATATCAATTTGTCATCATCAGCCTATAAACGTCCCACTGCTGAGCACAGGCCTCCCACGTGGAATAGCACGTGGGGATATTGGGCCATAACCCACCACGCTGGCCCAATGCGGGTTGGGGGGTTCGCCAACCCGCATAGGGCCAGCATACCAACGGGTCGCATACCAATTTGTATGTTATGGTAATCCTACTACAGGCGTTATCGAGTCAGGCGGTGGAAGTGGGCACTATCAAGTATCCAGCGCCCTCTAGCGACGCGCAAGCGGAGGATACCATATACGTCACGCCCACACAACTCGCGAGGTAATGTATTTATTTATTAAGGCGATCTTTTTCCGTTTTTAACAATTTCGATTGATTGTACCGCCACCTTCGATCAACAATACAACTAGATCTCAGGTCGGCGCTAAAAATGTGTCTCGGCAAATAACAGCCCATTTCCTATTTTCTACCAAGGCAATAGCAGGAAAAAGTACTTTATTTGTTGCCCCTTACGGTTGATTTCGCCACTAAATGTTATTGACGTTTTTGTGACAAAAGTAATCATTTAGTAAAGAAAAAGTATTTATTCACGTGGACAGAATCTAGCTTTGATTTTGTACGTGACGCGTTATCTAGTTGGTATTGTTGATCGAAGACCGCCACCAATATAAAACATGCAGTTCTAAGGGTGTTACCAGACCAATCGATCGATCGTCGATCGACGGCATCGATCGATGGTAGAATGAATTAGTCGACGTCGATCGATAGTGTCTACCAGACCTATCGATCGATCGTCGATCGACGATATCGATCGATGGTAAAATGGATTAGTCGACGTCGATCGATAGTTTCTACCAGACCAATCGATCGATGTCGATCGACAGTCGACCGGTAGAATGGATTGGGTGTCAGATCGAGCTGTTTGATTAGACGCGCAGGCCGCTTCACTTTTTTTATAAATTTAAGATTAAGCAACACCGAAAAAGGAGGTTAGGGGAAAGGAGGGGAGGGGGAGGAGAGGGCGGGGGGAGGGGGAGAGTGAGTGAAAGTAAAATGTCATTTGGATAAAATAAGCGATCTTTGGCTTTAAAAACTGCCGCAATCAGATTCTTCTGCGTTTGCGTCTCCGTAATAATAGTACGAGCAACATCGTACTGGCTAAGAACAACGAGTTCTCTTCTGCATGCGTTTCGGAAGAAACTGATGGAATATAGCCGGGGTTAATCGATCATCGTCGATCGATTGGTTAGTCAAACGGTATCCGTCGATCGATTAAAGCTACCAAACCAGTCGATCGACATCGATCGATGTTGATCGATGCCGTCGATCGACGATCGATCGATTGGTCTGGTAACACCCTAAAATTCCTATATAATATATTTGAACATATTATCTAATGACTCTTAAAGACAGAAAAATATATGTACTTCACTCGATAGAAAATAAAATTCAAAGATAGCTCTGTCAACATTTTAAAAGAGCTGTAAGTCAGATAAAACATTAATAAATGACTTAGTTTTGTTGCCAATAGAAGAAACTTTTCATTATCTAGTGAATGCAAAAAGCATATATTTTTTATTTTACTTGTTTTTTCCTATAAAAGGCGACTGCTAGAAACCGCAAGAAACCCCAAGGGCTGGTCAGGCCAAGTGTTTTAAACATGATAAAAATAAGAAGAAAAATTGCAGACTAACGTAGGTACTTATCGCCCAGCTGACGCGGACGGGTCAACAGACCGCTGCCCGCGCGTTGTAAATAATCGTTATTTTTTATTGTTTTTCACTTTGTTTTTCTAATGTTATTGCTTTAAAATAAATTAGATGCTTAAAGACTATCCAATTAAAATTCACAAAATGAATTATATTAAATTAAATTAAAATTAAATTAACTTTCCTACAATCACACCAATTATCTAGCCCAAGAGAAGCTTCGAAGGAACTCGTTAAATGGTTACTAGACAATGGTTAAACATACTTAAAATACTTAAATACATACTTATTATACATAGAAAACACCCAGACCCGAGACAATTTAGAAAAACATTAATTTCTAAATTTACCCGACCGGGGATCGAACCCGGAACCTCAGAGATGGCGACACCATGAGAACCGGTGTACAAACCACTCGACCAAGGAGGTCGTCAATTATTTCATTATAAAAGAAAAAACACGAATTTCTTTTCTGTAATTTTTGTCATGTTTAAAACACTTGACCTGACCATTCCTAGAAGTTTCTTGCGGTTTCTAACAGTCGCCTTAAATACGCAAAAACCTATAAACCGCGCCTATTCTCGCCGCTTCGCTGATACACCCGTCCCGTACCGTCGTACCGTCGAGAGAGCGAGAGAGAAGCGCTCGGCAAACCTCGCTTTAAGGGGGGGTTAGGCGGTCAGCAAATAAATGAATACAGAATTAGAATAACACCTATGTTAACTTTGAATTAATAGTGTTTCTGTTTTCAGATTGCGTGAGATTGTGGCCGAGCTGCAATCGGACGACGTGAAGTTGGAGCTATCGCCTTTAGACAACACCGTTTGCGCGGCGTAGGGTTGACACAAAGCATTATTATAACAGATTCCGATCATAATATTGTTGTGTAAGTTACGCGACGGTACGCGTTTAAAGATATTTCGTTATTATTCATAATCATTAAACGTACTCACGCCAGCCTGGTGAACCTACTGAAAGCTGAAAAAAAAGTCTTATTGATATTTAAATAGCCATATCGTTCAAAATTTATAGTTTAACTTGAAATATTTAGTTGGGCTTGAATGACTATGTTGATTATGTATTCATATAATGACAGTAGGCCTTACGAGGTTAAAGAATTTGACAATTCGTGGTAAAAATTGGAAAATGTTGCAAAAAATTTCATGAGCAGAATTCGAATTGAATGGGCGGGGCCTTTAACTTTCAATGTTAAAAGTAAATAGTGTTGAAATATTTCGATGGTCTGGATAAGGCTACGGTAGCTTAAACACGGTAGCTTTTATTATTATTTTATTGATGTAAAATTAACATTTTGTTTTAAGTGGATATGGGCTATAAGTAAAATTATTTAAACACTGAAAAAAGACGACAACCTCGGGCGGGAATCGAACCACGCACCTTCCGCATTCCGGGCGGCTGCCTTAACCACTTGGCTACCGAGGTCTGGCTTTCAACCGTCGAAATTTGCCAGTGCTTGATGGGCTATTTTGCCTGAAATAAATTTTTTTTTTTTATTTTAATCGGAAGAGCTGCTGACTCGGATTATCGAAAGGGTGCGGGTTCGAATCTTGCTCGTGGAACATTCTTCAACATTTTCCAATTTGTAATTTGTTACCAACATAAATTGCGTTAAAATTATATACGACGTGTAAAAAAAATAATCAATAAAATTTAAAGGTGCGTTTAAATACCCTGTTAAGACTTCACTGCTTAAATATCACTATTAAATGTGGTAAGTAAATATTTTTTTTACTTAAGTGCAATGTACATTTTGTACAACCCTATTTTGTTATTGATTGACAAACAAAATTGCAGTACCGGATGAGTGACCTTTGACACGTGGCACGCTTGTATTCCGCTGCCTCCCCCGCGCCACGCACTCAGTTTAAACAAAAACTTGAGCTCCTTTTTGACTAAAATATATAAATTTCTCAGCTACTTATTACTCGTGAAAAAAAAACAGTTATCACCAGTGATCGGATTAGGTAGTGCAATTTTGCGGGATTTATGACGAAATTTTAACATGGACATGCCAACCGCGCGGGATTACGTCTGGTGACGTCACCCATTAACAGTATAAGTGCGAGAGAGAACATGTGCGCGCTGTCTCGAAGAGCACGTTATACGAGTATTGCTCCGACTGCTCGAGCGCTTGCGCCGACTATAAGACAAAGTGTAAATGTGAGAAAGAGACAATAAATCCCAAATATATAACTAATCTTCCTGTCTCTTTTTCGCAAATAGGATGATAAGGTGATTCGGCGGTGTTGGTTTACTCGTTAAAATGTATTTTACAAGTATAGAATATTTCCGAAATCCCGCAATCCCGCGGGCGTATCCATACTAATATAATGTTTGAGGACGTTGACCGTTGAAATGGATTTGGGAAAAATGGAAAAAAAAAGTTCATTTTTACTTTATACCATTATAGAAGTCGTAATTGTAAAACCAATAGTTTTTATTTCACTTCGATACGAGAAGTATTTACAAAGTTATTGTACATAAATAATAGCATAAAACACTACTACCTCGCTTAGTTCGCTGGCACTCGACTGACGTGACGTGACGTCATCGTATCCGATAGCCCCCGCCGCCACTCACGCTGCTTGCACCCGGCGGGCGTCCGATTACAATAATTAACTATTTGCACAATTAATTATTAAGTAATCTGTGGCACAACTGCACTGGTTCTTAGGGACATATTAATAAAACGAAGTCGCGCGAGTCGTGCCACCCGTGCGAGAGAATGGAATCCGATGACGTCACGCCGCGGGTTTCGCGCGTATTTTGATTGTCACAAAAACAGTAGCGCGTGTTTATGTATATGAATCTTTAAAAAAATATTGTGAAGTATTTTGAAGGGCTACAGAAAAAAATTTAATGTCATATTTTAAGTTATAATGTAAATATTTAAAAAATAAATAAATAAAAATACTTTTCTCAAGCTCATTGCACTACCTAATCCGATCACTGGTTATCACCAAACATGTAGGCTGCTAAAATTTTGTTGCTTATGTTTATATACCGTGGTATGGTTGACTCGCAGTCGTCTGTTCGTCTCGTTTCCCGGGGCGTAGGCAAAGAGCATAGCTTGCCATTTGCTACTATCCTGACGCGTTTAACATTTACTTTTCAATTGTGTAACCTAACATCCACGTACAGTCGGCATCAAAAGTAGCTTAGCATATGAAATTTTGAAATGATTGTTACAGTTGAAATGACCAGAATTGTCTGACATAGCTGTTGAGTCAAAAGTACATGACCGTCACTATGGGTAATTACAGAGAAGTTATAATTATGAACACAAAAAACGTCATATAATTCGGAAATGTTAAATGATGAGTATGTAAAGACTTACACGTGACTATTACTTTTGCCACCTTGTTTTTGTTCAGTTACTTTTGATGCTGACTGTACATGTCACATTTCTTCAAAACATTTTGAACTTACATACATATAACCACAACTATTATCCCCGATATTAGTCAGAGACTAGTAAATGAGGACCGCAAAAGCAGTCCCCTACCATAGTCCACTTTTCACCAAATAGCGACTGCACATGTGGTCAGCGTGACAGGTAGTGAGCACATCGCCGCTCTATGCATTTGGATGTATGTGCAGTCTTTAGTCCGTTAGTCGCCTTTTACGACACCCAAGGGAAAAGGGGTGGTATTATAACCGCCTCCGTGGTCTAGTGGCTAAGCCACCGGTTTCAGACCCAGAGGTCCCGGGTTCGATTCCCAGCGGGGGGTACATCTTTGTGTGCTCGGTTTGGTTGGTGGTAGGGCTGTTAAGCCCGCCTGGCTAGCTACCACCATCTTATCCAAGTCTGTCGCCATAACAACGATGTTTTTAGCATAGTTGTGTTCCGACAGTTAGAGTTAAGATAGCCAGTTCCTCAGTGGTTGAGGATTCCGGGTGAAGCGCGCTTCCACCTTCGGCCTTATCGTCACTTACCATCAGGTGAGATGAAGGCCAAGCGCTTACCCGTTACACGTAAAAAAAAAAAAAAGTATTCTTTCACCTCTACGCAACACGGTTAGCAAACGGCACGGTTATTCATTTTGAACTTTATAGCTAGAATATAAGGATCATTATCGATTGCGAGTAATTAGGCAATTTTGGATAGGTGGATCTAAAGGCGTGTTACTTACTGTACACATAAAATTAAAATATATAACATTCAAAGGACAAGTTTATAAATTAACCACTCACTCTTGGATTTTTTTTGACACTTTTTTGACAGTAACTGTCAACGTCAAATTAGACAGAATGGAGCATAGATTATGCGATATTGTGCGATAACAATACATAAGATGAACCACAGAACCGAAATAACCAAACTTGTTTATACTAAAGTAGTCTGTAAGTCTATGAAAACACGGTACAAAGTCAAGTGTGTTTTTGTAGGTGCGGTCTCATGCGACCGCTTGGGGTTTGAGGGGTTTAAAAGGAAAAGTTCTGATTCACTTGCTGACTGACTTATTGATCCCTTGAACCTATTTAGGAAGATGGACTTTTGCACAGAGTTCATGACTTTGAAAATGAATTTATATGGGTGTTTAATAATAATGGTAAGTCATTAGTTTATTAAGGTGATTTTGACCCATACAAGTTACATTAAAATATCACACCAACAAACATAAAAATTAAAATCAAAATTAAACGAAAATCAAAATTGAAATTAAAAATAATTTAAGTGAACGAAGACGATTGCTAGGCCAGGCTGTAGCCATAACAACAAGAATATCTTCCTTTTATCTCATAAGGACAGATTCTCATATGAACGGATTCTCAAAAAGGCAGATTCTCAAAAGGACAGCTTGTCAAAAAACCGAAAATTGTACAGGTGCACACACAAATTAATAGAAGGAAATATCTCGCACACTGTTACCACATTATAATTAGTATTTTACCTAAAGTAACCTACCAGCTTGTACCTACTATGGATAACTATCTTCACAAAGTCCTGGATATAGAAATAATTAATGTGCAGCTATAGTAAAAAAAAAACTAGTTGATAGTACAAAATCACATTTTTAAAATTTCAATATAATACGAAATATTGCGACTTACCTATTGAGCAATACTGAGTTAGAAACTAGACTTATAGCAGGGGTGTCACTCCGCAGTTTAGGTCCATTAGATACTAGCGGCCGCTCGCGGTTCCACCTGCGTGGTTCCCGTTCCCGTGGGAATATCGAGATAAAAAGTATCCGATGTGTTAATCCAGGTTATAAACTATTTGTATGCCGAATTTCATCCAAATCCGTTCTATAGTTTTTACGTGAAAGAGTTACAAATATCCATACATACAAACTTTCGCGTTTATAATATTAGTAGGATCAGGGAGGTATTACTCTACAGATTAGGTGCGTTTGTTTGGCGCGCCTCCAGGGCAGGCGAATGGCAGTAGGTTGCCGCTTGCGACGCACCGAGCGCGTAAAACCAACGATCATTTTTTGATTTTTGTGCACCTAACAATGACTACTAAACGATCTTATAATTCGTTTATAAGATACTGTTGCGGGTGTCTAAATAAAAGAAAAAACAATGAATCTGATTTATTTTAATAAATACTTAAATATATTCATGAGTGGAACCCCTGCGCTTCTGCCGTCAAATCGATATCAAGTCAGCGTTGCTTCGTTAAGCAACGCTGTTCCGTTGAATATGACAACTCGGGTAATAACTCGGGTCACACAATAAGTTTCAACATCGCGTGAAAGTCGTAAGAGTAGGCAATTTTTTATACCTAAACTTGACATTAGTTAGAGAGTGAACCTTCTGTACGGTAGTACTATTACTTATTCTGTGCTTATAGCTGCGATCACGTATAAACAGTAGGTGTACAATCAACGCTTTCTAACGTCTGAACGAAAAGAGTACCATGCGAGATGTTTAGGTACTCATTTCGGTCGGTAGTGTGCGAGCTAAGTGTCAATATGACGGAGTGCTCCTTCAAAAATTGTAATTCTGTCAATACCTTCAGTTTCCTAATCTTCAGTCAAATTCTTCAGGTTCCTAACGTCCCTTTCCCAAAATGACCACTTCGCAAAAAGTCCCTCTCACGAATATCCGGCGTGAAATAACGGCTCTTGGTGCTGTTGTGTTTCGTCCGGTCAGTGAGGGTTCCGGAGTATTTTTGCGTAAAATGCCCATTTTCGCATTTTGTAGTAATTTTGCAGTTGTATTTATCGTTTTTATCGAAATAGGATAATAAATTTGTGGATAATATTACAAATCTCCATTCTGTGAGCATAAGTTGAATTCGGACGTCCGGCGCATCGCATTTTGTAGTAATTTTGCTGTTGTATTTATCGTTTTTATCGAAATAGGATAATAAATTCAGTATAAAATCTTTATTCCTCATGAAGTAACAATTACTCTGGTATAAATCTTGCTCAATAATATTATCGTAGATAGGAGAAATTCACAGTTAACTTATAGCGATTTTCGAAGTTTTTTGGTTTAGAATAAGATTTTTTTCCTATATAAAATTAATGATATCTAAAAATTCCGAGGCCGCTACGCACTATTCGACTATAAAAGAGATAACATTATATTTTTTTTATTTCACTTGTTTAGAACAGTAGTTCAATCGATGAGCTCAAAAAAGTGCCTTTGCGCACTTTATGAAAATCTTTCTCTGCAATTTTGGGTTTAATTAAAAAGTTAAGCAAAATTTACAAAAAGCGAGGCCGCTACGCACTATTCCAATAGCTATTCTACACTGTTCAATAAGGCATAATTGTTAATGTATTTTTGTTTCTGAGATCCGTAACGCCAAAATTGGCCATTTTACGCAAAATCACAGTCGAGATGTAATAGGCCTCTTAAAGGCCGGCAACGCGCCTGCGATTCCTCTGGTTTTGCGGGTGTCCATGGGCGGCGATGATTACTCTCCATCAGGTGGGCGCCTGCTCGCTTGACACCTTCTTTTATAAAAAAATAAAATATATTTCACCAAACAAGCCATCCTATTTGTATTTGTGATTGCATGTTTGCGTATTTGCCAAAATTTTCGCCGTACGGGCAAATAGGCGATACAACCAACAACGTGGAGCCAAATACCAAAAAAATTAACGTAATATTTGCTTTGCTTGCTGTACAAATTGGACGTTGCATTTGCAGCTGGATTTTATTATTTGATTGGATGTTACTTTTATATTATTATGTTATGCGTAAAAAAATACAAAGTGATGAAAAAACAACCAAGAGCAAAGCGACGGTGGAGCTGTGGTACAAATTTTTAACTCTCGGGGTAAGAGTGAGAAAAGACAATAAGAATATTCCTGTTTTTTTTTCATTCTATCATTCTATCTCTTCATTCCTGCCTCCTCTATTTTCTATTTTAATACAATTTCAGCGCCATTTCTCTTTTCCCGCGTATCTGACCTCCGCGCTAGGCGCAGGCCACATAAAAATAGCGCCGGGCGCGAACATGGCACGGGCGGTATCCTAATCCATTCAAATTTCATACTAAGTGCATGGAAATATAGCGCAATTTAGGACACACGGTATGTCGCGCCATTTCGTCGCCCGCGAACGATCGCCGCCAGTGCCGTGTGTCCTAAATTGTGCTTTATTTCCATGCACTTAGTATGAAATTTGAATGAATTAGGAAGCCGCCCGTGCCATGTCCGCGCCCGGCGCTATTTACATGTGGCCTGCGTCTTAAATACACTTATTTCCACATTTTCTTCCCTTCCATTATGTCTGATCTTTCTCCTCACTCATTTCCCTGATCTATCCGATAAAGATGATCCCCCGACTCTTTAACTCCAACTCCAGCAACGTTAAACTCCAGAATTTAAAACTGTTGAAACCGATATGAAATTCAAAAAGAGTTTGCCAAAATAAATTATTGCTTAGCAACATTAAACGTTAAAAGTTAGAAATAGAGTTAGGTTCGTAATAAGAAAAGTAAAAGAATGATAACTTGATATGATAAGTTGTTGCATTTTAAATCAACAGCAATCAATTAGAGTCAGATGTCGGAACAAAACAGAATAAGATGTATTCTTTGCGAAGGCTGTTGTTATTGATGGAAAACTTATTATCATAGAGTCTATAACTTATCATCGTTTACGCGGAATGCCGGAATGCGGAGCAACCAGAAAGTCAAGAAACTACTCTACGCCAGATTGCTGATATTACGAACGTCTGCTCGTTCGATCAGACTGACAATGGCTACAGAAAAGTTTAAACTAAAAACAATATCACTGGTTGCTTGCCTATGACAGTATAATGCCTATCTTTATCATCATTGAGGGAACACTAATTAACACAATACACAACAAACACTCTGTTTCCGCGGTGTTATTTTTTTATTTTATTCTTCTGCGGGTATTATGGGCGCTATAGTTACATTACAGACTAAAAAGTTACTAAAAATACCTCATTCTCATCGTTAACATTACTGTGATGTTATTTAATTTAGTATTAAGCTTATTTTGAAATAATAATGAATAATTTTCTAACTGCTATCACTTGTGTCCGGAGCAAAATTAACATAAAAAATAGTAGCGTCAGCTAATTTGACTTGCAAATGTTGAAAGTTATTGAAACTACCACTGACTCATCGTAAGTAAAACTTTATTAGTAGGTATTTTTTTGTACGATGCAGGGCGAATCAAAGGTCAACGTAACTTTCCCGGGTCGTGTGATACTATACTATATTTGTTTTGTTTATTGATGTATTTATCACAATCCATTCGTCACCAAAGTAAATTAGATCTCATCAACACTTATATATTATACTATATATATTTATTTTTTATATTTATTTGTATTTATTCACTTACTTATATATTTTTCTTCTCATCTCCAAAGGTCCAAAGGTCCAAAGGTCTCCACCGCCTAAATGTGGTAAGTGTTGTCAACCTTTCTCTCCCGTCTTTTACCCCTCCGAACTCCTCACTCCCAATAATTATTTTTCTTCTCATTCCTCACCTTAAACATTCTCAACCGAAAACTGGCCTCCCGCTCCAAACGTCTCCGCTGCTTAAATGTGGTATGTAATGTCAACCTTTCTCTCCCGTCTTTTACCCCTCCGAACTCCTCACTCCCAATAATTATTTTTCTTCTCATTCCCCACCTTAAACATTCTCAACCGAAAACTGGCCTCCCGCTCCAAACGTCTCCGCCGCCTAAATGTGGTATGTATTGTCAACCTTTCTCTCCCGTCTTTTACCCCTCCGAACTCCACTCCTAATAATCTAAACCTTTTATTGTATTTCCTTTTCAGAACACCAGCTCACCTCTCTCACGCATTCTTCCCGGTCCATCATAGGTACATCAACTCACTACTTCTACCTGACCCCATCATCATCTTCTCCCCTTCCCAGAGTCTCCCTACCGTAAATTCTCCTTTTCTTTTTTTATGATTTTTGTCTGGAAATTTACTGGATGCAAATGTTCTTTAGCCTGTCCCATACCTAAACCACATTTCCAAGGTATTTGTTCTGCCAATATTTGCGGAAAGGATTTCCACTTTTTTAACGTAATATTTGTCAGTTTTATATTGGACAACAGGCAACACGACGATTCAACCATTTTGTTAACTTTTTTTTGATATCAGAAAAAGATCAGGAAAGAGATCAAAATAAAGTTTCGGTTTCGATTCGATTTCGAAGATACTTTAGGAGGTAATTCTCCTTACTAATTAGGTAGATTGATAGATAAATGAACATTGTTTTTTTATGATTGATAATAAATTATTCCTCATGAAAACTGAATAAATCCCGTAAGACGAAGGCCAAGTGCGTACTTCTACTTTCGGCCTAATCGTTACTTACCAGTAATGTTAACGTAAGATGAAGGCCAAGTGCGTAATTCTACTTTCGGTCTAATCGTTAATTACCAGTAATGATAACGTAAGATGAAAGCCAAGCGCGTACCCATTGTAAAACCCATGACACACGATTTTTTATCTAACTTAGCTTCATACTGGCTGGGCATAGCATTGCATCTTCGTCCAAGATAGCAAGACGATGATAAGTGGCATTGTAATTTGCATTGCCAAGTAAACACTTCAATGAGCCTCAATCATGAAACGCAAAAGCATGGTACAATAGTAGTATTCCTTGTAATAGCTTGTTATGGGTTAATGTTTTCGCCATTTGTTAGTCCTTTACCTCAAAAGCATAAATTCCTTGTAGCGATTCGGTGAATCGCTACAAGGAATTTTATTTATTTTTTTATTATCGCGTTGTGTCTCGATCGTTTGCTTTTTTAGTCGCTATAAGTTTTAGTCACATTTCACCTCGACATCACAACCCAACGATTTATAGAATCAACATGAACTTAAAACAGACTTGCCTTTTGTGGCTGTATTCCTTCTTTTATTAAAATTCTTGCAAAATACATGGTACACTCAATTTTTTTTTAAATTCTTTAATGTTATTTCATGCGTCGTTTACGCTTTGTCTGTTTTTTTGCCCCTCGTTTCCAGGGTCCCAAATGCATGGGTTCATTTGATACAATTATAGAAACCTTACAACAGTTTCCTTGTCCCAGTTCATTTTTTGTACCAACTGCCTAAATAAACACTGAATCACGTTCTTTCGAAGGTTCTAAGAAGGTTCGTAACCGACCATGTATGGTTAGTATATTTGCGTGTTTGCCTATTTGCACAGACCTCCCATGTGGTCTGTGCCTTTTTGTCTCCTTTGATGA
The DNA here is from genome assembly GCA_963921215.1 of Scoparia ambigualis. Lineage (NCBI taxonomy): Eukaryota > Metazoa > Arthropoda > Insecta > Lepidoptera > Crambidae > Scoparia > Scoparia ambigualis. The sequence goes on from OY992523.1 coordinate 21,997,185, forward strand.
GCCTTGAAAAACCGACAGACGCTCCGGTAAGCCGTATTTGTTATTGGCTGTATTTGCCAATTATGCAAATACGGCAATAAATTTGGCAAATATTATCTCCACACAAATGCAGCATATACGCAAATACAAATAGCCTTGTGTGGAGCCACCATTACACAATATTTGCTTGTTTACAAACAAATTGAATGCAACAGTGATGGACGTGGCAGTGGCAGCAGCTTATTACATTTACCTGAATGCGGCTTACCAACACCTGTTGTATCTACAGAAGTACAAAGTTAAAAATAGACGATTGCTGGCAAGGCGCTGGTGGATGTTGACAATTCACAAAAAACGAACTATGTAAGTACACCTACCTACATACTTTTTGCTTCTAGCGTTGTCATGTACATCCGTATTAATAATATGATAACGTTGTCATTTCAAGGAAAAGTATGGAGAAGCAATTTCAAGAAATGTTGGCAGAACCATCGAATGAATTCTATAATTTCTGCAGAATGTCATTTACAGATTTTGAGTTCTTAATACAAAAAGTTGGTCAAATAATTTTAAAGAAAGATACTAAATGGAGAGATACCTTCGAAAGTTAGACTGGCTGTAACTTTGCGTTTTTTGGCAACTGGAGATGGTAACAGGAGCCTACATTATCACTTCAAAATATCGAGTCAGATTATTTCTAAAATTGTACAAGAAATCTGTGCTGCTTTATTAGAGGTTCTTAATAAGGATTATGTTAAGGTATAAAAATAAACTTTTATATTATAAATTAAATCATCTTTATTAAGTATTTAAATTCACAAGTAAACATAGTATAAATTGTTCCCAATTCTACAGATTCCATTACAGATTGCTAACTCTAAAATTCTCAATTCTACTGGTTCCTAGTTTAACAGATTCGCAGTTTCACTGATTCCCAGTTTCACAGGTTCCCAAATTCACAGATCCCTAACATTACGGATTCCTAATTCTACAGATATCCATTACAATTACAGATTACCAATCCCACTGATTCACTATTTAACCATTTTTGAAAGGTACTAATCATGAACTTGGATCATTGGAATATGGAAATCTGTACAATTAGAAACCTGTAAAAATGTGATTCTTATACATACAAAGTGTAAGTTGAAATGAGAATCTGTAGACATGGGCATAATCCCATAGTATGCATAGTAAGTATTAAAAATCAATTACAAGTAGCAGTAGTATTTTTTTTAAGAAAGAAAGATTAGAAAATTATTTATTTCTGTGGCTTGACATTCATACATAGTCATATTGTAGCAAAAGATGTGACCTGTACCCTGGCATCTCAGCATCTGTATAGGAAACTGCCACTAAGGACGTCATTACATGTGAGAGATATCATCCTGTTCAATTTTTAATGAAGGCGATGGTGTGTAAGACGCTAATGATGACGAAGACATTGGTCTATGACGTTCATGGCATTCGTTGTAAATTAACTCGTGTATTTTAAACATCATTAGGTCTCTGCGATCTTCAGACAGTTTACGCATTTTTTTCGCTATAAGTTTTCCGAAAATGCAGCATTCATCCTCTTCTTCATGGTGCTGCTGCTGAGATACTGATGATGCTTTTATGATATTGGAGGCCTGATCCATTTGTTTTTTAGTTTGCTGAAGCTCAGGAGGGTTATACTGCCTCCTTTTTGAAGTTGTCGATGTTTGTTGTGGGGCTGAAGGTCCTTGATTCGTAAAATTATGTTGTATTGTTGCATGCATGGAGTTTTCTTCCTGATTTAATGGATCAGTTTCGCCAACAATATTAGTACCGCCTGTATCATGTTGAGCATTGTTAGAGTCTGCTACATCCTGAAAATTAAAATCATGTATTATTTAGTTTTAAGCCATAGCAAGCTATAGCGGGGCTATTTATTAGGTGGGATACTCAATAAATTATTTAGTTAGGTCGCAAACGGAACAAGTACGCGAACCTAGGCCGCAACTACATATTTGTTCCGTTTGCAGTGGAGACAATGGGTCCATGGGGGCAGGAGGCCAAGCAGCTCGTTAAAGAGTTAAGTCGTCGCCTCATTGAGGCCTCCGGTGACAAGAAGGTTGGCAGCTACCTCTGCCAGCGTATCAGCCTCGCAATCCAAAGAGGTAATGCCAGCATTCTTGGTACCGCACCCATGAGCTTACAGTTGGAGGACATCTTTTATTTATAGGTTTTTTTACCGTAGTTTAGTTTAGGTTGATTAATATTACTTATATATGTAAGTAATTAAGTTTTTTTATTATTATTATTTAGTTTTGTTGTTGTTTTGTTAATGCTGTATTTCTCAAATTAAATTCGATTTTTATTTAGATATATTTAATTTACAGATTCCGATTACAGAGGGACAGTAGCTGACTGTAGAACGTGGTTTCCGCAACAGATTCCCTCATGCTGTTGTACTACAACAACAAAAAATCCTTCGTATTGTGTTCCTGGCCTTAGTTGACAGTAACTATTGTTTTATGTTTGCCGATATTGGATGTCAGCAATTTCATACGTCTGCTCATGCCAACCCCACTTCCAAATGGTAACACTGATCTACCCTCTGTATTTTTGGGCGGATGGTTCGTTTGCTCTAAATAAAAAATTGATGAAAGCCTACCCAGAAGAACACCAAGAAGGTAGGTACTATGGAAAGGATTTTTAACAAGAAACTTTCATTGGCCCGTGTTGTTGTTGAAAACGCATTTGGGGTCATATCATCTGTGTTTAGAGTGCTCCGTACGCCTAATGTTTCTTTAACCAGAACCAGCAATATAGCGGTGCGATTCTCTAAGGTAAAGCCTTGTTAGCTGCGGCTGCCGCAGCGCTGAGATATGACTCTGTCTCTTTCATATTCATAGAATTCGAAAGAGATAGCAGATCACAGCCATGCGCGCAGCGTCTATCTTAGAGAATCGCATAGCAGGTAGTTAAGGCCTGTGTGGTTTTACAATTTTTTTTGAGAATGAGCCAACAATCATCAACTTCATATAGTCCACCAGGCACATTTGACTTGTTTGATGGCGATAGGTACTTTAATAAGCCCTGGGTCATGGAGAAACAATATACCTGATAGTAGCTTTACGAAATATGAGGCTTATTTCTAGGCGGTCTCCGAGGAATGAAAGAGAAATAAGAAATGAGATTGCAAACTACTTTCACCGTTGATTTGTTTTAACATTAATTCAATCTTAACCTTATGTTTAAATAAAAAGAATGGGGTTAAACAATAAATGTTTTTTTTATTAACTTTTAAACCTATAAGTACCAATTTCTGCAGCTAAGCAGCATTGTTTTACATTGCTGTGTTCCGGTTTGAAGGATACTACATCCAGTAAAATTATAGAACACTAGCGGCCGCTCGCGCTTTCACTCGCGTGGTTCCCGTTCCCGTGGGAGAATCGGGATAAAAAGTATCCTATGTGTTAATCCGGGTTATAAACTATCTGTATGCCGAATTTTATCCATATCCATACAGTAGTTTTAACGTGAAAGAGTAACAAACATCCATCCATACTTACAAACTTTCGCGTTTATAATATTAGTAGGATAGAGGCGTAAGAACTAAAGCCTCGGGATGAGGGTAACCATTTAGGAATTTGAAAAGTCCTGACGAAAAGCCTGACATTTCGATAAAAGTCTGGACTTTTTAGTCACAAAATGGAAACATTACTCACTTTTTATGGTTTGTTTTTAGATAAATGAGAAGTTACGAAAGACTAAAGACTTATGTGATTGGTATAAAATGTAGTTTTGTTACTCTTATTCCAAAATCCGGACTAGAGTTTAAAAGTCCGAACGGATGGTAACCCTATTATATATTTGGGACCGGCAACGCGCGCGGTGCCTTAGGTTGTCACGCGTCCATGGGCTGCGGTGCCCGCTTTTCATCAGACGGGTCGCATGCTCGTTTGCCGGCTTAGTAACATAAAAAAACAACCAGGTACTTACTCATTTTGAGTAAGAAAGACTGATTATACATATACTAATAAGGTGACTGCTAGAAACCGCAAGAAACTTCAAGGGCTGGTCAGGTCAAGTGTTTTAGACATGACAAAAATGACAAAAAAGGAATTAGTGTTTTTTACATTTTTAATGAAATAATTCATTTTGTGAATTTTAATTGGATAGTCTTTAAGTATCTAATTTATTTTAAAGCATACGGCCGTCTGTGGACCCGTCCGCGTCAGCTGGGCGATAAGTACCTACGAAAAAACACGAGTTCCATGTTTGTTATTTTTGCCATGTTTAAAACACTTGACCTGACCAGCCCTTGAAGTTTCTTGCGGTTTCTAGCAGTCATCTATATACATACATGCAACAAGAGTATATAGTTAAATAAATGCTTGTAAACAATTCTGTTTTGCTTACCTCAGTATCAGTAGACGCCCCGCATTTGTAGATAGTTCCCAGAAAACTATCCATAAATGAGTAAGCGAACCATGTCGGTAGGTATATATCGGATGTGTCTGATGTTTCCGATTTCTTGATTTTAGTTCTGTACCCCCTGTACGCAGACATCAAAGATTCCTTCTTCTTTTTGAGTTCTTTTACTGTGCATGGTTCTCCTATGTTATTTTGAATATCGATCCATGCATCGTTCAGTCTTTTTTTGTTTTTGTGCGAGGCATTCTTGGGGTCCCAAATACAAGGATGCATTTTGTATAATTCCAAAAATCGCATTACGGTTTCGTTTGTCCAATCCATTTCATTACGTTTACGTTTAGAAAATACTGAACACGTCTGAACAGGACAGCCGCACGCGCGCTTGTGAACAGAACCAAGTGTGGACGGTCGACGCAAATATTTGCCTTATTGATTCCTTTGAAGCCGGCTCCATACGCTCGGTGTTTGCCGCAAACACCGTTCTCTTCAAACAAAGTCCCAAACATCGACCACAAACACCCAACACAAACAGGAATCCTCAAGCTTTATGAACGTGCTAGTATATTGCGAATCGGCAAACATGACGGACGACGAACTTGTGGCAGCTTTAGTTTCGGGTTGACCTATTTTTATTTTTATTTCAAACAAAATATGTACAGTCACGTGCAAAATTATGTAAACAATTGTAACTCCTATTACAATGGAATAAGAGTCAAAATGTGTACATATTGGTACTCGTGACTGTACTTATCAATGTTTTTTATATGTAGATACACTGATAGATAAACACTTTTTACACATACACAAGAAACAGTTACACATGACATAAACTTAAAACTAGTATGTACAAATACGGTCTTATCGCTGAGAGCGATCTCTTACAGACAACCTTTGTATATTTTAGCGTTTTATTAACGCTTAAATATACTTAAGTAAGTAAAATTTTTAAACACTGAAAAAAAAGACGACAACCTAAGGCGGGAATCGAACCACGCACACTCTGCATTCATGAGACGGCTGCCTTAACCACTTTGCTACCGAGGTCTGGTTTTCACCCGTCGATTTTTGTCAGTGCTTCATGCTTATGTTTTTTAGTCAACATTGCTTCATTAAATCTTAGAAGTTTTCACCTCTGAGTTCCGAAAGATATATTTTTACAATATTTAATATTTGAACATTCGGTTCAGATGAAGTTGCATTTATACACCGAGACATTTTAGTTGTTGTTTCCTCACGGCAGAACGATTTACCTTTAGTAGTACTATCGAATCATGTGAGTTATTTTTAAAAATAAAAATATTTTTGTTCTCAAGTAATCAAAAAAATAATCATCAACTCACATCGTGAGAATATTACTCAGTTTAAAAAAAAAATTATTTTCAAAAATTAACTTGCATGATTCGATAGTACCTACTACTAAAGGTAAATTGTTCGCGTGCCGCGGGAAAACAACCACTAAAATGTCACGGTGTACACACGGCGTCAGATCAACCTACCCAAAACTGTCAAATTTCTACAATCAATTTTGAACTTTATTGTTTGGTTCTAAGGATCAATATTCATTGGAGAAATTTGACAGTTTAGGGTAGGTTGATCTGACGCCGTGTGTACATTAATGTTTTTTAATATATTTAGCGTTTTATTAACGCTGAAATATACATAAATAAAATTTTTAAACACTGAAAAAAGACGACAACCTCGCTCGCGGCGGGAATAACCACGCAACTTCCGCATTACGGGCGGCTGCCTTAACCACTTTGCTATCGAGGTCTGGTTTTCACCCGTCGAAATTTGTCAGTGCTTGATGCTTGTTTTTAATTCAAAAAATTTTACTTAAAATATGTACCTATCAATAAATAAATAATATTAATATTTCCTTTTTATTTTTTATTTTCTTTATATTTTTGTTCTTAAGGACAATAAAAACTAAGGCGCGTCCACGCATCATCGGTCACCTTCTACATATTTCTATGATTGGCATCTTTAGTATACTAAATGCATTGCTCATTTTGGTATGCTTCGACGTCGAACACTGGCGAACACAAACAAAAACAGGCAAACACACACAAACACTCGTCCACATGTTCGTGTTTGTTATTTGGTGTTCGCTGTTATCCATTGTTTGCCAAGCATGTGGAGCCGGCTTGATGGTGGCTTCGGCTATTTGTATTTGCTTTATTTGATGCCGGCGTTTCACTTGACGTATCGTGTTCGCGTATTTGCATTATTTGTCCGAACACGGCAATGTGTAGACCGTCTATTTGAATATATTTGCTTTATTTGCACGAAACGCCGGCCCCAAACCTCGGCGGCTGGCGCCCCCGCCCCCGCCCCTCACCTCAAGCCTCACCGCGCGCCCGCGCCGCACCGCGCGGCGGCAGTCGCCGTGCCGCCGTGCCGCGCGCCAGTGCTGGACTGGATACGAGAGCGGCGTGAGCGCACGCCTACACAATTTGCCATTTCAATCATACTTATTGTATTTTTTATACGTTATGCAGTAAACTCATAATTCATATTAATCTCGTGTCGTTCATTTGCTGCAACGCCTACGCCTTCCCACAACGCAAATAGCGAATATGCGTTTCCGTCCACTTGTCGGTTTTTGATCACACATCAAAGGAATCAATTACGGCAAATATTTGCGTCGGCCGTCCACACTTGGTTTGGTTCTGTTCAGTGCGGCTGTCCTGTTCAGACGTGTTCAGTTTTTTATACGTAAACGTAGTAAAATGGATTGGACAAACGAAACCGTATTGCGATTTTTGAAATTATACCAAATGCATCCTAGTGTTTGGGTTTGGGACCCCAAAAATGGCTCTCATAAAAACAAAAACTGACAACGTTGCATGGATCGATATTCAAAATAACTTAGGAGAACCCTGAACAATAAAAAAACAGGTGTTGGCAAGCCGCATTCAGGTAAATGTAATAAGCTGCTGCCACTGACACGTCCATCACTGTTGCATTCAATTTGTTTGTGAACAAGCAAATATTGTGAATGTATAGGCCATGTGTGGATGGCTTGTTTGACGCCAAGTGATGTGCCAGATTATTTGGGCAAACACAACGATATCGCCACACGAACACGATACGCCAAGTGAAGTACCGGCATGACAAATTTGCCAAATTTATTGCCGTATTTGCCTATTTGGCAAATACAGCCAATAACAAATACGGCTTACCGGACGTCTGTCGGGTTTTCAAGGCTCATCAAAGGAGACAAATAGGCACAGACTACCTGTTAAGGGATTATTATATATTTGCTATTCATTTTTTGGTATTTGGCTCCATGTGTGGCCGGTTGTATCGCCTATTTCCCCGTACGTCGAAAATTTTGGCAAATACACAAACATCCAATAACAATTACAAATTGATATGTTATCAAAAACCGACAAGTGGAAACGCATATTCGATATTTTCGTTGTTTGCCATGTTCGTGCTAAGCAAATAAGTATATTCAAATAGACCGTCTACACATTGCCGTGTTTGGACAAAAACTAGCGTAATCCACTCAGTGTGGGAAATCTGAGCAAGCTACAACTTTAATTAGTATGTCAAAAAACTGTACCCAAATAGTACCAAATAGTGCCCAAAGGAAATAAATAGTACCTTTATAGTTAAAAAGTTATAGACATAGTTTGGTGAGTACGCTAGGCGTAGGTTCTACACCTAGCGTACTCACCTCGTTGCGCGAAAACAGAACCAGCAATGGCTCTCATTTCTATCTCAATAAATAGTACCGGAAATAGTACCCTCTAAGAGTGTAATTGTTATTTGACTTTTACACTAGAAAGTCATTAAATTTGATAGCAAACTTCTACATAAGTACATTGACATGAGGTACAGGCGAACTCATAATAATTTTAATATTATTAAATTTCGTATTATGAACCTACTACATATTACTTTTAGTTTTGTTGAAATTAATAGGTGTATATAAACGAGGAAGTTTAATGTCAGTTATATAATTGATTATAATTATTTTTCTTATAAATAAGATCCATGTTTACCAAAATATTGACTATCGTATTTTTGCCGGATTTCATAAAGTAAAGGCACCCTCTATATAAGGAACTATTTGCCTTATGTCTGAAATTGAAAGCTCAATATTGTGCGAGAACAATCTGTTACTTTTGTTGATCATAGTGCAACTTATCGACGCGCGACAGCGATGCATCTTAGTATGAACAAGTTACAATAGATAGCGCTTATCACACTTCTTACTTTAGTTACCTACTTACAAACTGACCTGGGGCCCAAGTCTGCTAATTTACGAATGGCATAATTGAATCGCAATTGGATCGTATTGTAATTGTTTGACACATTTGGTATTCTCTTACTCATATAAGAATACCAAATGTGTCAAACAATTACAATGCGATACAATTGCGATACATTACGATTCAATTATGCCATTCGTAAATTAGCAGACTTGGGCCCCTGTATTATGAAAGTGCTAAAGTCAATATTGCAATTCACAACAATTTGCTTGACGCCGCGGTGGGAACGCATAGTTTTCTGGAACCGATTTTTTTAGTCGTTTACTTTGCCTTGCCACCGCAACCGCAAAGGTTTGCGAATAGTTAATTTGTGAAACAATTAATGAAAAAACTTGTGAATTTTGTTTCATTGTGATGGGAGTGATCTTTAAATGAGTAAGTACCTATGTATATTTCATCTGTAATAGCATTTTATGTTCATGTCGATTTGCAGTTGATCTTTCATTAGCTAGGTAGGTACCTATTCAGTTTGAATATATTATATTTACCTACTTACCTACAGAAATACGTTATTGTTTTTTATTAATCGTAGAATAACAAATTAAATCATATTCTTAGTTTTCTGGACTGTATAAAGTGTTGAACTGTGTCGCGTACTTATCGGTGAAAGAATACTACCTTGGTTGTCGTAATAGGCGACTAACGAACTAAAGACTGCACATACATGCAACAGCTTAGAACGGCGATGGGCTCACCACCTGTCACGCTGAGCACATGTGCATTCGCTATTTATGTAGGTATGTATATATATTAATAAAAATCAATTGCCAAAATGTTGGTACGCGCATCACTTCAGAACGGCTGCACCAATTTGGCTAATTCTTTTTTGTTGTATTTGTAATTGTCGGGACAAGGTTTGTATAAAAATGATCATTTTTGGAAATTCGTCACGGGGTAAGGGGTTCACGCGGACAAAGTTGCGGGCGGGCTGTCATTCACGATCAACAAATCATAAAAGCAATGCTTGAAACATAGATATAAGTTGGAGTGGGTCTCATTTACCCTCGACTACAAATTTTGTGATTTATAACAGTTATCACTAGATTTATAGTCGAAGTAAGAATCACCACTAAAAACCAGCCTTCATATAAAAAATCCGCATCCAAATCTAGGATATTTAGGAGCTACGGTGCCAAAGACAGACACACCAACCTCAGGACCCCCCTTTTTTGGCCACCCTTGGTTTACTGTTATTAAATATGTACCTACCTATTTTATTTTAGGTCGTCGTCTATTAATGAACTTCATAGTTATTCCAATCTCAATTCCTTTGGTAATAAAAATATTTTATCATTCACTGTGCTCGACGTAATTTTTGTATGTAGAAGTTTGCTATCAAATTTATTGATTTTTTAGTGTAAAAGTCAAATAACAATTACACTCTTAGAGGGTACTATTTCCGGTACTATTTATTGAGATAGAAATGAGAGCCATTGCTGGTTCTGTTTTCGCGCAACGAGGTGAGTACGCTAGGCGTACAACATACGCCTAGCGTCTTAGATTAAAAAAAAAAAAAAAAAGAACCTCTTTTTGTTTTAATCTAAGCCTAGCGTACAGTTTTTTGACATACTAATTAAAGTTGTAGCTTGCTCAGATTTCCCAAACTGATATGAGTACGCTACTCGTAACCTACGCCTAGCAAAAAAAATAAAAAAAAATAAAACCTACGCCTAGCGTACTCACCAAACTATGTCTATAACTTTTGAACCATAAGGGTACTATTTATTTCCTTTGGGCACTATTTGGTACTATTTGGGCACAGTTTTTTGGCATTCTTGAAATAACAGAATTCCATGGTGAGTACGCCAGGCGTAGGTACACACACCGATACGCTCAGTGAAGTGCCGCCATTATAATAATACGTGATAGATAAGACATGGCTAAAAAATAATAATTTGGCTCTATCTAGCTACATTCATAACTAAACTCGATAATATTTCGTTTTAAATGTTATGTAGCTTTAATAAATTGCTTTTTAATTACCATTATTTCCTACAACGGGAAAGTCTTCATCTCACTTGATGGTAAGTGACGATAAGGCCGACGGTGGAAGCGCTTCACCCGGAATCCTCAACCACTGAGCAACTGGCTGCTAACTGTTGGAAAACAACAATGCTATTAACATTGATGTTAACCGTAACAAAGTTAGACACGAAGGGGTAGCTAGCCACTCGGACTTGGAAAAAGTTATTTTATATCGGCTAATGCTGTATTTGTAAATATACATCCCTATTTTACCATGAAAACCGTACGGAGCATTTATATGGTTTTTCTGTTCTGCTCATAATTTAGAACAACTTTTACTATGGGATGTACTCGGATTTAATGAAAAATAAAACATCTGTTCCGCATTGAGGCACAGAATAAATAATAGTACCTACTACGATTGAGGTAAATAAACTAGAGAGACGTCATATACAATAAATGTGCACAGCTACAATGATAGGTACTTGTACCGTGGTGCGGGGCTACCTAGTTGTAACAAAACAGAAAATATTGTTACTCTATGCATTTTACCGAAACATGGCCGCCGCTTCATTTCTCGGCGATTTGATAAAATAATTATTAAAATGCATGTTACATCGATAATTTAGTACTTATTTCCAGGTGAAAAGTGATTCCTTTGGTTTTATTTGTATTTCCTGAGTTGTTTAAACAGTACCTTAGCACACATAGAACACAGAATACACGTATTGTTGCGTCTGGCGCCTGCCACAGACTACTACTACAGTTGGAGCGAGCTGGCTCTAACGCGTGTTACAAACAAACAATCTAGCATTGAGTTAATATGTACTACGTACTAAAGAAGACATCTCACCTAGATTGTTTACAACACGCGTTAGAGCCAGCTCGCTCCACCTCTATTAGTTTGTGGTAGGCGCTAGATGCAAATACGTGTGTAATTCTGTGTTCTGTTTAATAAAAATAAGCCTTCGTGTGTGCTAAGGTACTATTTAAAAAACTCAGGAAACACAAATAAAAACAATGGAATCACTTTTCACCTGTAAGTACGCATTAAATTAACGTTTTAACATGCATTTGACTAATTATTTTATCAAATCGCCAGCCATGAAGCGGCGGCCATGTTTCGGTAATAGCATTGCATAGAGTAACAATATTTCTGTTTTGTGCAGATGTGACACTTTTAATGCTTTATGTGAAATAATTTCTAGGGTTGGAATTATGATGGCAGTTTGATTGGGGATTGCGTTAGAATTATTATACTTAGAATATTTTTCAATTTTTGATAAGTACTCCCAAAAATTTTTTTCTGAAATAAAAATTAAAGTAAACGGCAGAAACTTACTAAACTTGTATTATTCCAAGGAAATTAAAATATTTTGTTTCCATTGAAATACTTTTTTTTTTATTTCTCATACCTATATTGGACTCAAATACGATTTTTAACTCATCTCAATAATGCTTGAAAAATTTGAGCATCTGAATATTTGATACTCAGTAATATTTTTACACGTAAATTTATTACATTTCATTTTACTACATAAATAAATATTTTTCTTAAATACTTAAGTAATTAAAAAAGATTTTTATAATACAGAGCCTGCTATCCTTAAACATTTTGTAACTCAATAATTAAATAGGGGTGTAGATATTTTCATTTGAATCTTAGGATTAGGTATTGTTAAATAAACCTGCTTTCACCTAATTAAATTCTAATTTATAATAATATAATGCGCTATTAGAAAAGTAAATGGTTACATAAATCTTTATTACACACTGAATATTGTTATCGCTTGACCTCTGACGTTCGGACTCGATTTTTGCAACAAATTAAATGCTATTTGTCTTCAATTTTGCATTCCTTTCATAATATATTATTTTGCCCAATATAAGTACACCGTAACCATATTTTTATATGGTTTAAAACCGTACGAATGAGTCGGTGAGGTTTGCAGATGTTATATAAATCATTAATCTTGTACCTACTTATTTCAAAACGTGGCTTAAACTTAAAACTGGTTTATAGTGATGCTGCCTCATTAATTAATGCTCTGTTAATTAAGGAAGAATTTAATAAAGAAACTGTAGCTAGGACCTAGTTACAATTTTAGTCCACGTTTCGTAATAACCGGGTTTAGTTTTTTGTTAAAAAATTATCGCGAGCCAGGACGTCACGAGTGGAATGAATCTAGCAAGGGATCTTTTGCTTCGTATTCTAAGAAGTGTTATTTGTATATAATGATAGAACCTATATATTAATCAATTGTATTAGAACAATAACCTGTACTTAGTTATTTATTAAATTAAATGCTTATTTATTATTACTGAATTGGTGTTTTTATTTTTTGGTAGGTAAACTAAGTACCCAAAATGGGAATCGAAAATAGGACCTCTGGGTCTAAGACCGTCATCTATATAGACCACAGAGGCAGTTAAAGGAAACCCAGCGTTTTATGCTTATGTTGTATCTTACTTTTATATTGTTTTATTCTGTAATTCATTCATCATCATTATCATCATCATCTGCCTATACTCGTTCACTGCTGGACTTAGGCCTCTCCAAACACGCCACTGAGCACGATCACTTGACTGTAATTCATTACCTTAGTGATTAAAACAAAAAGATTAAACACAGTGTTGCCAACAATAATTTAGAAATTCCGCAGAATCAGAATCAGAATATCTATATTGCGTAAAACTGTGTAACAACAAGTTGAAAAATATTGTTAAAATAGTTATCGACAGTTACCTTATCAGGCATGCAATGTTATAAAATAAAATAGAAAACATACAAAGAACTCAAATCGTTTCGAAATCGAAATATTCATAGATGGTGTAACAAACATTATTAAATAACCATATTCTTAACTTATGCTTAAACACATGACCATCTAATGCTTTAATTTCAGTTGGTAAATGATTGAACACTTTAATTTTGTAGTATACTTTATTATTCACTATTGGTAGGTTTACATTATATTTATATCTATTACGCTGGTTACGAAGAGATTTTGCACTGTTAAATTATTCAATGTTAGTTTTAATAAATACACATATTTCCTGAATGTAAATGTTAGTGAGAGTAAGGAATTTCTTTTCTTTAAAAATACCTCTAAGTGTTTTATCATAATACAAGTTGTAAATAATTCTTATACATTTTTTCTGTAGCAGGAATGTACTATTTGAATTTACAGAGTTACCCCATAATATAATTCCATAAGTTAGAAGAGGATACACATTACCAAAATAAGCAGTTCTAGCTATTTCAGTGAAAGAATTTTCTGCTAAAATAGACAATGCATAACAGTAACCAGAAATCTTTTTATTTATATTATCTATGTGGGATTTCCAATTTGAATTTGAATCAATTGAAACGCCAAGAAAGTTGCTTTCATTAACTTCTTTTATTTCTGTATTAGATTCATAAATTTTTAATTTAAACGTGTCGGACCTGCTATTTCGAAATTGGACAAATGTAGTTTTAATGGGATTTACTATAAGATTAAGAGCTTTAAGCCAATCAACTATATCTTTTAATGTTTTATTAATTTCATCTTCAAACTCACTTTTACTTTTATTATTTCCAGAAATAAAAATTGTTGCATCATCTGCAAACATAACGCACAAATGATTTATTGCTTTTGGAAGCTCATTAACATAGACTAAAAAAAGAAGTGGACCTAAGACGCTTCCCTGTGGCACTCCAAGAACGACTTTATCAGATTCAGATAATACTTCTTCAATAGTATTATTGTTATCAATATAAGCATCTATTACTGTACATTGTTCCCTATTTTTTAAGTAACTTTCAAATAACTTTAAAGCAATACCACGTACACCCAGATTTTCTAGTTGATTAAGAAGTACATCATGAATTACACAGTCAAAAGCTTTTGACATATCTATAAATAAGCCTACACAAGCTGTTTTTTTGTTTATAGCTTCCCATACCATCATCAGAACTTTAAAAATTGCTGTAATTGTTGATTTTTTCTTTTGAAATCCAAATTGATTTTGGTTTAGTAGATTGTTACATGTTAGAAAGTTATAAAGCCTAGTATGTATTACTTTCTCAAAGATCTTTGAAAAAGAAGATAATAAAGCTATTGGTCTATAATCACTTACATTAGATCGCGATCCTTTTTTGAACAACGGTTTAATTTTCGCCTTTTTTAGTTCATGAGGGAAGGTTCCACTTTCTAACATTAGGTTAATAATATACACAAGGGGTTCACATATTGACTTGAATGATTCCTTAATAACATTCATAGGTATACTATCAAGGCCAAAACTCTTTTTATTTTTAAAACTTTGTATGGTTTTATTCATCTCATCAATATCCACTGGTTTTAAGTAAATACTATTGCAGTTTAGTATAGGGGATGGCTTATGGTTGGCTTTAATCAAATTTTGTGTGTTATTCATTATGAAATAACTATTAAAAGTGTCAGCTATAATTTTAGGATCTTGGATAATAGTGTCTTTTACGTTTAAATTATTAATTGTAGGTTTTAGGTCATGCACAGACGAAGTTTGTCGTTTTATAAAATTCCAAGTAGATCTTTTTTTATTTGAACTTTGCTCTATAAACTTAATATTAGATTTTTTTTTGCTATACGAATTACAGACTTTAATATTTTACAATAGTTTTTATAATGCAAAAAAGTATGTGTATTTTTGCCATTTTTAATTATTTTATTATACATTGCTCTTTTGTTTTGACATGCATTTCGTATACCTTTACTTTGCCAGTTTGTTACTCTTTTATGTGTTATTTTTAAGCGTTCAATAGGAATACATAAGTCATAGATTGTTTTATATAGTTTTATAAAAGCTTCATATGCCTTGTTAACATCATTGTGTAAGTAAACTTCAGCAAAATTCAGTTTAGAAATATTATTTGTAAATAAATTAATATACTTATCAATGTTTCTTTTAAATATATACCAATATTTTAATTCAAAGCTTTTACTACAAGGTATTTCAATTGTTTGTGCTGAATGGTCAGACAGACCAATATGCTCAACTTTTGACTTATAAGTACAACAAATCTAAGGACATATAAATATGTCCTTAGATTTGTTAAAATATTATCCAAGCAAGTTTTGGATGTTGGCGTTATTCTAGTAGGTTCGTTAATCGTTAATTTGACATTGTATTTTGTAAGAGTATTTTTAAAAATTTCGCTTTTTCTATCATTTTCTAGAGTGTTAATGTTAAAGTCTCCAACTAAAACTATTTTCTTTTTTGAATACCTACTTCTAAGTGTTAATCTTTGTAATAATAGTTCTAGCGTCTTTATAAATATATCAAAATTTGACTTAGGTATACTATAAACACATATGACAACAAGATTTAACTCAGATAGTGAAATGCCGCAACATTCAAAGTTAAGTTCCATTGATAAAGAATTTACACGGTCTAGTTTCTTATAGTTAATCCATTTTTAATGTACACAATACATACTCCACCTCTAGATTTGTTACGTGATGAAAATGCAGCTAATTGATAACCTGGTATCTGAAAAATATTGACATATTCTTTTTTAAGAAAAGTTTCACTAAAATATAATAAATCATATTTTTTTGTATTCACAATTACTTCTATTTGGCCTAGTTTTGATCTAATACCCTGTGTATTTTGATGTAGAATATTCAATGAGTATTTATTTTTATTAGAGAAAAAACTTTTTAGTTACAGAATTTTTATTAGTTTTTTCTTTCGCAAAATAATAAGGTATTGTTCCTTTTTTATTGTTGTATTTAGCCCTTGATTTATTTGCTTATTGACGTCACACGAAACAGGAGAAGACAAAATATTGGTTTTATTTTTATGATTCATTTTATTGAAAAAATATGGGATTGTACCAGGTTTTGATAATAAGCAGCTGAAGCTATTCTGACTTTTTCTGATAATGTGTAGGTAATGGGTATCATAGTCCTTTTTATCAATACAGAAATTTATTTTAGATGCTAACTTTTTTTTAAATATTTTACTATTAGTCATCATTTTGTTGTAGCTAGTTTCCAGGTAAATACAGTTTTCGAAGCAAGATACAAAGGTTTTCAACTGTGAATTTAAAGTAACAGTATTTAAATTTGAATTGTACATAACATTCATTAGAATAATCTTTGGTTTATTTACAACTTTCAGAGTGGCACATATTTCCGCAAATAACTTAGTCGGATTTACATCATTAGCACCAATACTCAATACTACCCAATCATCTTCTTCGAGATCCAGATTAGAGACATCTTCAATATGTAGTCGGCGGGTGCATTAGGATAGATAAATAAATAAATAATAATAAATAAATTTTCCTACACTCACACCAATTATCTAGCCCAAGAGAAGCTTCGTTATGAAACTCGTTAAATGGTTACTAGACAACGGATAAACATACTTAAAATACTTAAATACATACTTATTATTCATAGAAAACACCCAGACCCGAGACAATTTAGAAAAACAATAATTTCTAAATTGACCCGACCGGGGAACGAACCCGGGACCTCAGAGATGGCGACACCATGAAAACCGGTGTACAATAGATGTTTCCAGATATTATGTACTCCCTTGGGGTTTTGTACTGTGATCTTATATGCAATAATAATGAAGAAATATTTACACCTTGTTGATCACCAATAATCACTATTCTATTTTTCCTCATTTTTCTTGCACTAGATAGTATGTTCTCACTTTTGTCGCTAGGTGGCGTTTGGTAGACATGTGGAATCAATGGATGTTCACTGGCGCAGCGCCAGTCTTTTTTTAACCGACATCTTTTTTGGCGTAGATTGTAATTTCATACCATTATTTTGTTCAGTTCCAATCCTTTTTTTATATGTAATTTGCCTTTTTAAAGTTGTATTTTCTTCTAACAAATTATCAATTTTACATTCAGCTTTCAGTAGTTTTTCTTGAAGAGAGTTTATAATACTTTCCAATTCATTATTCTTTCCTCTTAATATTGTATCTACATTTGAGCAGCTTTTATTGATAGTATTATCCATTGAGACAATAGACATGATATTATCATCCTCATCAATGTCACAAAATGTATCACCTAAAGAATGAAATGAATTTGATAATGGTACATTTACTTGAAACTTATTCCTGTGTGTAACATTTTTATGCGAAAAACTGCCAGTTGACAAGTTATGATCATAATTTTTTGTGCTAAAATAAGATGTTATTTTCTCATTTGTTGCCTTTTTTTCCAAGCAAGGTGTGCATTTCCAGGAAATTTTTCTTTCAGGTTCCATAAGATAAAATATTTGCTCTGATACGTTTGCACAATCAATATCATACAATTGTTTACACAAATAACAGGTCAAATGCTGTCTATTTATAATTTTCTTTTTACATTTTCTGCAGTACAGCGCCATCTTACGTTCAAACACAAAAATAAGTTGCAACTGGAGAAAGAATCAAAATAAGCAATGCTTTCGTTGATGCTTTTAAAATAGTAGGCGTCACTAGATAAAATGTTTGTTTGGTGGAGGCAAATTTGAAATTTAACGAACAATAAATTTATGTATTTAGATTAAACGCACTAAATATCTATTTCATAAAATTTTTGCACTGTTTATAGTTCACTGTTGGTGGTAAAAATTATTAACACTGGTTTTATGTAGTTTAGTAAAGATTTGAAATGTTTTAATACACTTTTATCCCCTCACCTGATGATAGGTACGACGTGCCTACAAATGTTGATCGCCTCTCTGAAGATAGGCACGTAGTGCCTACGTATTTCAAGTCTGTTTTATACTTCGGTTTGAGTTTTTAGAAGTTCGATGCAAGCCACTTTTTAATATTAGTTAATAACTGCTGAGTCAACTAGCAAATTGGTCATATAAAAACTGTGCTATGCGACTTTCAGTTATATAACTGTTGAATTGATGTTATTAGACAACTACAACGTTGTGTAACCCTAATTCCTACAACGATTTAGTCCCGTAACTAAATGGTCTACTAAATAAGTAGAGTAAACGTTTTTACGACTACTTTATACAACGTCGTATAATGGTACAAAAATATAGGTTAAGTAAACGTTTTTACGACGGTATTATACAACGTTGTATAGTGGTGCCTGTGTATAGGTTAGGTAGACGTTTATACGACTGATTTATACAACGTCGTATAGTGGTGCCTGTGTATAGGTTAGGTAGACGTTTTTACGACTGATTTATACAGCGTCGTATAGTAGTGCCTGTGTATAGGTTAGGTAGACGTTTTTACGACTGATTTATACAACGTCGTATAGTGGTGCCTGTGTATAGGTTAAGTAGACGTTTTTACGACTGATTCATACAACGTCGAATAGTGGTACCTGTGTATAGATTAGGTAGACGTTTTTACGACTGATTCCTACAACGTCGTATAGTGGTGCCTGTGTATAGGTTAGGTAGACGTTTTTACGACTGATTCATACAACGTCGAATAGTGGTGTTGGAGTATAGGTTACGTGAACGTTTTTACAACTGCTTCATTATATCGTCGTATTATGAAGCCAGGTTGTAGGTCGGATAAATAAAAAAAAATATGACACCATGTATAAAGGGTTTATTTAAATTAAAGGTTATCATAAAGGGTTTATTTAAATTAAAGGTTATCTGTTCATGTTTATTATCTCACGGAACTCTAAAATAAATTATCATGGCCGACCATCTTGGTCGCAAGAAACCGCATTATGCGACCTTTTCATTCTATAATTGATGTATAGAAGTCGTTTCTTAACTTAGACAAGATGGCTGCTATTTTAGTATGTAAACAAATTTTAAGCAATAGTCTACAATAATTTAATTTCAAGAAATTCGATGGGGGCGTAAAAAAATTCACAACAACACACCTATATTTCACCACAAAACTAAACGTCCCATAAGAACTAGGTGCACTGCACACATTTATCCATACACTCTGTTCATGTATAATATTGTTAAAGTAAATATAAAAATAATAAAGTAAATTATAACTTATAAACCGTTTAAATTTTGTATTTGATAACCCGCACTTTTCCAGCAAACATCACAGGAACGAATGAATGGAATGAACTGAAGTTCATTCCATTGTGTACAATAAAAGTCAATGTTAAACACTTAACCGACATTACAGTCATCTTCTAATGTCTATGCAATTGTTATAGGACTTCAGTGGTTCGATAACAGTCGGTCGAAAACTTTTATGTAACATTTAAAAGTTGTTGACTGACGTTTATTTAACTTGTAAATAACAATAATGTCGTTTAATATGGGCCTATTTCGCGTTGTATAAACGTCTACGACACGTTTATATGACGCACTTTATAGAACCAAAAGGAAATGTAAAACGTTTTCTCAACTATTATGCAACAATAATTTGTTACTTGGGTAACTTATTGTTTTACTGAGATTTCATTTGCACACGTGAATAACACTTTAACTTTCTATTTAACCACAGTCACATCAAAATTACTGCTTAATTAATTTAAAATTTAAAAATTTCACGGAGCTATGTTGTTTCCGTGAGAGCAGCGTCCGACGATCATTAACTAACATCATTACAAAATTCCGTTAGAAATTCGTCAAACCTCTTATTTTTCTCGTCAGTAAAATCCGTCAGAATATCTGTTGGTAAATAAAAAACGAAATAAAAAAATAACTAAAGGATAATGAAAATCAAGTACTACAATTTTCTTTTTAAATAATCTAAATCTAAGTATATTTTCTAAATCAAAGTCACTATTTGAGGTCTCAGTCATTCCGGATGCAGTAGAAGTTGACGGCTGGTCCCTATCTACCGACCTGTCCCTATCTACCGACCTGTCCCTATCTACCGACTTCAATAGATAGGGTATCGCAACTGGAACTACGGGTCCGGTTGTGTTTTCAGAGGTACTACGGGGTTCCGGTTCTAGCCCCCCGCTGGTCGTGCCTTTAACCGGCGCCTCCGGCGGGATCCGGACATGGGTTGGACTCGTAGTGGCGTGTGGTTAGCTGTAGAGCTTGGGAATGTTCGTTTGTCCTGGTATTGTGTGCCAGGACTTCCAAACTCGTGCACAGCGAGCGGGGCCTAGTAGCGGTCTCTGAGGGGCCAGAAGCGAAAAGTCCTGCGGGGAACGTGAGTTTCCCTTATAGTTGGCAGCTTTGTCCGGTGGTTTTCATTGGACATTGGTGTTGACATCTCCGGTACTAGTCTGGAGAACTAGTAGAGGCGGCCTCCTAGATGCCGTAGCCTCCGGTCCAGCCAGCCGCGTAGGACGTGGGAACTGGCTAGGCGCCCGGATGGGTTCCGAGAAGTGAGTGTGCTTACTACTCCGCTACCAAGGTGGACACTTGGGAGTCGACTTTAGAGTCGACGACCCTAGCAGTGGCAACTGCGAGTTGTGCCCTTCGTGCAACGAGAAGTGAGCGAGCTTGACAGCTCCGGTTACCTATCTGGACAATAGGCAGTGAACTACACGTGTTCACGGGGATACTCTCCTGAGACACTAGTCTTATGAGTACCGAATGAAGAGCGCGCTGCGGCGGGCACTAATTTGGCGTCAAGACCTAACGTTGGTGGTCTCCTGCGCGAGTGTTCTACTGGCGCAGGGACGTCTGGCACTTCTTGTATCGTCTCTTTTGGTCTCGAGGTGCCAGTACAAATAAACTTAGTGAAATAAGGAGAGGGGATTTCACTTTTTTAAAAGCAAAAGAATTATGGTTTATGCAGCCACGTTGAACATTTTTAAAGTAACATGTCTGCCTTTTGAAGACTCGGTGTTTCCATATTAAAAATATTAATAATTAAAATAACTCTTATCCGCGATTAGATAAAAATAAGACAAAACTTGGTTTAGGTAGCAAATATTATTAGCTTTACTTTATGACCAAATCTTAGTGTATACAATTTTAGCATTTTTACTATGGAAAGTGCCGGTTCTCCAAATCAGCTTAACTGTATCTTTTTGTTAATGTAGGTACTCATACATTAAAAGCAGCATGTCGATTTTGATTAAAGATTATGTTCGTAAACTAGTCTCTCACTCGACCCTCACGTTCCGATCAAGAGTGACCGTGACGTTCACTGTAGAGTCGAATTTAGAGAAGCGGATTTGATAACTCACGGGATCTCACGGCGGGTTCAGGAAAGAGGTTTGGATCCAGCGTTTACAAAATCGCACTACCTACTGGGTCAGAAACAACACAGCTTTTTGACGACCTCAGTGGCCGAGTTGTTAGCACGCCGTTTTTGGCGTTGCCATCTCTGAGGTCCCGGGTTCGATTCCCGGTCGGGTCAACTTAGAAATAAAATACATAGGTACATATACATAATCATGACTAGGTAGGGTTAGACTAGGCAATAGGACAGCAAAAACAGTCCTCTACCATAGTCCACTTTTCACGAAATAGCGACTGCACATGTGCTCAGCGTGACAGTTGGTGAGCCCATCGCCGCTCTACGCTGTTAGATGTATGTGCAGTCTTTAGTCCGTTAGTCGCCTTTTACGACACCAGGTAAACCGTAAAAGAGGGGGTGGTAGGTAGTATTCTTTTACCGCTACGCAACACGGTTAAGAAATAACTGATTTTCTAATATTGATTTCGGGTCTGGTAAAGGATATTCTCCCTAAACCCCTTCAGTACGTATGGGACTTTACTGGCTTCATGAAAGAATTTAAAAAGTGATGGCACTGTTTTGATTTCTTAACACTGCACGCTCACGAATAGTCACGAACATTTAATATCCACCATTTAGAATTCATATTCAACGAAACACAAATCTTAGGTAATAAAACAACTGTAAACATGCGTCTGCATTTTCGAGAATCGATGATGGGTCGAGATTTTTTTGATAAAAATGAGCTTTCCTTGATAGCTTAATCTTAATTTTAAGGCTAGGTGTTAGTGAAAAATTAAATTAACACGTTCTTAGAAATAATTTTTGAAGTAGTAAACAGTAAAATTAAAATCTGCGATAATTATGAAATATTGTTGAGGTTTTTATTCTGTAGAATAAACCCGATGGAAATACGATTTGATAAAGTTGGCTCGATAGAATAAATTCACAAAGTTACATATTTTTGTATCATTTTATCTTCTTTTCTAGGTTTTATTCTTAAAAAAAGTGATTTAATGAGTTCTTTACCAAAATGAAGTTCATAGATAACTTGAAGTAATATAACCAATCGTTTTTTTTATTACATCTATCAATTTTTCAAAAATATAAACGAGCCTTTTCGTGCCCGTTCGCTGTTATACCCGTCCCTTACAGTCGTACTGTCGACAGAGCGAGAGAGAAGCGCGAGAAATACCCCCTCTTAAATGAGCTTAGCTGTCTAACTAAATACCACTTAATAGAAATTCAATTTGTTAGCAATCCTCTAGGAGTATCTTCGTGACAGACAAAGGGATTTATACACTTTTTGACCGCCACAGCGTAAACTCTTTACCGTGCCCTGCACGCCAAAATTTCACAATTAACCACTCACTCTTGGATTTTTTTTACACTTTTTTGACAGTAACTGTCTACGTCAAATTAGACAGAATGGAGCATAGACTATGCGATATTGTGCGATAACAATACATAAGATGAACCACAGAACCGAAATAACCAAACTTGTTCATATTAAAGTAGTCTGTAAGTCTATGAAAACACGGTACAAAGTCAAGTGTGTTTTTGTAGGTGCGGTCTCATGCGACCGCTTGGGGTTAAGAGTAACGGGTAAGCATTTACAAACAGTATATGGGTTCCTAAAGTCACATCGTTAATTATGACACACTAGCGACCCGCCCCGGCGTCGCACGGGTTACTACCCGTACCCGTACCTAAACAAATTATAGCCTATAACCTACCTCGATAAATGGGCTATCTAACACTGAAAGATTTTTTTAAATCGGACCAGTAGTTCCTGAGATTAGCGCGTTCAAGCAAACAAACTCTTCAGCTTTATAATATTAGTAAGATTATAGATAATGTAAACCATAAGTATTGTCGTTCATATCCGTCATTGGCGTACACACGCTATCCATTGTCGATTATAGCCGACAGTGCGCACTAGAAGTGGTGGCGGTCAAAAGGTTAACTAATCAGTTAAACATTAAAGTCGAAATTGTTATGTCTCTTTTGCTCAAATTCAAAATGACGTTTGTGCAACGCAGACAAAACAATGTTTAGCTACTCGTAAATAATACTAATAATAATAATGGATCCGAATATCCGATCTCTACTTAGTTATAACTTACAACCTTCATTAGCGAATTCGGAAACTACATAGAATAATGATCGGGGATCATGTTCGTTAGTGAACTTTAGATTTCTGCTTAATTAGGGAACCTACTTACTTAAGCTATGGGATGGACAGCGGTCAATCGGTCCAAGGGTGATAGTTACGCATTGATTAAAGGGATAAATGTTAGAAACTTTTTGAGTCGACTTGGGTAGATTTAAGGCACTACGATACGGAAACAATATTGATACAGAGTAAAAGGACTTTTTGAGTCGACTTGGGTTGATTTCTAACTGCTACGGTAAGGAAATAATATTCATACAGAGCAAATGAGACTTAAGGCTGGATTCGACCAAACTGCTAGCAAAATACCCTTAGAAACGAAAGCTTTTAAGAGCTATGTCCTTAAATAAATTTTATATACGTTCTGATTAAGATAGAGACTCTAATAATGGCATATCATAAGTCTATTTAAGCTATAAGAGCATATATACTTGTAAAAAATACTTTTAGAAGTATATAAGTAAACGAGAAATGACATCAATAAGACCAGTAGTGTTATAAACGCACTCTGTAAGCCTAATTCTTAATTAACACTTATACATGCACTATGTAAGTCCACTTAATCTTAAATGTGACTTATCAAAGTATTTTATTAGATATCGGCTGTTACACTTATAACTTATTCTTACAGACGTATATAAGCAAACTTTATATAATGTTTATTAGAGCAATAGTATTATACACGCACTTTATAAGCCTAATTGCCCTTGAGTCTTAATTAACACTTATACATGCACTTTGTAAGACCACTCAATCTTAGAAGTTACTTTACTAAGTGTTTTGTTAGATATCGTCTGTTACTTATAACTTATTCTTAAAGATGTATATAAGCTTACTTTATAAAACATTTGTAAGAACAGTAGTATTATATGCGCACTTTATAAGCCTAATTACCCTTATTCTTAATAAACTTTTATAAATGCATTTTGTAAGATCACTCGATCTTAGAAGTGACTATTGTAAAAGATAGTAAAGAGTACTAGCACGTCAAATGTCTTAGAAACTTAGATAATTGCAATTAGAATTCTAATGCATTGCAAAACAGTCAAAAGGTGGTCGACCAGGAACTTCCCTGTTTGTCTTTTAGCCTACTTTTACTTTAATAAGGAACCCTAAAGGTTATGAACAATGGCCGCGTGGATTAAAAAATGTGGTTGAATTTGATTTTAGAAGTGCGGTGTAAACCTTAAACAATGGTAATGCACTTATATTGGTTCTGTTAAAGCCACTATAAGGCATGATTGGTGATAATGGCGACATTTTCATATTTTTCATTTTTAATATAATATTTTTTATTATTAAAGATACATTGTTGAAATGGCCCGTAAAAATATTGTGATTGTTATTTCAAAATACTCGATAAAATCGACTTCGCAATTAAATAACAGTTAGTAATGCGTAATAAACATGAAATTATAGTTACACATTTTGTAGGAAAGTGAATTAAACAGGACAGTACATAATACTTACGTTTTTAATACTCTTCTAATAATTCAGAAAAGTTTCACAAGCACTTGGCAATCCTTTCGGCGGACTGTGATTACATCTGATTACATGTCGTACTAAAAGCTCGCAAAGAACACTACAAGTAATATCACACTTATAACAGCATTAGTAAGTGTATTATAAGGGTAAATGCCCATAAAGAATGCCTTTGTAAATCATTTGTAAGTCTGTTTGGTATTATTAAAGCATCAACAAGAATTTTGTAAGATTGAAAATACACTTCTCGAGACCATTTTAAGATATATTTAAGGGTAAATAGACTTATTAAGTGCGCCCAAATCCACACTTATAGCAGTCTATCGGAGTACCATAAGACTGGTAAAATTATACTCTTGGGATGTGTGTAAGAGGAAATTTTGCTAGTATGGATTAAGACTTACTCCGAGATTAGTCTATACAAATTCGGCGTTTAATCTAGGTATAAGACCTTATTCTAGTTTGGTCGAATCCACCCTAAGTCGACTTGGGTATATTTAAGGAACTAGATACGCTACGGAAGCAATATTGATACAGAACAAAAGAGACTTTTTGAGTCGACTTGGGTAGATTTGGAACTGGTTACGCTACGGAAACAATATTGATACAGAGCAAAAGAGACTTTAAGTCGACTTGGTAGATCTTTTAGGAACTACCTACGGTACCTAACAATATTGACAGAGAACACTGAAGAGGTATGAACAGTTGGGTGCCTACACTTAAATTATGATAAGTATTGGCCTATTACATCTCGACTGTGATTTTTGCGTAAAATGCACATTTTCGCATTTTGTTGTAATTTTACAGTTGTATTTATCGTTTATATCGTACTTAATAGGATAATAAATTTATGCTTAATATTAAAAATGTCGACACTGCGAGAATAAGCTGAGTTCGGACGGCCGGCGCATCGCATGTTGAAGTAATTGTGCAGTTATATTTCTCGTTATTATAGAAATAGGATAATAAATTCATTATAAAATCTTTATTCATCATGAAGTAACGATTATTCTAGTATAAATTTTGGTCAATAACATTATTGTAGATAGGCGAAATTCACAGTTACCTTAAAGCGATTTTCGAAGTTTTTTGGTTTAGAATAAGATTATAGAAATATAAAATTAATGATATCTATAAATTCCGAGGCCGCTACGCACTATACGACTATTTATGAGATGACATTATTTTTTTTAAAATTTTATTTGTTTAGAAAAGTAGTTCAATCTATGAGCTAAAAAAAGTGCTTTCACGCATTTTATGAAAATCTTCCTCTGCAATTTTGGGTTTAACTAAAAAGTTAAGCAAAATTTACAAAAAGCAAGGCCGCTACGCACTATTCCAATAGCTATTCTACACTATTCAATAAGTCATAATTGTTCATAGATTTTTGTTTCTGAGACCCATAACGCCAAAATTGGCCATTTTACGTAGTAATTTTTCCTTATGATATTAAAAAGGAATTCAAAAGTTAAAAAAAATGGCGTAGTGGTCAGCGTAGCCGCCCGGATTGCCCAGGACGTAAGTTTCATTCCACTTGAGGTAATCATTTTTTTAAACATTACGTAACTTTTTCTTTCTAGTAGCTTGTTAAACGAACCCGCGACAACAAGACCTAAAAAGTCTTGTTCGCACCTTGTCTAGTAATTTAGTCAAGTATACCTAGGTAATATATTGCTATTATAGTTTGAATTTGTTTTAAATAGGCATACCTAGTAGCGAACCAATATTGACGACCTCCTTGGTCGAGTGGTTTGTACACCGGTATTCATGGTGTCGCCATCTCTGAGGTCCCTGGTTCGATCCCCGGTCGGGTCAATTTAGAAATTATTGTTTTTCTAAATTGCCTCGGGTCTGGGTGTTTTCTATGTATAATAAGTAGGTATTTTAAGTATGTTTATCCGTTGTCTGTAACCATTTAACGAGTTTCATAATGAAGCTTCTCTTGGACTAGATAATTGGTGTGAGTGTAGGAAAGTTTATTATTTATTATAATATACAATGTATACTCTTCTATAATACTAGCACTGCACTGGTGCGAATTATTGATCTAAGACCGGTGTGCTAGCCATATTGGCATTGAAATAATAAAGCTGTGTGGTATAGCGGCATACTAAAAGAGTACCTACTACCAAGCCTCCTCTTCCGGGTGTCCTCAAAGGCGACTAACGGACTAAAATACATAGGTACATACATACATATAATCACGACTATTATCCTCGAAGGGTTACAGAGACTAGGCAAAAAGCGACTACACATGTGCTCAGCGTGACAGGTGGTGAGCCCATCGCCGCTATAAGCTGTTGAATGTATGTGCAGTCTTCACCGTTAGTCGCCTTTTACGACGCCCAAGGGAAGATGGTTTGTTGTGTTTTGAGTATGAATATTAAAATGATAATAATAGTTAATTTTTCGTTAGGGTTCATGTTTGACTGAAATGCATGTTTTTAAGAATATTTGTTATGTTAATTTTAATCTTATTATGATTTAATGAAATGTTTTAATTTAATGTTTTATTAAATGTGATTTTAAAATAACATAAGTAATTTAAAAATAAATGTAATATAAAAATTAATGTAATAATAAGTAATTTATAAATAAATGTTAAATATTGTAGTGCCCTAATTTAACAGGGTTCATGTCATGCCTATAATGTACCTTTATGTTAATATCTGTACACTTGACGTGAGACAATAAAATTATGAATGAATATGATTATGAGAGGGGGTGGTAGTAATTATTTCACTGCTACGCGCGCGATATGGTTAGGACGTCAGGACTAACGGACTAAAGAATGCACTATAGCAATCCTACAGCATAGAGCGGCGATGGGCTCACCACCTTTCACGCTGAGCACATGTGCAGTCGCTAATTGGTGAAACGTAGATTATGGCAGTGGACTGCTTCTGCGGTCCTCATTGTCTAGTCTCTGACTAACCCTATGAGTAAATTATCCACAGTATCAGCAATAAAAGTTCTATTCTAAAAAAGTGGTATTTTATTCTATTCTTAATATCGTTATCCGAGTGAGCCTATCCCATCCTATTCTTCTACGCGATAACTTACGATCGCGGCCGTAAATTAGCTGATTTCAAATTAACTATGGCACGTCTTCCCCAGTCAGTTTACGGCTATTAGAACTGCCCTTGTCTTTGGTAAGGGGTGCCACCTCCTTGGCAAGATTAAACAGTAAATGTAGGTAGGTAGGTTTCTTATTATACAAAAATCTACAACATACCTAACCTAAGACTCAGAATATACCAATTTTCTTTTTTCCACATTTCAATCTATTTAAGCGACACGGAAATAGAACAGGTGATAATCATTCAAGTGGTCGTGCATGACGTACCTACCTAAGTAAAGTGACATGCTCTAGAACTTTGCAGAAATGAAGCAATGAGTTACTTATTTATAATAATGTCATCTATCAAAAACGAAAATCAAACGTTGAAAAAAATTGCTACCTCAGACCTCAGGTGGCCCTGGAGATATTTAGGCTAGTTTTCTGCGAAAAATCAACGCGAGCGAAGCTGCGGGCAAATCTAGTAATAATATAATACACTATCTCGCGTCACTTTTACAAAAGATTATTTGAATAAATTGAGAAAAGCATGGTATTATGGTTGGGTCATGTAGAGAGGATGGATAAAAAAAGAATCACGAGAAAGGTTTACAAGGCGAGAGTGAATGGGATTGTTGGAAGAAGGGGAAGACCTCGGCTAACGTAAGGTACTTAACGTACTGCCGGCAATTAATTCTGTGCTACCGGTGTCGTTCTCGTTATAGGTCTGTGGGCTAGCATACGCAACACTCAGACCAATGGTCTGAGGCGCAACACGAGATATTATTATGTCGCGGACGATATTCACTCTTCCTTCGATGGCGGGAACGACAAACTATATCGGTTACGGTTCTCAAAACTCGATAAAATTATGTTGCATGTTAGGGTTTGTAGACAAAAATACCACAAACAAGCAAAAACTACTATTATGACTATTTTTGACATGTCGTGTATAGACATAACATGAGAAAACGGGTCGAGAAAATTTTCTCGTGTTGCGCATATTCCGTTAAGCAACGCTGACTCGATATCGATTATTTGACATGACGTCACAGAGCGTAGGGTTTACGCGCGCGCGCAGGCATTACGAGTTAAGCGACTCGGCGGCGCTCGGTGTTCGGTGCGTCGGCTCGCGGCAACCTTTACTGTCATACGCCTAGGCGGCCTGCCTGGGAGGCGCGCCGGCCAAACGTACATAAACTGCGGAGTGACACCTTCTGGTGATATACCTACAGTATGTAAGAATGTATATGAATAAATAAATTTTGAGTTTGAGTCTTAGCGGGATTCTTATAGGCTGATGTCAAAAGCCGCAACCCTAGACATAATCGGATTGAACGCAGCCGTTACTATTTGTTGTAAATTCTGTCTCCTAGCCCCAGAGACGGATTCAAGGGTCTTAAATCCAACTCGAATTTAACTTAATTTGTTTTTATTTTACTATTATTTTCTTTCACACAACGTTCGGTGGGGCAGTGTTATTTGCATAGACATAGGGATATATCTATATAATTTTAAACACAAGACAAGAAAACAACAAACCATGATATACCAATACTAAATAACTTAAAAACCGAAAAATATCTATATAATTATGTATAAACCAATAGCCACGAATGTATGTTTGCGCATCACTTAAAAACGGCTTAACCTATTTGGCTAATTCTTTTTTTTGTGTTTGTGATTGTCAGGACAAAGTTTGTATGAAAGAAAATATTTGGAAATTCGTTACGGGATACGGAGTGTTAAATTTTTCTTCCATTTTAATATTCTTTTTATCACCAAACGTTACTTGCACGTCGATTTTCTATCGCTCGATCGTAAACTCACGCTCACTTTGACCCTCGCGTTCCGATCAAAAGTGACCTTTGCAAGTCACTTTTGATCAAAACGTGCGATAATGCCGCGACCACACGCTTGGCAAACCTCAACAAGCCGTCACAAATTCAAATGCGTGGAAAGAGCGTTTGGCTTGGTTTGCAAGCGTTTGTAGCCGATCCGTCGAACAAACAAATCCAAACGTTTGTAGAGGTTTGGAGTTTGCGGCAAATGCCAACCGTGCGGACGCGGCATAAAATAATCACGTCTTTAATCAAATAATGTGCACAGATGTATCTAGTTACCTACCAATATGCATGTAATATCATAATAGTCTGTTAAATTGTGTCATTTATTTTTTACAAAGTACTCATAATGTTCTTCTGTATCTATTGGTCCCTTTTAATTGGCCACCTATCTTATAACTGACCCTTGAGAAAGCAGCTTAGCATTCACGATCGCGTTACTCCGACCCTGGTCGGTCGGTATGCGCGCAATTTAAATTGATCTAGCGGAAAGGGGGACGCGGCCCGTTTGCTTTGTTTCTTGATTCGCGATATTTATTGCATGTAAGTACAGTACAGTCAAGGAAGTTGCCGGCGACTACTTTTCGTTTGAAAACTATCTACGCGCAAGCTACTGTTTTTAACTTCACACTCTTCATTTTATTTTTTACTAGCAGACCGCCGCCGGCGACTTCGTCCGCGTGGACCCCGTACCTGTGACGAATTTTCAAAATGACCACCCTCCCAAGAACATTTATTGTGGCGTAACTAAAATAGTTAGACATATGCTACATCGACACTTTTTGTAGATAATGGTGTGTTCTGCAAAGCCATAGTACATTATTTTATTCTATCATCAATAGTTTTCTTAGCGTACGCGGTTTAAGGAATTTATTTGAGTTTTAGTAAGGATCCCTATTTTTTTTGACAATTTAATATAGCCTATGTCACCCGAAGATAGTGTAGCTTCCCAACGGTGAAAGAATTATTTAAATCGGTCTAGTAGTTTCGGAACCTATTCAATACAAACAAACAATCAAATGTTTCCTCTTTATAATATTAGTATAGACTAGCGGCCCGCCCGCGCCTTCGTCCACGCTAACTTAGAAACACCGTCATACTTTAGCCATTTTGTGCTATATATCTACAAATTATTTAAATAACCATCCTCAGTTAACGCTCTTACTTTTAGTAAAAACCGCATAAAAATCCATTGCGTGGTTCAGGAGAATAGTGGGGTGCCATCAGACAGAGGAAAACGGCGACTTTACTTTATACTATGTAATGATGATTACACATCTGTTATTTTTTTTTTGTAAAATTGATGTAAGCGTGTGTATATTAATATTTTTTTGGAAGTGTATACAGTGCCACAAGCGGCACTCTATTTCAATCGGTTAGGGAACCGTAAGTATTGCGGTATAATAGTGACGCCGCCTAAGCTGCCGTAAAGTTTTTTGTTAGACAACAGAAATACTAGCTGCCCTACTCCTGTAGGTCACGTGATAGGTCAGAAATTTAAGACAATCGCGAAGCGCAGCGTAGCGATTGTCATATATCCAACAGCTTAGAGCGGCGATGGGCTCACCACCTGTTACGCTGAGCACATGTGCAGTCACTACTTGGTGAAAAGTTGGACTATGAGAGGACTACTTTTGCGGTCCATATTGCCTAGTTTTTGACGGGTTAGTCAGATAACAGTCGTGATTATATATTAAGTATGTTTTATACTAAGGGCCTAAAACCTGACTTTAGACACCACACCACAGAGGCGTTTAGTTAGTAAATAATAAATATTAACTGTCAAATGAACATTACAATAACTGAACATTCAAAGGGCAGTGTCTCACTTGTGACTTGTGCAGGTGTCCCAACGATGGTGGGACAGTTCAAACGTCCCCTTGTATTGTCCCACGGGTCTCGGGACCCTCTCACAAAGCTGTTATCGAGATTTGTCACCCTAATAACAGTAATCCCTTTAATCTCTCGCTAACAAACGCTAGTGTAGTAAGTACCTTTTCGTTGCGTTTTTCTTGCTTCGATGGATTTTGTACTGATGGCTTTCTGTCGCTCGCTGGACATACGGGACAAAATACGACTTTTTAAGAGAATCATTACAAAAAGATAACGGAACGTTGAAAAGAAATGTCTACCTCAGGCGGGAACCGAACCCGCGTCCACTGCGATCCGGACGGCTGCGTTGTATCTTTCAGTTTAGATGAGCGTTTTTATCATCATCAATCATTACAAATATTAGACAATGGCACCTGCTACATTGTTTTACATTTACTTAGTTTTTACTGTTATAAATGTAATTAAGTAAATATTTTTGTTTAAATTTTAATTATTTGTATTATTTGCCTGCTGCCTACAAAAGCCCTGGTATGGTTGTACTCACTCACCAAGTCATATTAATTTTACGATGTCAACTTATCCCCTTAGCAAGCATGTCGCCCCTTGTTATCCATCACCCTTGAATATATTGCGTACAATGACAATTTCAATGAGTTAATGAGCATTTTTAATTCTATCATTGCAAAACATTGAATAAGGTAAGCGGTAAGAGCTGAAAGTCACCAATGGAACAAGCTTACGATAACCTAGGCCGTAACTATATATATTTGTTCCGTTTGCGGTGAAGACAAATGGGTCCATTGGGCAGCGGGCCTAGCGCAACACGAGATATGTCGCAGACGATATTCTCTCTTCCTTCGATGGCGGGAACGACAAACTATCTTGGTTACAGTTGTCAAAACTCGATAAAATTATGTTGTATGTTATGGTTTGTAGACAAAAATACCACAGACAAGCAAAAACTACTATTATGTCTATTTTTGACATATCGTGTATATGTCGCAGGGATATGATAAAAACAGAGATTTGGTCAATTCCCTAAGTGATTTGATCAAATCCCAGAGGTGTAACAACAGGATTATATCATTTCCCTAAACAAATCTAGGGATTTGACCAAGTGAAAATTCCCAAAAATTACGAAAAACATGTGACCCTCCTGTAGGTCACATGTTTTTGGTCATTTTTGGGCAGTAGTAGGGCAGCTAGTATTTCTGTTGTAAAAGATGTCCTCCAATTGTGGGCACATGGGAACGGTCCCGAGAATGCTGGCAACATCTTCAGATTGCCAGGCGAATACGTTGGCAGAGGTAGCTGCCAGCCTTCTAGTCACCGGATGACCGGAGGCGGAGGGAGAGGCGGAGGAAGACAATCGCGAAGCGCAGTCTTTGTCTTTAAATTTCTAACCTATCACGTGACCTACAGGAGTAGGGCAATTTAAGTTCTAGAGGTGTTCAAATCCCATATTTGATTTGGGAAATGATAAAATCGTGTTGTTATTTTAACATCTTCCGTGATTTGATCAAATCACTTAGGGAATTGACCAACTCTCTGTTTTTATCATATGACTGCGACATATAGACATAACACGAGATAACAGGTCGAGAAAATTTTCTCGTGTTGCGCATGCTAAGGCCTTACTTAAGTACCCGCCACATAAGGCCTCCGCCTCCGCCTCCGGTCATCCGGTGACAAGAAGGCTGGCAGCTACCTCTGCCAACGTATTCGCCTGGCAATCTGAAGATGTTGCCAGCATTCTCGGGACCGTTCCCATGTGCCCACAATTGGAGGACATCTTTTACATATAGGTTTATTTTCTTCAGTTGTAAAATATCTAAGTTTAAGTAATTTTATTGGATAATTAGATGCATTAAGTAAAATTTTAAACACTGAAAAAAGACGACAACCTCAGGCCTAAGGTTGTTGTCGTCTTTTTTCAGTGTTTAAAATTTTACTTAAGTATATTTAAGCGTTAATAAAACGCTACAATATATATTAAAAAAAAACATTAATTAGATGCATTGATAAGAAAGCTACACTTTAATATTTTTAGGTCTATGTATGAGATATATTGTATTCCTAATTTTTGATTTATTTTGCGTATATAAAGCTCCTGACTGCTTTTGCGGTCCTCATTGCCTGGTCTCTGATTATCCCTTCGGGGAGAACGGTCGTGATTATGTGTATGTATATAGAGCTCATTATACTTAAAGATAGTACCTACGTTGAAGAAGAGAAGCGGGCCACCACAGGTATAGTCCGTCGTAGCCCATCGTAGCCCGTCGTAGCCCGTTGTAGCTTGTCTTCGGGGTCCACTGTAGCCCGTCGTAGCCCGTTGTAGCCTAACGAAACCCGTAGGACGGCCGTCATAGCTCGTCGTAGCCGTAGCCCATCATAGCCCGTCGTAGCCTGTCGTCGTAGCCCGTAGTATCCCGTCGTAGCTTGTCTTCGTAGCTCGCTGTAGCCCGCCGTAGTTGCAGTAGCCCGTAGCTGTAGCCTTACAGTTATCTTTTTCTCGATGCTCGATAAGGCGGCACAGGCGTTCGCCTTGCGTTGCAATATTGCCAGTTAAACAATTTTGTTATGCCTATAGACACTAGACGGTAAAAAGACGACAAAAGAGACCAAATTAAAAACATCTTGTGGGCCTCCGTGCCCGTTGCGTGGTATAATTTATTACGGGCACCACTGGGTGAAACATCAGATGCTAGTGCATCTGGTATGGTATGGTTGTCACCTTTAAAACCCTCACTCATCAATCGCCAGTAAGCAGGTAAAACTCGACATGTCTATGACCACATAACGTATCCTCAACAACAACAACAACTAACGAAATTCACAAATCATATTTATACCGTGAGAGGCGCGCGGAATGTAATAATAACAGAGCGGTGCCTCTCTCCGTGTGATGCCACAGATGAAAAATACCGAGTCCTGTGTTTTTTTTCACTTTTTCTTGGTAATCTATCTGTGCTTATTGGGGAGGGGCGACAGAAGCCACAATCTCACCACTTGTATTGTATGTCATTCAGCTTTTGTGTATTAATTTTTTACGATTTCATTAATTATTTGTATGCTGCTTCGTTAGTAGTGCGTTTCGTAAAATATTAAAACCCTAATGAAGAGTGCTTTCACTTCTTTATCTCAATATAATTTAAAAAGGGGATAAAAACTGCCCAATCGGTTTTCGCCTAACTAGGTTTACGCAAACAATACTTATTAAAATGAAATACTTTTCACGGGTAAAACTAATAATACAGTTACTATTTTAAAACGCGAAAATAATGTACTTATTGCCCTTTATTTGTTACTATCATATTATTATTATTTTTCTAATTCAGTAAGATATTATATTGAGAACTTAGTAAGTATCTAGACAACTTTAAGATACTAGGTACTACCCAATATTGTAATTATATTTTTGTTGATAAATAAATAAATAAATAAATTAGTAATCCGTCAAAATCGTAATTTTTTTTACTACTTCTTTTGAAACTTGTTAAAATGGTTAACTAGATAACGGATAAACATCCATTCATACATACATAATCACTAATATTATCCCCGACCGAAGGGTTAGTCAGAGACTAGACAATGAGGACAGCATAAGCAGTCTTCTACCATAATCCACTTTTCACCAAATATCGACTGCACAAGTGTTCAGCGTGACAGGCGGTGAGCCTGTGCTGGATGTGTCAGTCTTTCTTTGTGTGCAGTATTTAGTCTGTTAGTCGCATATTACGAGACTAAGGGAAGAGAGGGGGGTGGTAGTATTCTTTCACCGCTACGCGGCACGGCTAAACATAGAAGAACACTCAGACCCGAAATAATTTTGAAAAACATGTTTCTCTAAATTGTGCCGACCTGCGGGTAAAAAATATGAAAATGGACATGGGCTTAATTTGACATTTGAAGCCCATAATATGCCCCTAAAAGGACAAAATATGGGCTTCAAATATGAAATGAAGCCCATGTCCATATCCATATTTTTTAGCCGATAGGGTAGCTGGAATTGCTAACCATGCCAACCGTTCTAATTACTCGACCAAAGAGGTCGTCATCATTTCTGTCGTCATTTTACACAATATTTTAATTGCACAAAAAAAACCGACAAAAAGGTAACTTTCTCCCGCGCTGGCAACCCCGGCGCGCGGCCGCGCTCACCGCATTTTATCGAATATTTTTATGAGCGCACATCAAACGCCACTCTTGCATAATTCCCGCGTTTGATCTCCCGCCAACTTCGCAATAACTATTTTGCAAATTAAACGGCGCGCGGAGAGGACAGCGAGGGCTCTTTCAATTGGCAGTACCGCTTTATTATCTGGAATGTTATTGTGAAATATACGGTGTATTATTATTGTTGGTTTTAGGTAGATTCTTCAACATATTTTTTAAATCGGCTTTTGTTTTTTATTTATGTTTGAGAAAGTCAATGGCGCAGCGGATTTTGTAAAAAAAATACAGTTCAGTAGTAACTTAAAGTTAGTGTCATACTGATCCTTTTTTCCTGATTTTTCTTGATTATTTGACTGCCTCAAAGGTCCTGTCGTCCTTCGTCGAGGCAGGCAACGCATCTGTGACTTCTGTGGTCTTGCGGGTTTCCATGGGCGGCGGTGATCGTATTCTCATTTGGCTTGTTTCGTTTCATTGAGTAAAAATCTATTGCCACGCCTATTTGGCAATTTTTTTTGTTGTATTTAGGGTTTTTTTTAAATTTCATCACGTGATAATCACGTGTTCACGCAGATGAAGCCGCGGGAGGGCTGCTAGTAATATTTGCTACAATTCCCATTTGTTAACTTTATTAAATAAAAAAAGTCCCTGCAATCCTCATTTGTATACGTAAAAAAATCGCAGCGATTCGATGCAATCAAAGTCGCGCGACTTCACAGATAATCTGCTTGCAAACCACAGTTGCAAACACAAAGGAGTTATGAAATCAAAATGGCGCCCGTACCACAGACAGCCACCCGCGCACCCGCCATTAATAACGGCCGCCCTGTGAACCAATTACGCGGTTATTAATGCTGTAACAACATAATAATTAATCAAACGGCGGAGCATTAACCGAAATCCGTTGAGTGCCACTGAATGACGCGAGGATCTATGAATAATGGAGAAAAGCTTGTATAATATTAATTCAATACGTTTGATTTATAATGTTTTTCACATGATTTCTTTACATCACGCTGTTTCCCCGGAGGCACATCGGCTCGTCGGCCTAAGCACGGTTATTACCGTCGCTTAGGGTACAAAGGTGTAAGTGGGTGTAAGTACCTATTATGTATTTTTTTAATATTTAAGAATAATAATAATATTAAGGTTGAGGCAAAATGTTAGAGAGCCTATGTATGTAATGAGAATGTTAAATCACAAAACCAACAATAAGTGATAACAATTCTATTCTTACCAAATTATAATTATTTATCAAGAACACACAGAATAAAAATAAATTAAATAAGTTTTCAGCCAGCTAATTTTAAAAGACGTTCGTATAAGGAACATATAAATAAATACGTTTTCAGCACGTGAATCTTAAAAGAGCCCTAAGCCTTAATATTTTGGATAAAACAAGGCAGTTCCGAAGACTACCTACGAGCTGATGGCGATGGCGGGCGTAGCGATAATTTAGACTGTAGTACCTACCTACATTGCTTCGATAGTTTGATTCTTTTAACATTTTTTGTTCTTCTAATACAAGGTTAAACATAATCTATCTTTATCTTTATATTAATAAAAATCAAATGCCACAAATGTTTGTACGCGCATCAACTCAGAACGGCTACACCTTTTTGGATAATTCTATTTTTGTTGCGTTTGTAATCAGGATAAGGTTTACGTATAACATATTTGTTTTTGGAAATTCAAGTGTAATTAAAGTGTAAATATTAAATATTAGAAAATATTGTAGAATTTTAATTGTTTGTAAACAAATTAATCATAATTCTTTGTGCATGCATCTCATTTAGTGTCACTCGAATTTTTGCTAGAGTGATTATGATTAACGATAAAACAACTACCTAATAATAGTGTCATTCTCCTAAGAAACTGTAAAAACTCGAGTGACACTAGATGTGTGCACGAGGATTTGTAAATAATTCGTATTATAAACATTCTTCATTGAATTTGGCTCTACATACAAGAAGGACTCCGCGCCGCTAGATTAACATGTGAAGCAACCTTTATGCTGGTGTGTGTGCTGCACAGAGATAGTGTGCTGTCACGGGGACGGTTGACATCCCAATGACGGCCGATCGGCTTAACCCATAGATCAATAATTAAAGCGTAGAAGGAGTCCAAATGAGACTCGTATAGTTGTCCTACTTTTTCAAATGGGCCATAAACATTGAAAGAAAAGAGACAAAATAAGTTGCCAAAAACTTCAAATGTCTAGCGAAAAAAAACCGGTCACCATTTATGATACAAAATTCAAAAGCGACATACAAAAATGTAATTCGAATGGTGACCAAACGGAGTGCCCACACAAATGTCATAGCACTCCTTCTATTATTATATCTTAATTAATGGCTATCGCGTGCCAATATCAAGTGTTTTAATTTTTAAAGTACCTATTTTTAGTTTTGTACGGTAGATAGAAATAAAATGGAGTCTCACAACACGTGTTGTTGCTAAAATAACACGGGAGAAACTCCCACTCCTTCTATGCTTTAGTTATTGTTCTGAGCTTCGATCAACAATACAACTAGATGTCATGTCGGCGCTAAAAATGTGTTTCGATAAATAAGAGCGCACTTGAGAAGTGAGCTCTTATTTTCTCGCAAGGCAATAACAGGAAAAAGTATTTTATTTGTTGCTCCTTAAGGGTGATTTCGCCACTAAATGTTATTGACGTCTTTTCATTTTTAAGTGACAGGAGTAATTTATTGCTTTGAAAAGTATTTATTCACGTGGACAGAATTTAGCTTTGATTTTGTACGTGATGCGTTATCTAGTTGGTATTGTTGATCAAAGGTTCTGAGGCTTAACCTTTGTGTAAGGGTGTGCCGTACGTAGGTAATAATACCTGCTTATTTTATATTATATTTAACCGTATTATATTTAAAAGTGGACTATGGTAGAGGACTGCCTTTGCTGTCCTCCTTGGCCTCCTCTGACTAACTCTTCGGGGATAATAGTGGTTCTGTATCGTGATTATGCATGTATGTGTTATTTTATGCGCTTCTGACTTCTCTCTGTATGTCCGTGCATAGACGTTACGCGACGGACACGCATAGGTGGCCACCTCCGATCCCACAGCTGGGCCCTCAATAGGGAACAGGCCATAACCCACCACCCTGGCCCAGTGCCTGATAGTGGGTTTGATCAAATGCCATTTAACCCTTAAATGCATGATTTTTTGCTTATCATAAAAAGCTTTTTAATGGATACTATGTAATACCAAAAAATCTGAAAAAAAAAATATTTTTCTTCGCACTTTTTTTAATACTTAAAAAAAATACGAAAATTTTTTCACTTTATAATTGTTTTAGTAATTACGAATCTATTTCAATTTACATCATTAAAATAGAACTTAAACTAAGAAGTATTTTTATTAATTGTTTCAAAAAAGCTTGCATTTTTATATCCAAAGAGGTTTCCTTCAAAACTTCCTTGTAGGTACTCGTCTTAGAGCATTCAACCAACATGCTCGTACTTATAAGATGTTAAATTTAAAAAAAATAATATTATAATATTTAAAAAAAACATGT
The DNA here is from genome assembly GCA_963921215.1 of Scoparia ambigualis. Classification (NCBI taxonomy): domain Eukaryota; kingdom Metazoa; phylum Arthropoda; class Insecta; order Lepidoptera; family Crambidae; genus Scoparia; species Scoparia ambigualis. The sequence continues at coordinate 22,036,988 of OY992523.1, forward strand.
TTTAATTACAGAGTATATTCTAATCTAAGTATTTATTTTAATATAAAAATATAATTAATATTTTAAAAAGGCTTAAAATTACGATGTAGATCTACATCATGATGCATAGGGTTAAGCCAACGTGCAATAAAAAAATATATAAAATTGACAAACTTTCTCAAAATGTACATAAAGGTTTCTTATTTTAAAAATCATAATCACTTTTAAAGGCGATTTGTAAAGTAACACCTAAGAAGTAGGTATTATAAAACACATGTTTTCGTGCATAAATGAACAAACACGACTGTCCTATTCTAATATTGTTTATCTAAACGTATTTGGAATACATTAATTTTCATCTTGACAAAATTAATCGCTAACATCAAATAAAACGTCAACCAATAACACTGGCAGCTAAACCAAATTCACATATAAAAAGAGAAAACACATTAATCAAAAGCGCATGCAATAAAATGGCGCCCCTTCCAAATTCAAATTCAAAAGGTTGTCGCCGTCACTGCACTTGTGCTGTGCCATAGATTAAAATACACTTGTACCATAGACAAAATATTTAATTGTTTTTTGTGTCCGCCGCGTGTCCCCACTCGAACATAATGTTTTTAGCCATTATTACGGTTTTGTTAGAGTCGCTGCCGCCACAGAGATGAGATTTTGTCAGTAGAGTTGGCTGGTTAGTCTATTGAGATACTTTTTAGTAACTGTAAGTAAACTGGACTTGGCTATCGTCAGTTAAAAGCTACTTCATGGGACCGCAAGAAATGTCAACATACGTGACTGCACCCAATGATGATGGCCTGTCAAAAATATAATGTCTCCAAGTTTTTTGCCAGCTCTTCTAGGTTAAAGGTTTTAAATCCCAACTGGTGCAGGTTTAGATGTAAAATTATTATTTTGAAACTTAAATTGTAGGTCAATCAACGTCAATAAGTACAGGCCTACAATATAATAAATCGTAACAAATATCAAGTATTAGCTTTTATTTAACTTGCAATATTTTTATGTATTGACCTCCTTGGTCGAGTGGTTTGTAAACCGGTTTTCATGGTGTCGCCATCTCTGAGGTCCCGGGTTCGATCCCCGGTCGGGTCAATTTAGAAATTATTGTTTTTCTAAATTGTCTCGGATCTGGGTGTTTTCTATGTATAATAAGTATGTATTTAAGTATTTTATGTATGTTTATCCGTTGTCTAGTAACCATTTTAACGAGTTTCGTAACGAAGCTTCTCTTAGGCTAGATAATTGGTGTGAGTGTAGGAAAGTTTAAAGTTAAGTTTTAAGTATGTTCACGCTACTTTTTTATCGGATTGCGATGAAACTTTATGTTAGCTCAGAAGAAGTCTATGGCGCCCTTTATTACTTGCGAATAGAGAATTATGTGTATAATACCACCAACCCATCTCTTCCCTTGGGTGTCGTAAAATGCGACTAACAGACTAAAGACTCATTCACTAAAGGCTCACCACCTACCACGCTGAGCACATGTGCAGTTGTTATTCGGTGAATCGTGAACTATGGGAGAGAAATGAAACTATTTTTTTTGACTCGTCATAGTGACTGCATCCTGCCTGATGGTAAGCAGCCGATGCAGTCCAAAATAATGAGAGCGCTCCCCACCGTGGAATAAGCACGGTAACGAGCGTACTCATTCATGACGGCCTGCATACCTAAATGCCGTTACACGCCCTACTTAAAAGACCCGGAACTGTAGGAGCTGGGAAACACATGCGCCGGCAAAGAATTCCAAAGCCGAATGGTGTTACAAAGGAACGACTTGCCAAATTTTTTGGTACGAGTACTGATAGTCTGTACAGTTAGTGGTTCCTAAGATCAGCACGTGTAGTCCGGGAGAGGAAAGGAGAGGGCGGGATACTTTGCGGGGACTTGGCCGTCCTCATTGCCTATAGTCTCCGACTAACCCTTCGGGGATTATAGTCGTGAATGTATTATAGTACTTACGTCATTTGAGTCTTTTTTGACCAATCGTTGCGAAGAAGGCTCATTTCATACTTTCATTAAATACTTTGGCTATCCAACCCAGAATTTCTAAAAATATTTTTTTATGTGCGACAGTACTAATTCTGCCATAACAAAAATCTGCCGTAACACGAATCTGTCGTAACCAGAATCTGTCCAAAACAGAATCTGTCCTAAGACGAATAAGCCCTTAGAAGTGTGTAAGACATTAATGCCGATATTATTTAGTGCAGGCTAATCCGTATATAGTTGTATAGTCATATCATCGTTTATAGCACGAACACATCAGCACTGTGTGTAGTCAGCTGAATACTGTTCAGTTTTAAGTACAGGTACTCGGTCTCGAGCAGTCTTTTAGTCCATTTGTTTTTTTCTTCTTTCTACATACATACATGCATACACATTGTTCGGAACAAAATGGCCACTTACGGCTGGCAACCTTTTTTGTAGTTTTAATTTGTATTTGACAGACGGCTGTCAAACGTGAGTGTGTGTCAAAGTGACACACACTCACGTTGAAACTTTGGTTAGGTTAGGAACCTTGAACGCGGGGTCGTGTGAAATTAATTTGTACTTTGGTGTAATTTAATATGTAGGGCACATAATAAGTTAAAATTGGCGGACCGTAGGGATTAGTAAACAGTGCAACAGTGAACATAAGTTTAGTTGGAAACCAGGGCGGCCAAGCTAAAATCAGTTTTGGTTGACGTACCAACACGTGGAGTGATTTGTGCAAGTGGTACGTATTTGTCTGGGTAGCCACGGGACGCTTCGGGCCTTCCACCACCATAGCACCAGCCCCGAAGACGCGCCGGAGCGCGGTCAACCACTACCACGCTGACAGCAGCGTGCTGAAGACAGCCGGCGCGGCGGACTGCAGCCGAGCTGAAGACGAAGGAGACCGTAAGGGTGTGGCACACCGTCTGCTAGTATGTAAGTCGTTTAGTTTAATTATAATTTAAGTTTAGTTAGTATATCTTTAAGTCGAGAGGGTGCGGTCTACAGGTTCACCGGAACAGGACCTCTGAACCGTGCCTTCTCTGGTAGCAGAATTGATGTAGACTCTCTATATCAAACAATTTTTTGGTAAACCTGAGCGTGGTTTTGTCTACTGACCTCAAGTAATAGTTATTAGTTTTAGTTTTAAGATTGTTTGCTACCGCATATTAAATTGCATTCAGAATGCAATGTTAATAGGTAGGTTTTGTTGTATGGTTCATGGTGATCATAGCAAGTTCATAATTAATTTGGTTTTGTCTCGCATTAAACACTTGACCGTCATTAGAAGCTTATAATATTGAGATAGGCACATCCGTTTCCCGTCGTATTTTCCTTCTCTTTCTTCCGGTATATCGCTGTCTCTCTCGCTCATCCCACTCAGTGGCGTCACCAGGTGGCGCGGTGGGGGAACCAGGAGATTTCACACCCGTCGGCGTAACTTGTGCACTACATAGTGATCAAGTGACAAAGAAATAGAATTATTTTTATTTAAACTGCAACACAGTTCTCGTGAGTTTCTACAATACACGTGAGTACTTAGAATAGTTTCTTAACTTAACGGTGTTACCGTTCGCTGAATTTATAATTTAAACTTATCTGGTATATCAAACTTTTTATTTTACCCGCAAGAGATGTAGATACACCTTTTCTTTTAAGATAAGAAAGCATTCGAGTAAAGATAGTATTTTTAAAAGTGTTTTTTGCGTTTAATACGTGGTATCTACCCTCCAGGCACTTTCTCTTTTAGATAAGAAACTGATAATTAGTGCTTACATTAGATAATGAGAAAAACGAATTGTAGCTAAGCGGCTATAGCTGGTCCTTCTAACAACCCCGATCGCATCGGCGAAGAATGAGTTCGAGTTAGTCGTCATCGTTCAAAGAAGCATGGTCATCGTACCCGCCTTTCATGACGATAACGACAATGTGTCTGCTTTATCGGACGTTAGAGGAAATCCTACAACGATTGTTGCACCTCGCAGGTGTTACCAATACTGATTAAAACAGTTAACAATTTAAATATTCCGTGTAGTGATCTAGATTTGATTTTTGATTTTAAAGGTAAACTAAAAGAGCCAGCTAGGCCTTAAGCACCAATATTCTGATAAATCTTGTGCACCAATAACTTTTGGTATTTCAAAACTAAAATGATATTTTTAATAATTGTCTGCGCAGTTTACTAGTTGGTCGCAAACATCTGATGCCTCTCTTAAAGGTCTTATTTTCAGTGGTGATTAGGTTGTAGCCATAGGACTGAAACTATAGATATACGAAAAGAGGATAGGTACTCATAAATGTGTAAAAGACCCTCTAATGCTTGCTACTTTGGATAAGATTCTACCTTCAAACACACATTTGTTTAATTCTGAACAGATTACAGTTGCATTAGAAAGATTTCCCTGTTAGAAATTTTTTTGGCCAGTTATTAAATCTGGTACTGGGAATGCCTCGCAAGCAAAACCTGTACTAACAACAAACGGTTACTTTTCGCAAGGGCAAACTTCTTATAGTGTACCATCGCGTTGTTGTTCTGGTTCATGGGACAGACACACGCACAGCAGGCTGTGAACCGCCCTCGCAGGGCGCTTACCAAAATCAATGGTTATTACATGAGTGTTCGCGGTTTTGCGAGAAGATGCATATATGTTAATATAATGCTAAATGTACCTTATTTAATTTAATTTGATATTGAATAATATGTTTAATTATTGTAATTGGTATTTAACCGTTTTAATAAAATTAAATAAATAAATGTCCTCCGCAAGGGCATGCTTATGCCAGCACGAACCATATCGTAGCTATAAACCGCCCTCGCAGGGCGCTTACCAAAATCAATGGTAATATTACTTGAGTGTTTGCGGTTTTTGCGAGAAGATGCATGTATGTTAATGTAATGCTAAATGTCCCTTATTTTATTTGAATTTGAATAATACGTTTAATTGTTGTAAATGGTTATGTAACCGTTTTTAATTAAATTAAATAAATAAATGTCCTTCGCAAGGACAGGCTTATGCCAGCCACGAACCACATTGTGGCTATGAACCGCCCTCGCAAGGCGCTTACCAAAAACTATGTCCTCCGTAAGGACACGCTTATGTCAGCCACGAACCACATTGTGGCTATGGACCGCCCTCGCGAGGCGCTTACCAAAAACTATGTCCTCCGTAAGGACATGCTTATGCCAGCCACGAACCACATTGTGGCTATGGACCGCCCTCGCAGGGCGCTTACCAAAAACAATGTATTCCGCAAGGACATGCTTATGCCAGCCACAAACCACATCGTAGCTATGAACCGCCATCGCAGGGCGCTTACCAAAATCAATGTCCTCCGTAAGGACACGCTTATGCTAGCCACGAACCACATCATGGCAATGAACCGCCCTCGCAGGGCGCTTACCAAAAACAATGTCCTCCGCAGGACATAATATAATATATAATATAAACAACGGAGGCTGTTCTTACTTTCGATCCCCAGGATCATAGGCTTGGCAGCTCTTTCAATCAGGACAAAAACGTCCATCTTCTCTGCTAACAGAGGTAACAAAAGACGTAGACAATGACGCTCCGAAATTTCGAGCCGGTCAATTTGCACTTTATTGACACCGTTGGGACTAAATAGGTGCTCCAAGTTTTCTATCATAACACAAAGGTATCGAATACCGTTTTATCTGAAGCCATCGCTCAAGGTTCCAAACGTTAGAATCGACAGTTGTCACACGCTTGTATCGGACAAAATGTCTGCAATGCTGACACAGATAAAGGAACAGGTTTCTAGAAACAGTTTTTCCAAACTTCGTTTTAACCCAGTTCTTAGTACCAAAGAGCACTCAAGAAAGGTCACTCCGTCCAATTTTCAACCTGAAGTCGTTAAATTATTATATGAATTCCGGACTGTGAACGGTCAAGAGACAGGATGTACAAATTACTTTTCTCAGACCTAGGTACTATCATCTGACTATAGCCAAATTGCACAATGGTTTCTTCGTCTGTGCTACAAAGGCGAATTACTAAAAATTATATGCCTTCCATTTGAGATGAGCACGGCAATGTTTTCTTAGACTATTATCTTATAAACATACAGACCAGACGGTTCTGTCCAGACATGCCAACATTGTAACAGAAACACTTACTTATTTTGGTGTCTACATAAACTTCAAAAAGTCTGTTTGACCGGCCTCGCAGGGCGCTTACCAAAATCAATGTCTTCCGCAAGGACATACTAGGATACATGGAGGAATCACAAGCGTCCATACATACCTACATACACTCACGACTGTTATCCCCGAAGGGTTAGTCAGAGACCAGGCAATGAGGACCGCAAAAGCAGTCTTCTGCCATAGCCTACGTTTCACCAAATGATAACTGCACATGTACGTGACAAGTGATGAGCCTATCGCCGCTCTATACTGTTGGATGTATGTGCAATCTATGGTCCGTTAGTCGCCTTTTACGATACCTAAGAGAAGAAATTGGGCGGTAAAATAGACTCTACCTTACGATGTAGTTAAATGTATTGGTAGCTAAAAATTATCAGAAACACCAATACATATACCTCCACCAACATTCTTTTTAACAACCGTTGCTTCAGGATTGGGGGGTCACAACTCAACAATTCTGCCCTATCGGGAAGGTGGAGTGCATCCGAACAAAAGATGCACTGCAATCAAAAAGAAAAGCGGGCTGTTCTAAGTCTTAGAATTACAAGCATCGAACACGAAGCCTGCGACAACTTTATTTTAATGCTCCAAATTGCCAACCAACAAATGACCACCAACCAAATTGTGGTCAAAATTCATTACATTCCAGGGAAATTGAACAGCCATGCAGATCAACTGTCTCGACATATCAAGCTCTAGAGTGGTGTCTACTACTAGAATTCACACAAACGATATTCGCGAAGTGGGCCTGGCCAGTAATGGACCTGTTTGTATCCAAGAACGCTCGAGTAGTGGGTAAACTATGCAGATTTATCTCAATGATTACGAAGCGATGTTTCACAATGCTTTCAGCCTGAAGTAGAACGCTTCCCTCTGGCTTGGAAATTTGCACCACCTTCCCTCAACCCCCGGGTGCTAGCACACCTCAACAGGAATATATCTGATTGTGGTACCTCTTGCTGCCTCATTCACAGTATGGAATTGGAAACGTAGACGCCTGGTAGACATAACCACAGGCCTGCCAACCCCCAAGGTTCAAGACTTGACGTTGAAATTTGGTGTGCTTAAATGATATATCGTTATGGAACCACAAGCAAATTTCCCTACTCAAGCGTCCGGTTATTATAAAAACATATGAGCACTTGAGCTTGGTCCAGTAGTATAGGAAGGGCGTCAGCAGCAGCAGCGGCGCCATTCACACGCGGAACGCGTACCAAATGGGTCCAGTCAGTCCAGTTTTTGGCAGATTTACACTTAATATTTTAAATCTTACTTACAATACTATACTACCATACATTGTCGTTTCTACTAGTATGTAGCGCACAATATGGAAATCTTAGTGACGAGGTAATAGTTAAACATGTTTTAAAATCAATCTCAATTAAACATTTAAAAACAACAAAACCTCCCTTTTCCAGGGTTTAGTAATATTAGTCTGTAGACCTTTGTAATGTATTTAAAACCTAGGATCAACTAGATTTCAAACAGTTCGTAACACTGCAATATTATTGTCGCATTGCTCCTTTGTTACCTTGCTGTGGACACCAAACATTATTTTGGTCAGGACAATGCAGTAATATTAAGGCGACAGTTTGGGTTAAAAACTGACTGTAGGGACTACAGACAAACAAGCTGGAAATTGCTACTGGTTAAAAGGATCAATAAATATTGTACAAAACGGCTAAACTAATTTATTTAAAACTTCGAGTGGTTCACCTCGCACTGTGGTAGCTAGATGGATATTACAGCCACACCTGGTTGTGTTTTGCTCCGCTGTAGCATCTACAAACTAGATTGATATGATTTATCCATCGAGGATATACTAACTAGACATGGGCGCCGAGTAAAAAAAATCCAGCGGCGGCGCGCCTTAAAAATATGCTCGGCGGCGGCGTGAAGCCGGCGGCGTGGGATTTTTGAAGTCGTTTTTGGTTATGTAGTTAAAGGTAGAAATAAGAGTGATAAATAAAACCAACACTTCACAAAGATTTCAACAACAAATCATTATATCGTCGCCGTAGAGCGAAAAGTCACTAAGTAATTAAAATTGATAATTGAGTTCCTCCTTGCGTCGTGTTCCTCAATGCTGAGTCGTGACGTCCCTTCTGCATCACTTTCTCTCTTATGGTTTTTCTCCATCTGTTTCTGTATCTGGCGGTCTGGATGGCGCTGTGAACTGAAGAGTTAAGAGTGGTGCGGATCTGGTCAGACCAACGTATTGGGCTGCGTCCTCGAGGCCGTTTCCCGTCTACTTTGCCGGTCGCTATGAGCTTCTCGAGTTTGTCACCGTCTTTCCTTGCAATGTGACCGAAGTATTCGAGAATTTTGCGTAGACATCCGAGGATGACAGCCGCGAGGAGATTTTGAGTTCTCGCAATATAGACGTTAGTCCGAAATGCTGTCCAAGGAATACGGAGCATCTTTCTCCAGCACCACATCTCAAAAGCGTCAATGCGTTTGCGGTCTGCAGCTTTTAGTGTCCAAGTCTCAGCGCCGTATAAAAGATCGAGAAGACACGAGTCCGTACCAGTCTGGTTTTGGTTTTTACGGAAATATTGCGATCTCTCCAGATTTTTGCAAGCTGAGACATGGCGCTCTTAGCCATGCCAATTCTCCTGCGCACTTCCTTCTCGCACGAACCATCGTTACTGATGTTGGAACCCATGTATATAAAGTTGTCCACTATTTCTAAGTCCAATGAACCAGTGAGTTCCAACTTCTCAGATCTATAATAGGCGAAATCCGAACTGGCAGTCACTGAGGAGATCATTGGTCTCTAGGTATGCCAGCAGTCGAGAGTTAAGTATACGTTCCGTATTCTTGCAGAGTATGGACTTGACTGAAATCGTCTTACAGTAAGATGGATCGGCACGGCTACCTTTTTAGGGCACAGGCTGCATATTAGCCAGCTTCTACGACTGAGGAATACCAGACCAGTCTCAAGTGAGAGGCGATACAGGTGTGTTAGAACAGTAGACAAGTTAGGTGCACACTTATGTCGGACTATGGCCGGGATTCTATCGGGACCACTAGCCTTATTCACGTTAGAGTACGGAGAGCTTTGAGTACCTCTTTGCTGCTGATGTGAGGTTCTCCCATGGAGAGGTCGGCTATAGGCAACTTAGGTGGAACCTTGCTAGCGACATCCAGACGTGAGTTCTTTGCAAAAAGAGTGGAATTACCTTCTCAGCTGCAGTGTGGGCAAGTGAGCCGTCAGGCTTTATCAGCGGTGGAAATAAAGGTATTTCCAAATGTTTCGCACCCATTTGTATTAAATATAGCCGACCCCTCTATCGGGGAGCTTCATGTCCGCGGCGGGAAGGTACTCAAAGCTCTCCGTGGAAATAAAGGTATTCCCAAGTGGGTGCGAAGCATGTTTAACACCGATGGGGCCGATGTGATTGAATCGTGCCCTACGTAATGTTCTTTAACTGGGGCTTTCTCAGAGTCTGGGTACCCGACGATTTGCGCGCTCGAGCATTAGCTCAGGCTAAGAAAGCTGACGGGGTTCCGGTTACAGTTACAGCACTGTGCCATACGCCCCAAAATTTTTAAGATACTATGCCAACGCGTTTGTGTGGACGTCTTAACGCTAGGCTCGTTCGCGAAGTCCCCAAACAAAGGGCGTTCTTCTGATTCTTCTCCCTCTTGATCGGAAATAGGGTCGTCTTCGTCCTCATCGAGCACCTGAGCTGACGCCTCGCGCGGCGCCCGCGCGGCCCACATGAGTAAAGAATAAACTGAGATTATTGTTACAAGAGCCTACACATTGGAATAGTCTAGTCGGCGCGAAATTTTGAACAGTCGGCGGCGGCGGCGGCGCGCCATACCTAAACGGCGGCGGCGAGCCACGGCGGCGCCCATGTCTAATACTAACTAGGGGTAATTGGAGATTAGTTAATATTTTTCACAAGGTTTATTGTCGTGAAATATTGATTCAGGCGTTTTTCGACGAAGACGAAGTTTTTCATTTTTTATTTTTACCCTGTAAAATGATTGAAATTAAATAGTAAACAATATTTATTTCCTTATAATAATGTTCGTTTACATGGTTTACAAGCTAAATTATTTGATTTTTCATCAATGACTAGCCAATTATTTTCTTTCATGACTTAAATTGTAAATAATGAGTACTTAATTAAATCTCTTATTATAACTTTTTGTTTAAACCATAATCATATGATTAACTCTCTCGCACTTATTGTTTAATTTATTTCTCACATTGGCGTTTTCACCAGGCGATAACAAACAGGTCTCAATATTATAAGCTTCTAATGACGGTCAATTGTTTAATAGACGCGTTTTACCTGAAATAAAACGCATATTAAATACTTACCTCATTAGAAGCTTAGTTTTTATTTCCGCCTGGTGCTTAATGCATATTTCGACGCAATGATTAACAAATGGGCACGGGTGTAGTGGTACAGTTATATCGATAGGGATAGGGAAACGTAGAAATCACCAAACCCAATGAGCGCTGTTTTGACACTGATTTATTACAATAAAATTATACTTAACACGGTTTTGTAGGTCAGAGAGCGCTGACGTGAAAATGCTTATACGAACTAATTTAACCTAGTTAAACACATTGTACTTTGCTCTGTACATCCTGCCCACTCAAAAGGAGAGGAAAATTATATAAAAACAATAGGTTATCAAGTTAAATAATGTAAATAATTATGCATGTTAAGTCACATAAATTATTGTAAAATGTAAGTAGTAAAATAATCTGTAAGTATAAAGAAAATGTGTAAAATAGTTTGTATAGAACATAGTAAAAGATAAATTATTTTAAAATTAAGAATATAGTAAGTTAACTTATAGTCTTTATATTGTCCATTGTATTATCATTATCGTTGTTCACTGTCACTCACGGAAGGAATGTCTAAATGAACCGATCGCGATCTCGGAATAGCTTTAGGGGTAATCCAGGTACCCTTCTCTACATTACGCACCACATTCACTTCACTATAATCACTTGACAACACCGCTTGCTGGGGGTCCACAACAACCTGTTCCGTGGTTGCCTGGAACACCACCTTTCCAGTTGTAGGAGCCGCTCTCGCCTTCCGCCTTCGTATGAATAGGTAGGCCGCTCCGGCCAGCAGAGCAACGGCCAGTATACCATATAACACCGAATATTGGTGAACATCATGAATGGTTAACGGAGTTTTAGCTTGCTCTTTCAAGTCGTCGATCTGCGTTTTTAGATCATGCCATATTTCTTTGTGGTCTTCTGGTACGTACGAGTAAGTAGTTGAGTTCACGATGTTGTTTAGAACAGAGGATTCTAACGTATTAGGTATTTCACTCAGAACCTTTGTATGTGTGAGAAAGATTGTTGTGACTATAAATAGAATAGCCTTTACTTTTGATAGTGCAGCCTTGATCTATATTTAATATTCCATTACCGGTCAGGGTTTCCATATGTATGCCATCTGGGCAAAAAATGCGTACTTCACATTTTTCACAACATGTAAAATAGCCACCTGTTAGTGGCGTGTAACCTGAGCCACCGCTCTTGACAAACCGACACCTCCGTAATACATAAGTTATTTTCATAATTAATTGTTATGTTGCAAAGGCTTTGAGTAATAGGTATATTATAAATAGGTTTATTTATAGTACATAAAATGCGAGTTACTGATGATTGCACACATGTCTGTAGATCGGATTCTGTCATGAGATAGAGCATATCTTTTTGGAGATTAAATGCTATGTAGGGAGTAGAGAATTGCGTAATATGATTTTTGTGCGGCAAACTTATTACACTATCAATCTCTAGTGATTCTTTACTTATTAATGGAATTTTAACTTGTATAAGTAAATATTTTCCGCTTAGGTTCGCGTTCACCTTCATTAGTTTATAGAGTTCTTGAATGTTATCTTTATCGGATGGTAAAGAAAGATCACCCGGTAAATAGCCAGAGATAGTATTTTTTTGGTTATTCAATTGATCAGGTGGTAACAAATGAGTATCCATATGTCCATGTGATATATCTGTGATTATGTTTATATGTATATTATTATATTATTAATAATATATTAATTATTAATATATTATTATTATTATTTTTATTATGTATCTTGAATTCGTCTTAAACTGGTGATAAGTATGTTTGCTGATAATGCGGAAGACATAATATAGAATTCTATTCTTTGCTGATTTTGCATATGATCGTAGGAAAGTGTTACGTCTCTGAGCTGTTTAGCTATAATATTGAACTGTTTGTTCATAATGCCTTCATTTCTTTGCATAATGTTATATTGAGCTTCTAAAACACTAGTCTGATTTTTTAATAATAGTTGTAAGTAGTTTTCGTTCTGTGATATTTTCTCAATATCTTTTTCGTACTGCTTTGCAAATGAGTCATCTAACACACCAAACAAACTATTAGCCAAATAACCAACACCGTTAATCAAGCCTCTTTTCTGTCTTTTTACGATTCTATTTTGAAGTAAGCTATTATAATGTTCAATTTCCGTTATCTCGTGCCCTAATTGATATATTACATTCTTGTATTGTACTGGGAGCTCTCTGTGTAGATACTGTTTTAAGTGAGTCACAAGGTTTTCTACACTATGTAGCCCATTCCAGTACGTTGACATGTTATAGAAAACAACTACAGTCCATTCGTCGCGTATGAGATTCATATCGTATTTTTAATCAAAATAAATACTCTGATTTTCGTTGAAATACGATGCGCTGAATGATGACTGTGCGGGAGAGATCATAGTTAGTAATAGTAATAACGACATAGTTAAAAAGTTACAAATTCTTTTTATGTTATTTTTCTTTGGCCGAGGCCCTGTAGTACTATTCGTATTATTGTTTATGTTATTTGATACTACGTTGGCGCCGGCGCTCGCTTGCTTATCAGTAATTATTCTATTCGTAATAATATTATTAGGTTCCGTTTTCTGTACTGGTAACAATGAAAGTTTTAGAACGGGCCTTTTGATTATACCGTTCTTGGTTTTTACGGAGACAACCCTGATATATCCATCCTTACCCGGGTGTACGTCTACAACTCTACCTAACGCCCATTTCCCGGGTGGGAGGTTTTCTTCTTTAACGAGTACAATATTGTCAATCTCAATATTTTTTGTTGGAGTTTTCCATTTTGACCGGACTTGTAATTGTTGCAGGTAATCTGATGACCATTTTTTCCATATTTCTTTATTCATGCACTGTATCATATGCCATCTAGTAGTCATATTGATGTGCTGTGGGTCTGTTTGCGGTCGGGATAAAAGAGAGTCTCCGATCAGGAAGTGTCCCGGGGTGAGGTAAATGTCATCTGGGTTTTCAGCTAATGCCATCAAGGGCCGTGAGTTCAGACAAGCCTCAACCTGGTGTAGCAAAGTTATAAACTCCTCGTATGTGAGTTTCTGATCACCTATGACTCTTCTTAGATGGAATTTTAATCTTTTGACTGCTGCCTCCCATAGTCCGCCTGCAGATGGATATGCAGGTGCGTTAAACCTCCATTGTATATTGTACTCATTAATGTCATTAAAGAAGTCACTGTTAAGTGTTTGTATTATCTCCTGGTATTCTTTCCTGAGTAGCCGGTTTGCTCCCACAAAATTGGTTCCATTGTCACTGTACATGTGACTAGGAGTACCGCGACGCGCACAAAATCGACGAAATGCAGCTAAGAAACCAGGGGTGCTGAGATCCGACACAAGTTCTAAGTGGACCGCCTTTGTGGATAGACAAACAAAAACGGCTACATAACCCTTGTTAGTCTTCACTCCTCGTCCTTTGTTTAGCCTTATGTCGTAGTGTCCTGTAAAATCGACCCCGCTGTGATTGAAAGCGCGCGAGGGCGTAACCCTTGGCTCAGGTAAGTCTGCCATGATTTGTGATCGACTGTAGCTATTATGTCTCATACATTTTACACATTTACGCACTTCACGTTTGACTGTTCGAAGCCCACTTATGATCCAGTATCTTTGTCTTAGATATGAAAGTGTGAGGCTTGGTCCGCCGTGAAGGGTAGCGAGGTGTGCCTGCCAAATGATGAGATCAGTAAGGCGACTGTGGCTAGGTATTATTATTGGATGTTTAGCCGATATGCTAAGATGAGAATTGTTAAGCCGTCCACCAACTTTTAGTAGTCCATCCTTTTCATCGAGGTAAGGATTAAGACAAAGTAGGTTGTTGTTTCTGTTTAAAACGGACCTTTGTTGTAATTGTGTTAATGTCTCATGAAATTCCATTTACTGAATTGTTTTTATAATAAAGTTATAAGAATGGCTCATTTCGCTAGACGATAAATAACTCTGTCTAGAAGTATTATTTTTGTTTAGCAACCATTGCTTGAAACGTGACATCCAACCTACTATTGTTGCCACGCGCCGAATCGAGTTGCATTCGTTTAATAATTTTATAATTAAATTATCATTTTTATTACATAAGGCTGTGTATACATTGTTCTTAATAGATTTTATTTCTACAGTGGGATTTTGATAAGTTTTATTTGTGAATAGGGTCTTATCAAAGTTTAGGAGCCAGTCTGGACCCTCCCACCACAATGTATGGCCTAAGAGTTGACTTGCGCTCAGCCCTCGTGTAGCACAATCGGCTGCATTATCCTCCGATCGTACGTGGTGCCAACTGGATGCATACAAACAGGAATAGTGTTTACTATTGATGTTACTCTGTTTGAGACAAACTGCTTCCATTTGTTGACATCTCCGTGTATCCATCCAAGTACGACCATGGAGTCGGAAATAGTGTTTACTATTGATGTTACTCTGTTTGAGACAAACTGCTTCCATTTGTTGACATCTCCGTGTATACATCCAAGTACGACCATGGAGTCGGTCCAAGCGTAAAAGTCAATCTTGTTTGTATTAAATGTATCTAATACCTTAGCCATTAGACGTGATAACAGTAGTGCTCCACATAATTCAAGCTTAGGCAGTGTTAATTTATTTTTTACTGGTGCTAACTTAGTTTTCGCGGCTATCAGTGTTGATATGTACTCGCCTTTACTATTAATAGTCACTAAGTAAATTGAGCATGCGTATGCTTTCTCGGATGCATCGCAAAATCCGTGCATTTGACAATTTAATTTATTTCCCGTGTATCGAGGAATAATAAACTTATTTAAATGTTGAAAATCTAACTTCAGTTGCCTCCAGGCTTCACTTATTTCGTTTGAAAGGACGGCATCCCACGTAATACTTGTATCCGACCAAGACCTTTGGAATAAAAGTTTGGATAGTGAGTGGTGATATCCACCCCAAGGGATCAAATATCCTTGATATAAACGAAAGCAACTGTCGTTTTGTAAGTTGTTGGTTTGATTGGATATCTTCATATTTGTTTTGAAATGTAAAAGTGTCTGTATCCGATCTCCAACTTAAACCTAGAGTTTTTCTGGACTCCAAACCTTTAAAGTCAAGAGATACATCTAAACTGACTGTTGGAAGGTCTTTAGTCAACTCAATAGAATTGCTTGACCACTTCCGTATGTTCATACCTGCCTCTTTCAATGCAGCTATGATTTCAGTCTGTAATGACTTTGTTTGAATGAGACTATCTCCACCAGCTAGTAAATCATCCATATAAAATGAAGACTGGATAGCTTCTGCAGCCAGGAGATACCTGTTTTCCTTTTTGCAGTCTATAGCTATCTGTTGTAGAGTTCTCATCGCAAGGAATGGAGCCGCCTTAGTACCATACGTAATAGTAGTCAACTGGTACTCTGCAAGGGATTCCTGAGTTGATTGAGATGGTCTCCAGATGATTCTCTGTAAATGCTGATCAGCCTCTCTTACCATGATGGTGCGGAACATCTTTTCAATGTCCGCGGTGATGACGTATTTATGTAGTCTCCAGTGTCAAATAAGACTTTGAAGGTCCTTTTGTAAATTAGGGCCTCGTTCCATCAAATCATTTAGACTAAATCCGCTGGATGTTTTTGCTGAAGCATTGAAAACCGTCCGCAGTTTAGTAGTGGATGAGTCAGCTTTCAAGACACCGTGATGAGGGAGATAGCACGATGTTTTGTTATAATTGTTTACACGTTTCATATGACCTAGATTTTCATATTCTTGCATAAACTGTGTATACCTTTTAGAAAATACGTCATTTTTTGTCATTTTATTTTCTAAGTTGTGAAATTGCGCGATAGCCTTTCCTTTTGACAGCCCTAATTTTTGTTCAAAATTTGGCTTCATTGGTATCGCTACCTCGTACCTCCCGCACTCCAAACGTCGGGTGGTAGACTTATATAGCTCCTCACAGTAGCTATCTTCCACAGATAATGAAGAAGTGGTGTTACTTATTTCTTCTATTTCCCAGTATTGAGAAATGTCAGCTAAGTTGTTTAAAACCACATGACAGTTAAAGGTTTTAACATTACCGGATAATATCCAGCCTAGCTTTGTTTGTTGAGCTATCGGCGCCATGTTAGGCCCTTTAATTAGCCCGCTCATTATAATATTAGAATAGACACTAGCGTCTAATAATAGGTCAATGGACCTTGACACATTATATTCAGGGTCCGCAAGTTGTATATGTTGTAAATGCGACCACTGTTGCTTTTTGAATGAAATATTGGGCAAATTATTTATGACCCGCGGGATGACTAATGCTTGTGTATTAAAGTTATAGTCATCATAAATGGATGTTATGCCTAATGTGACAATGCCTTTAATTGGTTTTGATCCGTTACCTATACCGGAAACCGAAGCATGATACCGCTGTCTGGGTAACCCAAGCAGTTGTACCGTGTTTTCTGATATCAACGAAATTTGCGATCCCTGGTCCAATAAAGCTCTTAATGTAACAAAGGTACCATCCGCTGCCCGTATTTTAACAGATAAAGTTGTGAGAAGAATTTCTTCATCATCTGTGGCGACATGATTCACGCTATGTTCCTTCTCTACCGATGATGGGTGATAAACATGAGACGTGGAAGCGCCTTCTCGTGACGTGGAAGCAGATGGCTGGACCGGGGGCAAAGGTACCGAATCGGTCGATGCAAGTGCGTCATGCAAAATGGTGTTATGATCAGATTGACAGATTTTGCACGTTTTATTAGAGTTGCATTTATTATCGTAATGCTTGTAAAGACAGTTTTGACAGATTTGCAGTTTCGTCACTGTCCTCAATTTGGCCTCGGGCTTCAGTCTTAGAAATTTGATGCATTTGTATAATACGTGACTAAGATTGCAATAAGGACAAGACCATGTGTAAGATGATGTTGCTATGGCTTGATATTCTCGTTTATGATGGTTGGGTATTTTTCCCGTGTTGGAAAAATTATGTTTATGGTAATTTGGCTTTACGGGTGTATGACCTTTCGAATGAAAATAGTTTTGTCTGTTTGACGGTGTTAGAGACTCTCTTTCTTTTTTATTTATTGGCTCAAGAGCAGTAAATTTACTTTCTTAAAAGTTCATTAATTTAGATAATGATGGTAGGTCTCGTGGTGACTTACGAGCCTCCTTGTAGTCACTGTATGTCTCGTGATCAAGTTTTTTACAAATAAGATGAACCAAAATAGGGTCCCAACTGGAGGTATCTATACCTAGATTTTGTATAGCGTGTATACTCTCCATTGTCGTATCATAAAGACGTTTAATCTCGTTTGCAGCCTGTCTGCTAAGATTAGATTGATTTAATAAAATCTCAATGTGTTGAGTAAATAAAACTTGTGGGTTATTGTACCTATGATTCAATAGCTCCCATGCAGTATCATAGTTTTCTGCTGATATATGTAAGTGTTGAATGAGACGCTCTGCTTCCCCCCGCAGCTTACCCTTCAAATGTTGCATTTTTTGGCTTTTAGTTAAAACATTATTATTGTGTATACTCTCAGAGAATAAGTCATAAAATGTAGGCCAATTTACGTACCTGCCTGTAAATACTGGCACCTCAAGCTGAGGTGTGGACTGCTGCAGATGAGCTGTGGAAGCTAGTTTTTGATTAAGAGCTCTTTTCGTAGATTTAAATGTATCCTCATAGTAACAAAATTCATTTTCGTATAAAGTGTCTGAACCTTGTAAAATATTATCTATTTGTAAGTGCAAGGAATCTATGGCATTCCAACGCAATTGTATATTTCTAAGTTCATCCTCTAACTCCCATTTAACATTAATCTCATCTACCTTAATACTCCGAATCAACCGATTAAATGCTCTAAAGTTAGTACGCTGTCTCGTTAGTAACTCAGTAGCCTCGGCTGCCTGTCTTGGCGAGGGCATAGGTGCGGCCGGTGGCTCAGCCTCCTCAGGATCGAAGCGCTGTGGATGCATCATCTTGGACGGCCCTGGGGACTTGCTCTCAGCGGTGTTCTCCGCGGTTGCCGACAGTACCTGAGATGCAATTTTCTGCCTAACAGACTCGTAGTACCTCCTAGTTTTCTCAAATTGATTATCACAAAAATATGGATGATCAGTGCTTTCATATGCTAACAACTTATCATTAATCGATTTAAATTCAGTCCAGGTCTTATCTAGCTTGTCTAAGCGATCTTCAATGTACTCGCGTGTCTTACGACTCGCTGAGTCCTTCCCGAAGTTACGTTCGATCTGCTTGATCGACTCCAGGATGCCTCCTTGGCACTGAATGAGTTTATCCATACTGCTGCTATATGATATAATTGTTAGATCTTACTTGATAACAGGATACTTAGATTCAGGAACTGCTGCTGTAGGTTGTATGTACGCCAATCTCGAACAAACTTTGTTTCACAATGAAAGTACGTTAAATAAAAGAAGAAAAAGTATTTAAAGTTCACTGTATGTGAAAATTGTAACTGTATGTCACAAAGTAAAATTACTGTATGTAAAAGTTCACTGTTTGTGAGAGAAAATATGACTGTCTGTCACAATTTCGATAGTCACTGGTAAATTAACAGCACAACCGCGACGCGCACGCGATGTCCTGTTGTGATATAGTGAATTATACTATCAGCACGTACTCAATAGTACGTGATAATTAAGGTCTTCCTGATTTACAAGGCGTCCTTCCTCTAGTCACGTATAGATGTAATGTTAATTAGTATTTAAGATGATACACTAGAGGATAAAGATTATTGATTCAACGCAAGACATTGTTTCATTTCGGGTCTCCGTCCCAAAGCCATTACATGGCGACCGTGACATGGTGTCACAAGTCCGCGTCGCGAAATCGCTAGTTGAAGTCTACAAAATATGTGCTACACGGTGCTACAAGAAGGACTCCCTTGGCCATTGGGACGGAGACCCAACGGCCTGATCCACACTGGTGACCCCGCTCAAGCAACAAGCAACCTTCCAACGGAGTACTACGAAAAGAACACGTGAGTCATTTGCAATATCTACACATCAACCATGGCAGTAACATTCTATTCAGCTACGGACACAACAAGATTTTCACTACACTGAGCCACACCGAGCTGCGACTACGTCATTTAAACATCATTCTTGGCTCTCACAACCACAACTTTGGCTTCCTTTCCGGCACATCGTAACAAGAACGTTTCATCGACCAAGGCAAAGAAATAAGGTACCCAGAAAAAACAATGTGAAATAAAATAAACTAACGATTTCATAACTGCACACATTATGTCATAAATTGTGCAGCGCAGCGAACGCGCAAGAATTTCCGACGCAGCACTTTTCGCCGTTTGCTTTACGCTTGCGCAAGGTCAAGAATGCCGCTATACGGAAAGAATTTTGTATAGAGCTGTGGATTTTGCTATAGAAATAAATAAATAGAATCCAAAGAAAAATAAGCATAATATGTATACAACGAGTATTCACCCGTTTAACCGCCTCACTTTTACCGACTGACAAAGTGGTTTGAGGTATGTTATTCATAATTACGGGAAGAGATATTTAGAAGCATTATTTTACCAGTCGATGGTTTTATGAGATATTATTACACTTCATAAGACGCTTAAATGCTACTAGCTACCTCCAGGCGAATTGATTTCTCCGGTTATCTGGTAAAGAGCCAAGGAATACGCCAGTTCGAGGATAATTATGAAGCTATAATGAAGTTGTACTCAAAATGAAGATATTCAACAAGTTTAAAATGCTTTGATTGTGCAATAAAAATACAGCACAAAAATGAACCATGTTTGGGTAACTATTGTAATAATAAGATTTTAGTCAATTTTAATTATTTTTTTTGTTATTTACGTATTTCCTTATAATACATTGAATGCAACATGTCTTATCTCTATGTACTTAATGCTTAATCTTAGTCAAATCTAATTTTTATGTTTTGTTATTATGTATTTTATTAAGTCTATTAGTTCAATTTATTATTAACATGTAATGCGTAATTTAAAGTTCACTGTAAGAATATGCATAATTTAAAGTTGTACTTGTTTATGCCACTTAATTTGTGTGTATAATATAGTCTTGGTATAACGTGATAAAAAAAAATATTTTAGTAACAATATTAAGATGTTGAGAGGAATTTTAGACATTTTAAAGAAAAATCAAGTTTCTTATAAAAATTATTCGTGTAGTAGGTTTTTTTTAAAAGATATACCTATAATAAGTATTTTGTTCAAATACAAGGAAACAGCTCTCTTAGCAGCATTCAGCCTGCCAGCCTGCCTCAAGGTTCCATCGCAGCAACGTAACGCTTCCTGGATCCTCGGCTGGGTTAGATATTTGTTCGTATGAAAACTTCGTGAAGTTGAGGAAAAAGAAAAGATACGTCTCACAGACGGGTGATATGTTATTTAGTGACTCTACTATTTACATAAATCAGGAATCTCTACTAACGGAGGCGCGCCGAGACGCAACGATAGGAGAACTGAGTGCATTATGAAAAAAAAAAAATAAATAAATATAATATTGTAGAAGTCGTTGTGATTAAAAATGGGTTTAATATACAATGCGAATTGACAAAGTTTGTAGAAGCTTACCCAATACTTGATAAGTCAGCTGAAACTGTTGCTAGGGTTTTTACTGAAAATTTTATTTTACGATATGGTACTCCCAGGGTTATTGCGACTGACTGTGGAACGGAATTTATTAATTCCACGTTAGAAACAGTATGTAAATTGCTAAATATTGATAAGTTAAATTCAATGATCCTATCATCATGAGAGTATAGGTTCGCTAGAAAACTGGCACAAACATCTCGGATGTTACTTGAGAATACAAACACAGAATCAGTCGGCAAATTGGAGTACCTGGATACCATATTGGTATTATGAACGTAACGAAATATGGAATTAGGAAGGTGCTGTGAATTGTACAGTTTATGGTTTTAAGGAATGAGTATAAATTATTGTGTGATATGACTGATAGGAATAGGTTTTTTTAGTTTGGCTTGGGATTGTATAGATATGTTTATAAGTAGGAATAAAAATAGTTATTCAGATTCTCATGCTGGTCTGATCAACCAAGTTTCTGTTTAGTTATATTTATAAGGATTGTTTTGTTAGTTTTGAGTAGGCATAGATCGAAATGAAGGATAAGGCAATAAAATTAAATAAATAAAATAATATTATAAGATAAAATGGTACTAAATAGGAGAACTGATCCTTCATTCGATCATGGCAGGAACGAGCTTCCTCCGTGAGAATAGTTGGAGGCAGCTCACGACGAAGGTGCGCGAGTACGCAGCGTCTGAGTAGACCTTAAAATAAAGTCCCTTTTTAAATAATAAAGTCGACAGAAATATGAAAAGAATTTAAAGATATAATGAGAATTATGTTAGTAGTTAACTACTTACTTTTTTTGTGACAAGTATTGTGGACTGGCCATCCACACTATTATGAATGTAACTGTACATTGACTAAGGATTAGGAATGTAAGTTGTACTTGTATTTTATTAAGACTCAAAATGTTCTATGAGAGACAAATATGTTACTATATTATGACTGTTTTATATGAGGTAAAATAAGGATAAGAGAATTGGAGTACCTAATTGTGACATTTAAAAGTGTGTTTACATACCCTAAATGTGAAAGTCGTCAACAACTCGCTGAAATTTAAATTTTGTAAAAATATTAAAGAATAATAAAGAATATATAGTTCATAAGAATAGGACTAAGATATTTAGAAAATAAGAGTTTACTTTTCAGGGAAGGGATGCCTAGCCTTTTCAGGGGAGGTGTGATATAGTGAATTATACTATCAGCACGTACTCAATAGTACGTGATAATTAAGGTCTTCCTGATTTACAAGGCGTCCTTCCTCTAGTCACGTATAGATGTGATGTTAATTAGTATTTAAGATGATACACTAGAGGATAAAGATTATTGATTCAACGCAAGACATTGTTTCATTTCGGGTCTCCGTCCCAAAGCCATTACACTGTTTTCTCGAAGAACCAAAAACTGTAGTGGTACAGTTATATCGATAGGGATAGGGAAACGTAGAAATCACCAAACCCAATGAGCGCTGTTTTGACACTGATTTATTACAATAAAATTATACTTAACACGGTTTTGTAGGTCAGAGAGCGCTGACGTGAAAATGCTTATACGAACTAATTTAACCTAGTTAAACACATTGTACTTTGCTCTGTACAACGGGTGTGAAATCTCCTGGTTCCCCCACCGCGCCACCTGGTGACGCCACTGAGTGGGATGAGCGAGAGAGACAGCGATATACCGGAAGAAAGAGAAGGAAAATACGACGGGAAACGGATGTGCCTATCTCAATATTATAAGCTTCTAATGAGGTAAGTATTTAATATGCGTTTTATTTCAGGTAAAACGCGTCTATTTAGAGTGCGTTGAGTAGGTAAGAAGTTTATTGCGGAAAGTCATTGCAAGTGCAATTGTCATGACCTAACTTGCTATAATTACTTGCTTAATAGTGCAATGTAAACATTTGTTTTTTGGTTACACATTTAGAATGTATTTATTTGAGTTAGGATATGTATAGTCAATTATTGAAAACCTAATTTAGAATTAGTCTTGGTACAACAAATAAATATTTTGATGTTAATTGTTGCATTTGTTTGCAAACAGAATTTTAAGATTCTAGCGGTTTGCAAATAATCAAACATTTTATTTGATTCTTGGGGTTTGAAACCTAATTTCAAGTTGGTCTAGCTGCGGCAGCGTTAAAATTCTGATCTGTTTGTAAGGATTACTTTGAAAACTTAATTTAGAATTTAAGTTTAAGCATTGAAAATTGTGGTACTTTTGATTTGGTTTGTTGTTTTCATTTTGAAAACATATTTAAATATTGTAGGCATTTGATTCACAATACTTCTAGTTAGGTTGTCTAGCGATTGCAAGGCTGTAGACACATATTATATTAATATTGCAGTTATGTTACATTATAAATGGTTTGTTTACATAGTTTACTATGTAAACAAACCATGTATAATTAAATAACATTTTGTTTATTGTAGTTTTCTTTGGGAAACTAATTTGAGTTCCATTCATTTGTAACATTTGTTTGGTAATTGTTTTGTTCTACAAAGCGGCATATGTAAAATTTGGTTGGATTATTATATAACGGTTTATACAATAATAATGGCACATTTTGTTTTGTTGGTGCCTTCATTTTTGAAAACCAATTTTAAATTTAATTATATTATTACATTGGTTTTAACTTGATTGATTTATGCATAGGGACTATGTAATAATAATACTTGTACATTATATTTGTTAGTGCGCCTCTTGTAGCAAACACGTATAAGTTTATTTTGTACTTATTAATTTGGTTGTGCCTACATTGTAATTGAAAGGGTATGTGTGTAGGAAATATTGTTCTGCCATATTTGTGCTATTGTTGGACATATAATCTAATTCCTCGTTATTTGTTTTTTGTTGACAACGCGATGGCGGAGGCAGTCTTTGCAACGCAGCTGCGCTGGTTCGTGCATACGCAGGATCTGTTTTTCGGAGGGGCTGCGATGATGACATCCTCGAGCGAGCCAGGCAGTTAAGGCAGCGGGTGTCTTCGGTTGAGACCACCATGGTGGTTTTGTCAGAGACTGCTCCAACATCCCACAAAGAGGTATGGTCGGCATACGAAGAAGAGTTTGCCCAGATCATGGAAATAAGTGATAATGTCGTCCAGGCGGCCTGCGACATTAAAAGGCGACGGATAGGGGATGTCCAGCCATCCATACCGCCACCAAGGGGAGGGCCTGCGATGCCTGATGGGCTTCCTATCCATCATGTAGACGCACATGCGCTTCAATTGTTGTCGCTACCTACGGTAGCTAATCGGGCGGACTTAAAGACGCAACTGTTGACGCCAGTCACAGTTGCGTGTAATGCGTTGCGACAGTTAGGGTTGCCAGTGGCCGAGTGGTCGCTCTTACTGATGCATATTGTTTTAGACAAGCTGCCAACGGACGTTCGTTCCCGGTTTGAGCGGGAAACGGCAGAGAAAGGGGGGGCTACTCTGCCGGGATTGGAGGAGCTTCTAAAGTTCCTCGGCGATGAGACGGGGGTCGTAGCGACCTCCCAGCCTGACCTGCCGCCATCAGAGGCGCAGGCTTCAATGGGACGCCAGGCGAATCCCACTGTACAGCTGCAGCCAGGACACACTACGTCGCGGCGGGCGGCGCTGACTGCAGCGGCCGGCATGGACCCGCCTTGTACACAGTGTGGCCAAACGGGTCATACTACGACGCGGTGCCAGGACCGACGAGGGCTGCGTGTAATGACGAGGCGGCGCATAGCAAGGCGCAGCGGCCTTTGCTTTGGCTATAGGCCTCAACGCCGCAGTGCATTTGGTGGACCACAGCTTTTATTATTGTTGGGTGTTCACAGGTCGGTAGCAGCTTCACCGACCACACAACAGCGGTGGCAGCGTTACACGGGCAGGGGTGCTCCAGCGCGGAGCACACACCTACCAGCGGACTGGGTGCCCAGTCATGCGCGAGGCGCGCCCCCACACCGGAAGGTGAACCATGCGCAGGCGCGCAAACCCGCGCCTGCAGGTTCCCATGCCGCCGGCCCGAGTGCGATTTGGGTATCACACGGGCGGGGGCCCCGACGGTGTCACGAAGGAGGGACCCCTCCCTGCAACTAGCTCTGTGCGCGCCAGCGTGCAGCCGCGCTCGAGCTATGCCGCAGCGGTTATCGTACCACCCGCGGTATCACACGGGCGGGGGCCTTCTTTGCAGATTTGGGACCCGAGCAGGCCATAGCTAGCCTGCCCCTTTGCGAGAGCAAAACCACGGACGGTTTTGCTTTATACTACGGCGGCCGCGGTTTGAAAGATTTAAGGAAACCTTAAATGTGAAATTTGTTTGAAAGATTTTAAAGAAATCTTAGATTTGAAATTTTAATTTTGTGCGACATTGTTTGGTGGCATGTTTACCGGGAGTTTGACGGGGCTAACACAAGTCACCCTCTCCTCGGTACATGCATCTGTGTGAGAATGTCAATTTCGGTAACGGTAATGAAATTCGCCCGCAGGGATAACGGCACAGACATTGGTCTAGATCGGGCAGATCCACACTTTGTCACCTGGCCCAATTGACCTACTCTTGGGCTCGGGTGTACTAGGACGGGTCCTACTAGGCACCCAGATAGCTCTGGGTCGCTCTACACTGCTGGCAGTGCCAACTATTTTGGTCTTGTTTCTATTATGTACACAGTTTGACGGCTCGACTCCGCATAGTCCAGAGTCAGTGTGTTTGTGTACCATTTCCATAACTATGCACAAGTTTGGGAAATTGAGAAACCTCCCATGGTCTACATGGTAGCCCATGCCCATGAGGATTGTGAAGCCTTTCAATAGGCCAGTATGTCACGTTTGACGTCTGTTGGATGTGTTACTAGGTAACCTAATATGTAATTTTGAATATTGTTTGTCCAAAGAGCTTTATTTGTGTAGTGCTCTTTCGGTGTTTATTTTGTCACAGTGGACGTCTTCACCCGTGCAGCCGCAGACGGGGGGTCTGCCTTCGGACCGAGTCGCTCAGTCTCGTCCGTTCTTGGGGGTTTCACGCAACGGGTTCTGCTGGACCTTTTTCGGTAAAACCGATCAACTGCGCAACGCTCGGGTTGTAGGTAAATTTTTTGTGTTTTTTTTGTGCCTGGCTACTAAGGCCGTCCTCTTGGGAGTTTCTTCGTTGTCCACGGAGGCCTTCGTCGTCGCGTTGGATCGTTTCGTGTCGCGTAAGGGTCTACCTTCACTTATTCGCTCCGATAAGGGCACAAAATGGCAAGGGCACGGGTGTATTAAACTGATGTTTGTAAATTTTTAGAAAATAAGCTTTGGTTATTAAGATAATTTAATATTATTTTAATTTGGCTAATTAGATTTAGTATGTTGTTGAAGGAGAATGACTTGCTCTCCTTGCTTGTAGCTAGGGCAGCATTGTAAAGTTGTTTGTTGGCGAGCATGGGACTGCGGTTCGATTCCGCGATGAGCCACAGCAGCTGTCTCTCCTTGCCCGATGGATTGAGCTAACGATCGGAGCCTTCCGATCGGGGCAGGGGTCTGTTCGGAACAAAATGGCCACTTACGGCTGGCAACCTTTATTGTAGTTTTAATTTGTATTTGGCAGACGGCTGTCAATGTCAAAGTGACACACACTCACGTTGAAACTTTGGTTAGGTTAGGAACCTTGAACGCGGGGTCGTGTGAAATTAATTTGTACTTTGGTGTAATTTAATATGTAGGGCACATAATAAGTTAAAATCGGCGGACCGTAGGGATTAGTAAACAGTGCAACAGTGAACATAAGTTTAGTTGGAAAACAGGGCGGCCTAGCTAAAATCAGTTTTGGTTGACGTACCAACACGTGGAGTGATTTGTGCAAGTGGTACGTATTTGTCTGGGGATTGAGAGCTCTCAGGGGTAGCCACGGGACGCTTAGGGCCTTCCACCACCATAGCACCAGCCCCGAAGACGCGCCGGAGCGCGGTCAACCACTACCACGCTGACAGCAGCGTGCCGAAGACAGCCGGCGCGGCGGAATGCAGCCGAGTTGAAGACGAACGAGACCGTAAGGGTGTGGCACACCGTCTGCTACTATGTAAGTCGTTTAGTTTAATTATAATTTAAGTTTAGTTAGTATATCTTTAAGTCGAGAGGGTGCGGTCTACAGGTTCACCGGAACAAGACCTCTGAACCGTGCCTTCTCTGGTAGCAGAATTGATGTAGACTCTCTATATCAAACACACATAATTACGACTATTATCCCCGAGGGGTTAGTCAGAGACTAGGCAATGAGGACAGCAAAAGCAGTCCTATGCCATAGTCCACTTTTCAACAAATAGCGACTGCACATGCGCTCAGCGTGACAGGCGATGAGCCCATCGCCGCTCTATGCTGTTGGATGTAGTCTTTAGTCCGTTACTCACCTTTTATGACACCTAAGGGAAGGGAGGGGTAGGTAGTATTCTTTCACCGCTACGGGACACGGTTACTTTTTCTTGGTTCTTCTTTCTATGTAAATTTCATGTATATAAATAACAGCATCTCTGTGGCGCCCTGCAGAGGCGGGCGGGCGCGGGGCGCGGGCGGGCGGGCGCGTGCCTACAATGGATGACAAATTGGCCGTTGACAAAGGAATAAGGTTTATTGGGCGCCGTTATGAGGGTACTCGGCGAGTTTGCGGCACAGCGGCAGCCGTGGAGTGGTCTGTTTTGCAGATATTTTTTTTTTATAATAAGTTTTGTTTATGCATATATTTAAACGGGGTTTAATGGAAGTGGTATTAGTCGTTTTGATGATTGTCACTGCAACAAATTAATGTTAAGTCACAGTATAATAATGAGTAGGTACTACGTAGTTGAGCGGAGTTACTTTTAAGGTCACTTTTTCTTTTTGTTTTCATTTTTTCATAATTTGTTGTATGTAGGTACCGACAAAACTGTGCATGTTTTAACTAAATAAAAAAAAACTTTTTATTTAATTTCTTTTCCACCCTACAGCAATAACTTATTATTGTGGTATTTATTATTTTCCATAGTACCTCTCTGACCGAGTGGTAAACGTGGCACTTGACAACATATCTGGAGATCCCGGGTACGGGCAAAGCGTGTTTCATATTTGTTGTTTGTAATCTATTACCCAACCACCATTTGGCAAACGTGGTGAATAAGCAAATACCCATCAATTATGGAGGCGTTTGCACCGGGACTGTAAGTATAAGTTATACTTTACTCGCTAGAACTACCTTAATATAAAAATAATTTTCAAAATATTAAGTGATGCCCTTCTCCACGCCTTTTCCTGTGCCGGCTGTGATTCAGTAGGTGGATCCCACATAATGAGATAGTGAGCTATGTGCCGACTCCCTTATATTACATTATATTATCGCGCCGTTATTAACGTGGTTATGTCGTTTGGTGTTACAGATGGAATGATATTGTTGCTGAGTGAATGGCATAGTTTTAATCACTATGCATACATACATACAAATAGTCACGTCTACATAGGTCACACTAAAAGTTTCCGGAACTGGCCACTTACCTATACAATATTTAAAAAGTAATTACAACATTTGAAAATGGAACTCTTTGGCTGTAGAATGCAGTTCGTTTCATCTGACCGTCAATTGATTTTACACTGTGGCGCCATTTTAAAAATTGCGTGTTTACATTAACATGGATTTAACTCGGAAAAATTTTCGTAGTATGATTTTCTACGATTTTAAGTGTAATTTGACAGCTCAACAAAGCGTCGCTCGGCTTCAATCTGATTTTGGCGATGAAGCACCATGCAAGACGACTTTTTATAGCTGCCTGGTTTGCAGAATTCAAGCGCGGTCGTGTCAATCTCAGTGACGAATCTCGCGATGGTCGCCCGTCCACCGCTGTGAACAACAAAAACATCGATGCTGTGCGCCGTATGATTGAAACAGACAGGCATGTGGCCTACCATGAGATTCGCGCATCCTTAGACATAGGCATGAGTCAAATACAATCAATCCTACACAAACATTTGGGTGTGAGAAAGGTGCTCGCGGTGAATCCCACACAATTTGACCGAGGCTCAAAAAACGGACCGCGTCACTTGGTGCAGTGCCATGCTTACCAGATTCAACGAAGGTGCGTCAAATTTGGTGTGGGACATAGTAACAGGTGACGAAACATGGATTTATTGCTACGATCCGTAAAGAGCGTATGGGTCTTTTAAGATGAGCCGAAACCAACTAAAGCGGCGCGCGTGAAAAGTGCATCTAAGCGGATGATTGCTTCTATTTTAATAAAACTGGATACGTGGCTACTGTTGCTTTAGAGAATCGTCGTAGGTACCGTGAATAGTGACTGGTACACGACCATTTGTTTGCCGGATATTATTGACGAACTCCGTAAAAATAACCGTAAACGCCGTGTCATCTTGAACCACGACAATGCCAGTTCTCACACGGCCAGACAGACAAACGAATTTTTGAAGGTGAAAAACGTAGAACTAATGAGCCATCCCGCATACTGTCCCGACCTGGCACCTTTGATTTTTTTCTGTTCCCAAAAATTAAGAACCAATTACGCGGTCAACGATTTTCATCACCAGAAGAGGCTGTCGAAGAGTATGAAAAACAAGTTTCTGAGGTCACCACGGAAGAGTGGCGCAAAAGTTTTCAAAATTGGTTTAATCGAATGAAAATGTACATTTACGCAAAGGGAGAATATTTTGAGAAACAATAAATTCATTTTTGACCGTTAATAGTATTTTTTTCTTTTTCATTCCGGAAACTTTTAGTGAGCCCCACGTATTATCCCCGAAGGGTTTGTCAGAGACTAGGCAATGAGGACCGCAAAAACAGTCCTCTGCCATAGTCCACTTTTCACCAAATAGCGACTGCACATGTGCTCAGCGGATAGTTGGTGAGCCCATCGCCGCTTTATGCTATTGGATGTATGTGCAGTATTTAGTCCGTTAGTCGCTTTTTACGACAGCCAAGGGAAGAGAGGGGGTGGTAGTATTCTTTTATGAGCTCCACATACACAGCTCAAAGACATAGGTACATTTGAAATATAAAAAGATACACTCGCGTTCCATTTTTTTTTCGGTGACTAAACCTACCGTCGACGTTTGAGTGGCTGTACAAATAGAATACTGAGATTAGAATTAAGAGGCATCTCGACAGTGATTTTTGCGAAAAATGCCCATTCTCGCATTTTGTTGTTATTTTGCAGTTGTATTTATCGTTTTTATCGAAATAGGATAATAAATTCATGCTTAATATTACAAATGTCCACTCTGCGAGGATAAGCTGAGTTCGGACGGCCGGCGCATCGCATTTTGAAGTAATTTTGCAGTTGTATTTATCGTTTTCATCGAAATAGGATAATAAATTCATTATAAAATATTTATTAATCATAAAGTAACGATTATTCTAGTATAAATTTTGCTGAATAATATTGTCGTAGATAGGAGAAATTTACAGTCAACTTCAGTTCATAATAAGATTTTTTTTCTATATAAAATCAATAATATAAAATCTAAATATTCCGAGGCCGCTACGCACTATACGACTATATAAGAGATAAAATTTTTTTTTTTATTTCATTTGTTTAGAACAGTAGTTCAATCTAGGAGCTCAAAAATGTGCCTTCGCGCATTTTATGAAAATCTTTCTCTGCAATTTTGGGTTTAATTAAAAAGTTAAGCTTTCCTGACAGTTTAAAAATTACAGTGATAAAACCACTTCATAAAAAAGGTCCTCGAAATTTAGCGGATAATTATAGGCCTATTGCTCTCCTTCCTGCCTTTTCAAAAATATTTGAAAAGATATTATACTCAAGAATACTGGATTTTCTTAATAAACATGAAGTACTACAAAATAACCAGTATGGGTTTAGGAAAAATTTGTCAACTACCATGGCAATATATCGTTTTCTTCAGGAAGTGTGGCAAGCAGTTGACAAGAAGAGACATTGTGCGGCTCTTTTTATAGACATGACGCGTGCTTTTGACTGTGTTGTACACCCTATTCTAATTACTCAACTTGAAAAAATTGGCATTCGTGGAATCGCATTAAAATTGATTGAATCATATCTTGATAATAGGCAGCAAAAGATAAACTTAACTTTTCTAAATAAGCACACAAAAACCCTTCAAAATGTTGAATCTGGACTTCAAACAATACTAATGGGAGTACCGCAGGGTAGTATTTTGGGTCCTCTATTGTTTTTGGTTTACATTAATCAGCTCCCTAAAGTAACGAAACATCTTTGTGTAATGTTCGCAGATGATGCATCATTTCTGTTCATTAAAGATAAGGACATATGCTTTGAAGAATATAAATCTGACATAAAAATGACATTAAATAAATTAATATTATATCTCAAATCTCTAAATTTAACAGTTAACTTACAAAAAACAAATATACTGCAAATAAGAAACTACAAAAAGGAACAACTTAAACTTAACATAGAACACAATAATATTGTTATAAATGAAATCGAACGCACAGAATTTCTAGGTATAATCCTCGATACTCACCTAAATTGGAAATTTCATGTAGAAAAAGTAAATAATAAAATAAACAGTTACTGCTATGCGCTGTCTGTGCTGGTCGATGTTTCCTCTATAGAAGTGGCTTTAAATGCTTACTACGCAAATGTCTATTCATTGTTGTCTTATGGAATAATATTTTGGGGTAATTCAGTTAATGTGAATAGTACATTTTTACTTCAAAAACGTTGCATTAGATTAATTTTTAGCAAACAAAACGATGAAAGTGTTCGAAGTACATATAGAGAAAAGGGACTCTTAACATTGCCTAGCATATACATTTTGGAAATGTGCAAATTCGTGAGAAATCAAATGTCGTTGTTTCCAAAAATATCAAATTCAAGAATAAGACAAGCTCCTTTGAGACGCTTCGATGCTTTGCAATTACCGCGAATAAGTTCTATGATTTTTGAAAAGAGTACTTATGTGTCCGCTATACGTATTTACAATAAATTGCCTATTGAATTAAAGTGCCATGCCGATTATAAATTTACAAGAAGGTTGAAAGAGTGGCTAATTACTAAAGCATTTTATAATGTTAATGAATATTATGATATAAAAACTTAATTAATTAATTAGGCATGCATGAATATTATATTATTAATAATAATTAACAATGTACAATAATAAATAAATGAATTAAGTAATTAATAAATAATAATAATAATATGTATAAATATTTATGAAATGTGATTGGAATTGTTTAATTTAAAATTATTGAATCGTTGAATGTGTTATTCTATTGTATGCCCGTTAAGGGTAACTGTTCTTACTTTAATGCAATGTAACCTAGCAAACAAAAATGTAACAGTAATGCAATAAAGTTTTATTCTATTCTATTCTAAGCAAAATGTACAAAAAGCGAGGCCGCTACGCACTATTGTAATAGCTATTCTACGCTATTCAATAAGTCAAAATTGTTAATGTATTTTTGTTTCTGAGATCCATAACGCCAAAATTGGCCATTTGCCACGCAAAATTAACACTAAATTAAAAAGCGTTAGTTCCCGTCTCAATATTTTGCACGTTAAAGATTATGTAGCTACGATAATAAGCATATCAAATTGATTAGTCACCTTGTTTTGTCTTGTTTTACTCAAATTGTTTTCTAAGGTTAACGCGAACACTACTTACACTTTGAAATAGGTACACTTTTTACAGATGAACTCGTGTTTATTAACTAGGTACGTATTTAAAGTTAACTTTAGTCCAGACGTTGCCAACCTTTTATAGGGGCCCCGGTCGCATGGAGACTTATTTTACTTAGCTGAGTTATTGCGATATCAAACTTTATACTTATACCTAGTACTTAGCCTTTAAATCGCAATAACTAAGAGCTAGATTAACGTTTTTTTTATAATTTTTATAACAAACTACTTAATTAGAGTTTATAACAAACTATTTAGATTTCTGTATTTTACTTGAGCAGGCGAAGTTTCAATAAAATTGGCTCATAGGTTTGTTAAGTTTTGAATTAGAAGTTTGTATGGGAAACCTCTTAACAGTTTTAGATAGGAGAGTTAGTTCGAAGGAGCTCGATATGCGATCTTGCCAGCTAAGCAACTTTCGCAATACCGAGTCACTGGATGGCTGACCAAATCAAAAACAACTTTAGCTTCTCCGTGCATTGAAAAGCAGGTAAGGTCGCAAGATGGCAGTCGTCTCTCACCAACCCTCATGGTACAGTGGGGTGGGTTATGGCTCAATATCTCTAATATAATCACGACTATTATCAGGGGTGTCACTCCGCAGTTTAGGTACATTCGGCTGGCGCGCCTCCCAGGCAGGCCGCCTAGGCACAGTATAAATATGAGATAAAGCAGTAAGGAAGCTACGTACAAACGCTCGAAATGACGCACGCCCACAGACGCACGTCTTTACAGGGCCCTCGCAGTGCTCTCAGTAGCGCGTATCGCGTCGAGAACGAGTGTTCGCTGTTGTGTAATGCGTGTGCTGTGCGCGCGATTTTTAAAAATGCCGCTGAGTGTTATGCGTAGTATACGGCTGCTTGAAATCGGCTTCTTCAAAACCGGAGCTTTCGTTTTTTAAACTTCCTGCTGATGTTGAAAGGTAAGAATGATTTATTATTACGAAATAAAAAGCTTTTTCTTTTAAATAAATAGTTTGGTTGTTTAGATGATAGTTACCGTACTTACATAAGTACATTTTTTGAGCGCGCGTTATTTAATGGTGAAAAATAATAAGAATTGATACTACGAAACTTAATCGTTAATAAACTTTGCTTTAAAAATCGATATCTGAGGATCTGTGTGGTTTCTGACAATAAACCCGTAATTAGAATGAGAAAAAGTAGCCGCCAAATTGAACTTTTTAGTTATTTAACCGATTGCTTTGAAAATCGATATCTGGGGATCTGTGTGGTTTCTGACAACGACTCCATTATTAGTATGAGACAAAATAGCCTCCATCTTGAACTTTTTAGTTATTCGACCGATTGCTTTAAAAATCGATATCAGTGGATCTGTGGGGTTTCCGGCAATGAATCCGATAATAGAATGAGGAAATTAGCCGCCATCTTTAACTTATTAGTTTTTAACTAAAAAAAAATTAAAAGTGACAACCCTTATGCTTTGCTAGTTATATCAAAAAAGCGCTAACTAGCTGAGATACAGCGCTAACTAAACCAAAACTTTTTCAGTTTTACAAAAATAAGAGGACAACCCTAACGCTCAATTGGCGCGTAGGTATATAAAACAAGAAAAGGGCCGAGCTTCCGTACTGCTTTAGCTTATATTTATACTGTGGCCTAGGCGTATGGCAGTTAAGGTTGCCGCGAGCCATAGCAACGAACACCGAGCGCCGAGTCGCTTATTTCGTAATGCCTGCGCGCGCGCGTAAACCCTACGCCTGTGACGTCATAACCTCAAATCGATATCGAGTCAGCGTTGTTTAACGGAATATGAACGCTCGGGTCACACGATAAGTTTCAATTTCGCGTGAATGTCGTTAGAGAGTGAACCTTCTGTACGTAGTACTATTAGTCATTCTGTGTTATTATTCCCGAAGGGTTAGTCAGAGACTAGGCAATGACGACCGCAAAAGCAGTCCTCTACCATAGTCCACTTTTCACTAAATAGCGACTGCATATGTGCTCAGCGTGACTGGTGGTGAGCTCATCGCCGCTCTATCCTGTTTTTAAGTAAGAGCAGTCTTTAGTCCGTTAGTCGCCTTTTACGACACCCAAGGGCAAAGAGGGGGTGGTAGTATTCTTTCACCGCCACGCGACACGGTTACAACACGGTCTCTCAATGTGCTTGAGTGTAATGCCCCCTCTTCACATCGGCTGACGCATCCGCAGAAGACGTCTGCGGATGCCTCTGCCGATGTGAAGAGGGGGCATAAGGCCGCTGCCTCACAGTGAGACGCTTTATGTTTCCAAAACGGGCCGCAGACTGCGGGTGCGAGACAGAATGTCGAGAAAAAGTCAAGTCGCCATTCATTTTTGTACGTGACACGCTTCGATCAACAATACAACTAGATGTCAGATCGGCGCTAAAAATGTGTCTCGGTAAATAAGAGCGCACTTGAGAAGTGAGCTCTTATCTTCTCGCAAGGAAAAAGTACTTTATTTGTTGCCCGAGGTTGATTTTACCACTAAATGTTATTGACGTCTTTTCGTTTTTAAGTGACAGGAGTAATTTATTGCTTTGAAAAAGTATTTATTCACTTGGACGGAATTTAGCTTTGATTTTGTATGTGACGCGTTATCTAGTTGGTATTGTTGATCGAAGGTGACACGTGTAAACTTTCTGCGGTTCGCGACACCACTGGTGCTGCAGTCTGCGGTCGCTGCGCGCCGCGGCCAGGCCGCAGTGTTGCCGCGCTTGGAATCAATTTCATAGCGATGCATAGAAACCAGTAGTGTCGCATGCAGCCTGCAGCTGCAGTTTGCGGCCTGCGGTCCGTCTCGGAAACATACCTTTACGCTGTTGATGAGTGCTGTTACGTCATATCGGTCGGTTTTCGGTTATGTGCTTTTAGGGCCTGTATAGCAGGTAGTAAGCTGTCTTATATTAATTCCGGAGTTTTTGAGTATTGGAGTGTCAGCTTCGGAAGTGTTGTTTACGGTTTCGGATAATTGTTATACGGTTTCGGTTTCGTTATTTTTATATACGGTGGATGAACCCACTAACGGTCTGGTTACTAGTCAAGTCAAGTCAAGTCAAGTCAAGTCAAATTATTTATTCAATGTAAACCTTTACAGGCACTTATTGACGTCAATAATAATAATAATAAAAAAACAGTTAACTAACTTATAGTTAAGACTTAACAACTAATCTAACGAGCTATAGTCTGTGCCAGACAAATGCGCATCGCTACCCCCAGTACCACTGCACGCCGAAATAGAATCACGTCGAACCGAAATATAAGCCGTGGTCATAGAATTGTGTAAACAAACGTTTCCTGGTACGAGACAAAAATAGCGGGCAAGTGTCTCTCCCCTAGCGACACAAACGGCTAAAATTTATAGGTAATTTATTGTTTTTTTTAGGATGAAAGGTGAA
This sequence comes from Scoparia ambigualis, assembly GCA_963921215.1. Lineage (NCBI taxonomy): Eukaryota > Metazoa > Arthropoda > Insecta > Lepidoptera > Crambidae > Scoparia > Scoparia ambigualis. The sequence goes on from OY992523.1 coordinate 22,073,012, forward strand.
GAATGATAAATCATAATGAATTATCAACTTAAGTTATTACTTTAAGGAATAAAATTAAATGTGATTTCCAATTATCATATTGATATTACTATGCGGAGTATCCTGTCTACGGTCGCTCGGATGTATGATTCAAACGGTTGGATCTCACCAGGGGCCCAAGTCTGCTAATTTACGAATGCGATCCAATTGCGATTCAATTATGCCATTCGTAAATTAGCAGACTTGGGCCCCAGTTTTATTTTGGGCCAAGTGCCTCTTACAGCGGTTGTGGATAAAGGGTCTCTGAGCACTGAGCAACTGGCTATTATATCTCGAACACAACAATGCAATACACAACAATCTGTTCTTCTTTCTTTTCTTATTACATTGTTGTTATGGCTCCAGACTTAAGATAAGATGGTGGTAGCTAGCCTGGCGGACTTAACAAGCAATACCACCAACCTTCTGCCGAGAAGACACTAATAAAATAACAACATGCAATGCAACAATGATACAATTGAATAAATGAATTTAGAACTTGACTTCCACCTCTTTAGCAACTAAACTGTCGCGACCTCCCCGCGCAAAAAGGTTTATCAAATATTTTTCAAGACTGGCAACCCTCTAATGTCGTGCCGCCATGATTAAAATTACGCGCCCTTACACCGGAACACACATTAAGTGGCGTAATCGGCGTCGCTGGTGTGCTGCATTTTTAGCGGTTTCAGCGCTAAATCTGGCGGTTTTAAAGTTTGACGTGGGATCTTAATTTGTCATAAAAATGAGATTTTTTGAGTATTTTTCAGTTTATCTCGACAAAATTAAATTTTATGGATTTTCAAATGACTGATTTTTATTTATTTTATGATGATAAGGACAAGCTAAGATTTTTTTTACATTGATTTATAAAGCGCTTAATTCGATATCTTTAGAAAATTTTAAGCGATAGATTAGACGGTAAATTTCAGTTAAGCAAACTGAAAGTTACCGCCTAATCTATCGCTTTAAATTTTCTAAAGCTATCGAATCTATAGCGCTCTCCAGATCGCTTCTAGCGCTGACCAGCTTTTTTCATCTGGCGTGTTGCTGACGTCCCCTTGCGATCATGTCCAATTGATGAGCGAATTTGATAATCGCCGGAATGTTTATTAAAACTCTCTAGCGAAGGGTCGATGTGACTTTTTCATTTTACGACGTTGTTAACAATGTTTATAGTTGTGTCTTGTTTATTTTGTACAAGTTGGTCTGTTTGTAGCGTGAACACAGGCATGCCGGGATGTTAAGAGAACTTTGGAAAATTTCGTTTATATTAGATAATACATACATAAATATAATCACGACTATTATCCCCGAAGGGTTAGTCAGAGACTAGGCAATGGGGACCGCAAAAGCAGTCCTTGCCATCGTCCACTTATCACCAAATAGCGACTGCACATGTGCTCAGCGTGACAGGTGGTGAGCCCATCGCCGCTCTATGCTGTTGAATGTATGTGCAGTCTTAAGAGGAAACACTACGTCGAGGTGGCATGCAAAATTCTCGTACAAAACACAGAAAAACGACGTTTCGTAGTCCCTTGTCCTTGTCCTTCAGAACTTGACCAATTTTTATTACTTTTCAGCATCGGTTAAAGAAAGAGATTTTCTATGTCTGTAAGTTTGATTTTTTTTTTAAACCAGCTACTTAATGTTTCTGAAGACGCCTTAAAACGGAGTGATTTCACAAAATTTGGAAGGCTCCTGGTTATTAAATAAATGGCTTAATGCAAAAAAATCAAACATACAGACATAGAAAATCTCTTTCTTTAACCGATGCTGAAAAAGTAATAAAATTGGTCAAGTTCTGAAGGACGAAACAAGGGACTACGAAACGTCGTTTTTCTGTGTTTTGTATGAGAATTTTGCATGACACTTCCACGTAGTATTTCCTCTTAAGTCCGTCAGTCGCCTTACGACACCCAACTTTGCCCTGCTACTGCTGTGGAGTTTCTTGCGCCGATTGTTCTCCACAACTAAAAAAATATATCCTGAATGGCCGAGAGGAAAAAAAATTGACAGTTATTATAACTATTTTTATTTTGTTTTCTTCCTCTCGGACGGAGTAGAGACGATGAGCCCAAGGGGACCAAATGCAAAGTCCTTTTAAAAAAAAAAGATCTACACGCCTGTTGAGGCAACGGGAGACCGGAAGGCTGGCATTTTTTTCGCTCAGCGGTTAAGCCTAGCTAGCCGTAGGTACAAAGACGCAATGCCGCCAGCCTTTAGGTACCTTGCCTCGAACAGGCGAATTAGTTGCCATTTTTCATTTATAAACGTAATCTTTTCTTTTTTATTTGAAATTCATTTGTGTGTAATTAAAAAGTTATTTTTTTCTTGTTTTATTAATTTATAATACAATAGCTGCCCGCCCGCGCCTTCGTCCGCGATAACTTAGAAACATCGTCATACTGCAGTCATTTTGTACAAATTATCTACAACTTATAAAGAAAAACCATCCTCAGTTAACGCTCTATCTTTTAGTGAAAACCGCATAAAAATCCATTGCGTGGTTTAGGAGATTAGTGCGGTGCCACGGACAGAGGAAAACGGCGACATTACTTATAATATGTAACTAGCGGCCCTCCCGCGCCTTCGTCCACGCTAACTTAGAAAGACCATCATAGTTCAGCCATTTAAAAAAATATTTCTATAAAATATAAACAAAAACCATCCTCAATTAACGCTCTATGTTTTAGTAAAAACCGCATAAAAATCCATTGCGTGGTTTAGGAGAATAGTGCGGTGCTACAGACAGTGGAAAACGGCGACTATATTGAGGAGCTCGATGGCGCAGCGGCTAGCGCGTTCAGCTTGCGATCTTGTCCGATAAGCAACTTTTGCAATGCCGGGTCGCTGAATGGGTGACCAAATTTAAAACATCTCGAGCTCCTCCGTGCTTCGGAAGGCACGTTAAGCCGTTGGGCCCGGTTCTATCCCCACGTGCTATTGTCCACGTGGGAGGCCTGTGCCCAGCAGTGGGACGTTTATAGGCTGATGATGATGATGATGATGAATGTGAAGAGGAGCAAACGTGCAGGCTGGTCACCTGATAATCGCCGACGCCCATGGAAAACCTAAAAACGTAAAACCAGGGGAGATGCAGGTGCGTTGCTAGCCTTGACGAACGAGTGAATTGTGATAGCTGTTCCTCAGTGGTTGAGCATCCCGGGTGAAGCTCGCTTCCACCTTCGGCCTTATCGTCACTTCCCAGTTCGCTTCCCAGTTGCTAAAAAAAAAACCATTAGGTCAATTTAACGCAGTGGAAAGATAAAAGGCTAAAGCGACATTTGGTGAAAAAGATGATGGTAGCGAAAGCCAGGCGGACTTATAACACCCACAACCAAACCGCATAGAATTATTTATTTATTTATTTGTTTATTTATTTATTTATTGTTTTAGGATAGCTAACAGCTTATAAAAAGTAATTAATTACAAAAATAGAAACAAAAAGCTATTGATAAGCACCACATATATTATGTAAGTAAGCTAAGCTGAGAATCGAATCAAGTAATAAGACCAGTGGTCTAACTACAAGACCGTTCATAATTTTATTATAAGTACTTAAACTAATATTTAATATGTACTCCAAATGTTAAAGTTTGAAATTCATTTGGGAAATTCTTTTTTTGCTGTTTCATTTTTATGAAATAAAAGTCGTTTGAAATACCCGTAAGAGGGTGGTCATATTATTTAAGTACCTCATATAGGTACGACATCGAAGTTAAAAATTGTGTAAACAAAGCCAAAGATTTACATGAGTATTATACAGCGATCTAAATAGTTACAAGAAAACGAGGGTTTATTTATTGTTATTTATTTAATTTCGGACAATATACGCATTTCGGTTTCCCATAGGTACAAACTTCCAAGTTGAAATTTTTAAAAACCATTAAGCCAATTTTAATTAGACTTGTCATTCTAAAGTAAGAAAAATACAGGGGTCTAAATAGTTTGTTGAAAACATTTTTAAAAAGCATTAATTTAACGGAGTTATTGCGATTTTAAACTTTCTATAGTACCTTCACTTTCAATCGCAATAACTCAGTTAATTAAAGTTTTTTTTTAAATGTTTTTCTCAAACTATTTAGATCCTTGTATTTTACTTTAGCGTGCGAAGTTTCATTAAAATAGCTTTATGGGTTTTGAAAAATTTTAACTTGGAAGTTTGTATGGGATACCGTATCGCGTAGCGGTGAAAGAATACTACCACCCCCTCTCTTCCCTTGGGTGTCGTAAAAGGCGACTAACGGACTAAAGACTGCACACACATCCAACAGCTTAAAGCGGCGATGGGCTCACCACTTGTCACGCTGAGCACATGTGCAGTCGCTATTTGGTGAAAAGTGGACTATGGCAGAGGACTACTTTTGCGGTCCTCATTGCCTAGTCTCTGACCAACCCCTCGGGGATGATAGTCGTGATTAACTGTATGTATGTAACACTAAACGAAGTAAATACGTATTTATATTTAAACGAAATAAATATTCGTCCGCGTGGACCCCGTTCCTCGTGACTAACTCCTGAAAAAAGGATTTCATACAAACCATGTTCTCCCTCAGGCTGAGAACGTCAACTTCCTAAAATGACAAGTTCCGAAATCGATGTCGATTGGAAAAATTTTGACCGTTATATTATGCGAGCGTGTCTACAATCGTTGTCACGGCACCTACTTATCCTCTGCTCTGCGAGGTGGCAGAATTGACCCAGAAATTACTTAATTGTAGAAAACAAAAAAAACTTTTCACAACTCATGAAATAACAACATTTAACACTTCTCCCCTGACTATATTACAACACAACATAAAAAGAATTAGCCAAGTAGGTGCAGCCGTTCTAAAGTGACGCGCGTACAATCGTTTCTGAATGAAAAAAGTACTTACTTATTAATTGAGTTTATTGAATAAATACATTTTGACTTTTGACTTTTGTCAATTGATTTTTATTAGGTATTATAATAAATAAATAAACAAAACATTTCGTTCCATCACGATGGCTTTAACAATTTTAAGCGTCTCAAAAAACATAAAAACAAGAAACACAAAATATTTTTAATGTCTAATTAAAATTGCCATGATGGAGGAGCGAAACCAGTGGTAGACGAACCTGAATTACTGAGTTTCGGCCCCCCATACAATTTAGATTTAAATAACTTATTTTAGTGAGTGTGCTTGTTGAGTATCATGCTTTTAATTAGGTTTTTTTTTTCTCTTAATAATGGCTTCGTGCGATCAGCACATTTAGCCAGTGTCAAGTTTTTAATAGTAATTATTATTTTCTTTACATTAAGTGGATGATAATGAGTGATAATGAACGTTTAATGGTGAATGATTTTCCCCCAAATCCCTCGAGACTCAATAAGGGACTTTATTGAGGTCTCACACGGACTTCTTGAGAGAATTTGAAAAGAAATGGTGCACTGTTTTGTTTTATTTGCTAAGACTCATGCACGTTCACGAACACTTAACAGTAAATAATCCACCATTATTTTATATTAATATTGGACAAAACACAAATTATAGAAAATAATACAAAACTGCAGACATGACGCTTCACTTTCCCGCCAAGAAGTTCTTTAATTAGGTTAGTGTGTTGTGTTTATGTGTTAGCCCTGCGATGGTGGTCTTGGGATCGAAAGCTAAAAAAGAATATATTATAGTTAATTAGCGGCCGCTTGCGGTTTCACCCGCGTGGTTCCCGTTCCCGTGGGAATATCGGGATAAAAACTAACCTATGTGTTAATCCAGGTTATAAATGTCCCTTATACAGAGAATAAATCTGTATGCCCAATTTCATCCAAATCCATTCAGTAGTTTTTACGTGAAAGAGTAACAAACATCCATCCATACTTACAAACTTACGCGTTTATAATATTAGTAGGATAGGATAAACCACTAAAAAGAAAAATAATAATCAATGTGACAATAAGAAGAGCTTGCTTTGCGAGCTTGTCAGATATGAATACGGAGAATGCCTCGCGAATTTTCAGCATTTTATAATAAGGTTTTTTATCACTAAAAGAATACTACCCACTCCCTGCCCTTGGGAACAGCGACTAACGGACTAAGACTACATGCACACAAATCCAACAGCTTCGAGCGGCGATGTGCTCACCACCTATCATGCTGAGCACATGTGCAGTTGTAATTTGGCGAAAGGAGGACTGTGGCAGTGGACTGCTTCTGCAGTCCTCATTGCTTAGTCTGACTACCCTTTGGGGATAATAGTCCTGAATCTATAACATAACATAAATAACACGACTATTATCCCCGTAAGGGTTAGTCAGAGACTAGGCAATGAGAACTGCAAAAGCAGTCCTCTGCCATAGTCCAGTTTTTACCAAATAGCGACTGCACATCTGCTAAGCCCTCAGCGTGACAGGTTGTGAGCCCATCGCCGTTCCATGCTGTTGGGTGTGTAACGGTACAGAATGAATGGTATCCGTCCGTTAGTAAGGAATGCATGGGAGTAGCACTAAAATAAATATTAATGCGTAGCACCATTAATAATAAGCATGAAAAGGGAATAATAAACTAGTTCAGAATAATGGTCAGTGGTCTAGCGCTTTATCTTTAGTTTGAATTTCGCGGGGACTGCTCTGTGTGGCCTTGTGACATAGGCGTAGGTTGGCAAGCCGGTAGACATACGGGCGGGCGCCACCTATGGTCGGAATACGGAACTTTTTATAATTTCACAAAATACAGGATTATTGGCTTAAGTGGATGATTATTGAGAGGGAATTGTTAATAGAAGGCTACATTTAGATATTCAAAGATGTAATATTGGCTATCTGACGAGATTTGGTTAGATTATGGAAAAATTTTAGAATTGCGCGGCGAAAGCGGCAATGAGCGAGCGAGAGGTTGAGAAAAAGACAGAAAGAGAGGTCGGATGATAGCTCCACGTGGCGCGACGCGAAGGCGGGGGGCATCGGGGAAACGGCTAGCGATTGGTGGAAGGGAAGAAAAGCGGACTCGCGCGGGAAAAATCTTAGGCGCGCGTGGCGGGAAAGTTAAGATGCTTGGGAAAATTAGCGGACATTCAGTTTTGGGACGTCAACGGAGCGGTCCAACTTAAGAGTGCGGTACGACTCATACGGGAAAAATAGCGTCCGAGCTTGATAGTGCGCTAAGTGATATTCGAGCTGCGATATTAATTAAGATTTGTGAAATTGAAAGTTATTAATAAAGTAAACTATTGCGATCGCAACTCGAATCCGTTAACAGAATGAAGTATTCTGGGGTACATCGGCGGAAACGAGTCACGGTGACAACAAAACCCTATGTACCTTTCAACAGACTTCGGTCTGGATGATCTTTGATTGTATTTAATAAGATCGGCGTTTTACACTATTACGCTAAACAATACACTATCTTCGACGGAGTAATGGGGGAGAGACAGTTGTCTCCCTAGTGAAAGTTGAAGATAGGTCAGACACCATTTAGCTGGAGGTAGACCCGTATGACCCAGTCCAATCTCGAGTCTATCTCCATACATACAGTGTAGTGATAGGAAAATAACACACTGAGTATACTGGCTCGACTGATAGAACATTTAGGAGTTAGTTGCTTTCAGGGGCAATGCGACTCTCACCACACACCACGAATTTAAATTAAATGAGGCTTGGCCTAGTTTGCAAGGTACACAAGAGGGACTGTTAGTTCGACAAAATATAGGCATTTTCAAGTGGGGAAAGTTGTAGGAATCTATAGGTAGGCGGATATATATATATGGTTAGTTATTAATTCAGACTAATAAGGCAGGGATAATTAAGTTACGGCGCTAAATAAAATTATGATGAAGTGATGTGGGTCCTAGCTAGGCAAGTAATCTGTTACCGCAGGCCGGTAAAATTCTAATTGTTTTCCTAAAGTTGTTACCAATTAATTATTCATTTTAAATAATTAACAGAAGTATGATAATATCGTACCATCATTACTTTGGAGTACCTAAAAGTCTAGACTGGTTTTCTATTACAAGAAAAATACTAAAAAGTTATAGCAAATAAGCTTAGTCGTACTGTGATGTTTGATTTCTAACACTGATATGACCAAACAGGCATTTGTTAGCTTTCCCTGGGATGCAATACGATCTCACATGGCTATACTCTTCAAAGTATGGAAAATTTTACATCCGATACCTTAGCAAAAATAAGCTGATACAAACTGAACAACTAAAACCAGTTTAGAACCTAGGATAAGTCGTTGAAAGAAGACATTGCAAGCTATGAGCTTCTAATAATCTGAAACATAGAAATAATTGATTGATAACAACCAGCTAATTAGCCTGACAATGGTCTACTAATACCATTTGAATAGACCTCTTAAGATATGTAAGTACTTACTTCTAATAATATGAAACATAGAAATATTTGATGGGAACAATCTAATCAATCAGACTAATACCTAGTACAGTCTAATTTATACTTATTAAAGTGAGTAAAAGATAACTTCTAAATGTAATTTATTTAATGATTAACAGTGATAATTAACTACCTACTAAAGGTATACTAACTATGATTTAGTAGTCTATCAAATTAACCACTCAGTCTGGGAGACAGAGGGTGTAAGTTAATGGAAAAATAATTAACTACATTCACTCCCTAAAAGTCAGGGATGTTGAATAAATTAGGCATCTTTCAATAAACTTGAGATGTATTTATACTTTATAAGATCTGTATAATGAACACTAAGAGTAATCCAAAGTAATTTACTTCAAATGATAGTATTCTATTTCAGTTCACTTCCTAAAGTCAAGGATATTGAATGGATTAAACATCCTTTAATAAACTTAAGATGTGATAATCTGCCAATGCAGCCAAGCCAATGTAGTTATATTGGAGCTTTACAGGACTTGTATAATAAATACTAAGAATAAATAAAAGTAGTTTTACCTGTATTAATAGCATTCTACTTTAGCCACCGCCTGAATTGGCGTTTTATTAAATTATCCACCCTTTACGGAACTGAATATAAGTTATTGCATTGAATAATTAAGTTCTTAATGTGAAAAGGATATTTGGATGATAGCAAGCCTTGAGATAAACTCTATTGATTTATGTGGAATAATAAGAATTTAAATTGCTAACACATAGTTCATAATGTAAAATGAAATTAAATTTGAGGAGAGATGTAAATTCTCAGTTAAAGAATTAAAGGCACAAGCTAATAATTAAAGTTAAAGCCAATGTGACGGAACTGTAATTAAACCATGAGATGTACAGTACGCTATGGAGCGGTGGTGGGGCTCATAAATTGCACCAGGCTTCTTATGTATCATGCTACTGATAATAAATAATAATACCTACAAGCTAAGCTATCATCTGATTACCTTTGAGTGGTTACAAATCTTCCCCGCAGCTGCAGTGAAGGATTTAGGTCACAGTTCAGACGGAGTCATTGCTAGGCTACACATATTTATGTTATGATTTATAGACTGGTAGGTAATTAGGTCAGGAGAAAATAATTTAACACAGGGATAAGCCAATTACTAAACTTTCACGAAAGAACTTGAGTTACTTAAATGCGGTTAACAACGGAGGGTTCACTAGACGATCTGGCCAAAATAGTAGTTATTATAATATTACATTGCTTGACTGAAATTCACTGCAAATAGAATTAAGCTATGCTAAGGTTCCATCTTCATACAAACGCTACACACTCTACAAAACTCCAGACACAACCATTAGATTGTAGATAAATTAGGTTGATTAGTTTTAAGAATTAGATAATAATTTAAGTTAAGGTAAAGCGGCGAGGATGTGTGTATGTATTATAAGCTAGCTAGGCATATAGGTGTGAAAGGCATTAGATTTAGGTTTAGATTAGGTATAGAGAATTTATAGATAGGTGTAGCAATTATTATAAGGGGGGCGAGGTTACAATTTGGTAAGCCATGACCAGGATCAGAAAGTTAAGTTATAAATTATCATTAATATAGTTGTATTGGATTTCAGTCAAGCGGTAATACTTTAATTTAGAAGTGGGATTTTTTCCCACAAATTGTTGTCGTGTTGCGATGCGTGAGTTTAGAATTGGCTTAATAGGGAATAATTCAATGAAGATTAATTAATTCAGAGATATTGAAGAATTATAATTTGACACTTTTCACAATAAACGTTGTTATCTTCTAAAGTTGATTCATACACTTTGTATTACGGGCTCTTGATAATGGGTGAATTATAATTTGACACTTTTCACAATAAACGTTGTTATCTTCTAAAGTTGATTCATACACTTTGTATTACGGGTTCTTGATAATAGATTAAGACCAATATTGTAGACAGTCGCAATGAGAGCTGGAGCTAAAATTTTGTTGTACGAAATCTGTAACAAAAAGATTTTCAGGTTAGGTTAAAGGTCAAAGGAGGAGATAAAGCTACAAAACAATAGCGTAATGAGTATTATTTGAAATATAATACCTTCCAGGGATGTCCGTTGTTGCGAGAGGCAATGTAAGATAATGACACATCTGTCGATTTGGCACTCGATTTTAGGGGACAATGAAATTGCTTCGGGTGTAATTTTTGTTTTGGTTGAGATTGTTACAAGAAAAATACTACGGTTGAATGTATGGTGATTGAAGATTGTAGTACTAAGACTTTGTATTCGATTTTGAGACGCTAAGTTAATTGTTGACGTTAAGAGTTATGGTAACTGTAGTTTTGTTTCTATTCCTGGTGATAGATTTCATATAGGCATAGGCAACTGGTTCATACAGCCTTGTGTTGAGTTATTTTTAGGATCGTAAAAAGTCGATAGGGTGACATAGTTCAACATTTATTGATTTAGAAAGATTTGTGGAATAGGGGGCGGTTTAATTATTATTGCTGTCGGATGGGAAGGCTAGGGGGCGAGATTGGACAGAGGTAACCAACTTAATTATTGCTGGATTCAATTTATATTATAGGACGGCGATATGCTGTACAATATTATAAAGTTATGACGCTAACAGCATAATATAAAACTAATAATAATTATATTTTGACTAATAATCGTTGAGCGATTGCGGTTTTTAGTTGATGTGCTATTCCACGTATTATATTTTATTTTGTTGGTTATGTTAGAGAAAAAAAATATAATAATGTACTTGAGTCTCACATCTGAAATCCATAGAGTAGTTAGGCTAGTCAAGGACTATTAAATCATTTGTCTATGGTTGGACCATAGAGACCAATGATTTAGCGACACCATAAACAATCTAGAATTAGGAATGATTATAAAACATGAAGTCATAAAACCAATCGGAGAGGAAACTTCCTTATCGCGTAATCATGTGATTTTGTAATAGCAAGCGGAATCACCTGTTATTTTCCATACCTGTTATTTTTAATACCTGCGATTTTTACATTGAAAGAGATTTTCCTAATATTTATCACGTAGTAGATTGGAATGCAATGACATTGTGGTGGAATTATTATTATGTGACATGTAGATGGGGACAATTGCTCTGCACAAGGAAAATGCCGCTTCATTTAGTTAGTTCGCTAAAATCCTAGGAAAAGTAACATAAAATAGTATTACGGTTCAAAACACACGCGTTGATGAGGAATCGCGATTATAAGTAATAACAAGTAGCAGGGATGTCATGTAGGGGATAGAATCATATGACTATTCATTGCTAGTAGGAATTTTGGGTTAAAAGCAACGTAGTTTGGGATGCATAATATAAACGGATAAATACGTCTAGTAGGCGATAAAAGTCGTTACCGTCTGGAAACAACTATCTAATATCTACTCTGTTGTGGGGAGGTTACCTATTAGCGAGGCTAGATGGCGTTGGATTACCAATAAAAGATTTTATTTTGGATGATGGTAAAAGGGTGCGGTCTAATAATAATATGTATAATTGAAATACTCTTGCAGCGTTGTGAGTAGTCGTTACCGGTAATCGTCGCTTCTTACCGTATAGTTGAAATCGTGTTAAATAGTTAATTATGAAGGTTTATAAAGGACTATTATTAGCCTAAGATGAGGTTAATGTACGCAGAGGTAAAGCTCGCTGGGCAAAGCTTACTATACCTACTTAACTAATATTATCAGTTGTGAGTTACCTAGAAATATCTAAGTCGGGAGAGCGGTGAAAAGAAAAGACCTTACTACATGACTAATTAGTTAGGATAGGTAGAGATAGATAAATCATTAAATTCACTGGGTTGGATTAGCCTATTAAGAAGAGTATCTTGCACAATTGTCTATCTCCGTTGAACGATTAAGATGTTGAAAAAAAAAAAAATGATATTACTAGTTAAGTGTTGTGTGAGAAAGTGTAGGAAGTATACTAGTGGTAGCATAGCACAGAATAGGGAGTAGTGAGTTTATTCTACTACAAAATATTATATATATTTTATAAATCACATCCAATCAGTACTTGTTACAATACTCAATTACAGTACACAAAGCAAAACATAATCACCCATTTTACAGACAAAAACATTGAATCGGATGCTTGACCGCGTCTACATAAGCCAGCAGCTTTGCTTGTGGGTAAATCGAAAGAGGCACTTGTATAAGAGGCTGGTACTGACTAATCGGGTAGTGCCGAAGGAGAATATTCTGACGCGTATCCCAGACGCTAGCTTTGGTTAGTTGATGGTTCTTCTAGGGCAACCCTGCCGACTTACTAGGGATCATTGACTAGTCGAAGTTTGATTCTACACACACACGACACTAATCTATTATATTTATAAGTACATTAGAACCTGCACTTGGTTATATTTAATTATTGGTTTTATATAAATATATTTGGGCGGAGATACTCTTGTGGGTGAGAAAGTGTAGGAAGTATACTAGTGGTAGCATAGCACAGAATAGGGAGTAGTGAGTTTATTCTACTACAAAATATTATATATATATTTTATAAATCATATCCAATCAGTACTTGTTACAATACTCAATTACAGTACACAAAGCAAAACATAATCACCCATTTTACAGACAAAAACATTGAATCAGATGCTTGACCGCGTCTACATAAGCCAGCAGCTTTGCTTGTGGGTAAATCGAAAGAGGCACTTGTACAAGAGGCTGGTACTGACTAATCGGGTAGTGCCGAAGGAGAATATTCTGACGCGTATCCCAGACGCTAGCTTTGGTTAGTTGATGGTTCTTCTAGGGCAACCATGCCGACTTACTAGGGATCATTGACTAGTCGAAGTTTGATTCTACACACACACGACACTAAAATATTATATTTATAATTATCTTAGAGCCGGCTTTAATTATATTTAATTGAGGAACGGTAGAAATTATATATGCTGAAGAGATGTTAGTAGGAATACGATAGGCGGATTAGTAGAGAAAAAAAAAAAGAAATGCTTCTCGAGGATACCTGAACGGATGATGGATAATTGTGGAAGGTGGATATTAATTGAGCTTGGGAGCAAAATAGGTGTCGAAAGAAAAATATAATAATAGTGGTAGAGAAAAAGAAAAAATAGTTGACTGGCTTGAAGTCGAGATTTAACTGCTAAATTAACGAGTTATAGCACTGTTACGCTATAGGGATAACAATAGCGTATGTTATCACATCAATTATAAAGGCGAGTTGCGGGCGGATGTCACGTCATAATCATTAGTTAAATCGTTTTATCATTTTAAAAGTTAACACCAGCTACTTATAAAACAGTGATCGATTATATATACCACAATTTTAAGTTGCAGGATAAATTTAAACTCATAGTCCGCAGAAACATTCAAGCCGGAAATAAAGCGATGATATTGCGAGCTGAGAATAAATTTCTTAGTGTAAAATTTATTAATAAGTAAATCCCTGATATTGCGTTATCGAGATTACAATACAAAATCAACTATCACAATTCGAATCATACAAAGTAATTATTTAGATGTTATCTCGCGTCGACAGGTACAAAATTTAATTTAGATGGGTAAAGAAATTAGAACTGAAATGGGTTTCGGATGTGTGACGTTCTTAGGATACGTACTGTTTAGTAGCATAATTTAAATTTAATAAAATCGGCCGAATTAGACATAATTCGTTTTGCGGATATATATATTTAATCGAGATTATTGTGGAGGTAGCCATAGTTCAAAGTTTACTAAACCCGACCTAGAGTCATAGCCTATCTTTATATGTCAGAAGAAAATAATAAATTTATAAGTAGTAGATTTTAAAGTCAATAGTAAATTTATTTTCCCGAGGTGCGACCTGAAACCTAGTTCGCACTAGGCCATTCAAATACTTTAACCGGTAATGTTGATTATAATAAATAAAGATGTTCGGGATTTATAATAATATTCTAATACTGCTATATTAAAATTGTTATTATGAAATTAAATAAGGTTGCTTAACAATTGGCAACTAATTATTAACTCAAGAATTTGTTTAGTACAAAGTAAATGTCTACAGGTTTAGAAATGATAGGACGAACGAAACGCGGTTTTGACTTGTGGGAAGGTCAGCGCAGACTGTCAAAGCGGTATTATCTTGTTTTGGTTATTTATTATATTAATATGAATTGCTAGAATTCTTAAATAATCTAGATTATTGGCATCTAATATGTACGTGATGAAATTGTAGATGATTAAAATTAGTGCTAAGGTAGGTTATTGTCGAAATTATGGCACAACCTTAAAATTGTTAGTTAATGTGAACTGCATGTTGCATCTAGATTGTTTTATACAAACTAATTAATTGACAGTTTTCACATATGTAGGCCGGGACATTGAGTTGATGAAATAGTGTTATCAAAATCATTCATCACGGAAAGATAAAGATATTTTATTTGCAAGTGTGAATACAAAAGTTTACTTCGGTTAGTATTATTCTGTTCTATACTAGTTTTGTGGTAGCGTTTTACCTAGGGTTGTTCTAAATTATAAGTAATTAATTGTTAATTGTCTGTTGTTGTCTTCTACGTTAGAAGAGGAACGGAGAAAGATAAGGGGGACTCATTTTGTTATAGTCAGCTGTATGATAGATAATCCTTCTAGTAAATATTTCTTGTGATTGCGGTAGTAACATAGAATGTTTATAGGATGTTTTGTTCATTAACTAATTATCTTTACCGCAGCTGTGGATAGGGATGGCTAAAGTATGTGAACAGGGGTGGAGAAGATAGGTCATTATAAATTAAAATAAATACTTGAATTGCAATATGCCTGACTTAATAGTGCGAAGAGATGGAGTAACTATGTTAGAGAAATTCTCTATTGCATAATATTCGAACTTTTGACATTTTCAATTGTAACTTTAGAATTTTGATTAGAGTATTTAACTAAGCGGGTCCAACGAAGAAGGCATGCTGAAAGCGAGGTCTTTGGTCGTCTATGCACACAATAAAATTATAGATGACACAAGGGAGCATTCTTAATTGGCACTGTTAAATTAGTAAAAGTAGCTTGTTTAGGGTGTTCGAATATTTTTAGTCGCACTGGGCACAAATAGAACTTAGTTAAGCGTGTAGGGTTTATTTTGATTTACCTGGTGAAGTAATTGAATCGAAGTTTCGGAACTGTGCTGTAGAAGTGGGAATTACTCAGCACACAATAAAATTAAGTGGTTTCCATTTAGCTTCATTTCCTAAACTAGCCTTTCTTAAAGTTGCGGAAATTCTGCTGTAAGGTGGTTCCTTTGGGGGCGTCTTGTGAAGTCTAAATCAGGACAATTATACTTGACTAACCTATAGAGAGATAATGTCTTAGGCTGCAGAAACAGAGGCCATTGATGGCATTTCATTTTGGCGTGGTCAGGGGATCTCGTGTTGCTGGGGAATTTTACCATCTGGACGGAAGGCTGAAAAGTAAAGTAGAATGCATAATGAGTAACCAATTAGAGTTACAAACATTCGGGAGATTACCATCTTAATAATGTGTCTTGTGCGAGTATAAAATTTAAAACATCTAATAAAAAAAAAATAAAAAAATAAATAAAAAGAAACTAGCACTATTGAATCACGCAGTTTGGAATTCAGTAAATACGAGAAAGAACTCACGATATTAATTACCATGAATACTAAAACTAAGTGTCACCTTCAGTGGCTTATTATTTACCGATTTGATCGTTATTAGTTATATAAAAGGTAGGAAGTTAAGTAGAGTTGTGGGGGCGGATAAGATAGTTACCGGTCTGTTTAATTTAAAAAAGAAAATGATATTTTTCAAAGGTATAGGAAAGTAAGGGGATATTGACGTATTATATATTAGCAAATGAGACTAAATGTTGTCTTTCGTGCATAGTAATAACTAGGGATGAGACATAGTTACTAGATAGGTTTTGGCATAAGTATTTGCTTATACGTATAAGCTCAGTACTTGTCAATTAGTATACAATGTCCAACGCGTACCGGGGTATTAACAAGTACTTATCGATGACGCATACATTGACAGTTAGATATACATAGCACACAAACTTCTAATAGATCTGAACTACGGGGTAGCTAGTTCAAAACTCAAGGATGTGTTTCGAGATGCGTACCCCCTTAGAGTGAATGAGTTTTTCCTAAGTATTTACGATCGACAACCTTATTGTAAGGCGTTAAGACCTCTATTTGTATGCACGGTGAGTGGGTGTCACTGCGTACCGGACGGAAGCGAGTCTAGTATTCTATCTCGGTTATTTGCAGGATTAGACATTAGATGTATCTCATCTAAAATAAAGTTATAACTCTTGGGCGATGATGGTATGCCTACTGGGTTTGGTTGATATGGGGGTTTGGTTAAGATTTCTTATCCGCGGAGAGGAAAATAGGTTTCCGTTAAAAGAAGTAGCTAATTAGGAATTGTGGAGGACGCGGGTTCGATCCCTGCCTGAGGTAGACAATTGTTCCGACGTTTCGTTATCTTAGGTAATTATATAAGCTAAGATGAGATTGGTAGCGTTGAAGTATGAAGGAAAGTTTTAATTCAAATTATTAATAATTATTCATTAACCTAGTTGGAACTAAAAGACCATGACGGCGAAGTGGTTGATGCTTCACCCACGAAAGATCCCAGGTTCGATCCCTAGGTTGCAACATTTAGATGCGGAACAAGTTGTAAGAAAAGACGTAAGTTAAAAGAAGGCCATGATGACAGATGTACTTGAAATTATTCTAGGAAAATAATTTAAAGAATAGAATAATTGAATGGTTCGGAAGATGTTATAAACTTACGTCGGAATCGTCATAGAGTTGAAGAGTTTTCGCTAGGGGGCGTTACTAGACAGCGCAAGAGACTGTTATATTGATTTAAATTATATTAAGATTTGTTGTTATGATGGTAAACAAAAGGCAAATCATTATTCGGAGGTTGTGTATGATTAAAGAAATGGTAGATGTCTAAGTTATTGGGAAATATTTACCGAGACTAAGTTTACTGGGATTTCGTTTCGAACACGAGAACTGGGTATGCGATTATGATTTTGTGTCAGTTGAATAGAATGAGGGGTGTGGGCTATTTTGCAATAAGAAAGCTTATGGAGGAAGGAGTCATTAGGGATTTGGGGAGGAACTATAAATAGTAGGAATATCTTTGAGGGCTAGGATGACAATGAGGTTGGCAAGGAAGGAGGTGCTATTTTGTACTTAATTAAGTACAGGGTTTAGATATAATTCGCCGCAGATAAGAGTGGTACTTTATCTGCTTAAATTCTATCGGGGGCGGCTGTAACGGTACAGAATGAATGGTATCCGTCCGTTAGTAAGGAATGCATGGGAGTAGCACTAAAATAAATATTAATGCGTAGCACCATTAATAATAAGCATGAAAAGGGAATAATAAACTAGTTCAGAATAATGGTCAGTGGTCTAGCGCTTTATCTTTAGTTTGAATTTCGCGGGGACTGCTCTGTGTGCTCCTTGCGACATAGGCGCCGTCTAGCGTGAGTTATTTACTTGAGCTTCGTGTTAGGTTGGCAACGGGCTTTATCTTTATTTTGAATTTCGCGGGGACTGCTCTGTGTGGCCTTGTGACATAG
The DNA here is from genome assembly GCA_963921215.1 of Scoparia ambigualis. Classification (NCBI taxonomy): domain Eukaryota; kingdom Metazoa; phylum Arthropoda; class Insecta; order Lepidoptera; family Crambidae; genus Scoparia; species Scoparia ambigualis. The sequence continues at coordinate 22,090,937 of OY992523.1, forward strand.
GCGTAGGTTGGCAAGCCGGTAGACATACGGGCGGGCGCCACCTATGGTCGGAATACGGAACTTTTTATAATTTCACAAAATACAGGATTATTGGCTTAAGTGGATGATTATTGAGAGGGAATTGTTAATAGAAGGCTACATTTAGATATTCAAGGATGTAATATTGGCTGTCTGACGAGATTTGGTTAGATTATGGAAAAATTTTAGAATTGCGCGGCGAAAGCGGCAATGAGCGAGCGAGAGGTTGAGAAAAAGACAGAAAGAGAGGTCGGATGATAGCTCCACGTGGCGCGACGCGAAGGCGGGGGGCATCGGGGAGGCGGCTAGCGATTGGTGGAAGGGAAGAAAAGCGGACTCGCGCGGGAAAAATCTTAGGCGCGCGTGGCGGGAAAGTTAAGATGCTTGGGAAAATTAGCGGACATTCAGTTTTGGGACGTCAACGGAGCGGTCCAACTTAAGAGTGCGGTACGACTCATACGGGAAAAATAGCGTCCGAGCTTGATAGTGCGCTAAGTGATATTCGAGCTGCGATATTAATTAAGATTTGTGAAATTGAAAGTTATTAATAAAGTAAACTATTGCGATCGCAACTCGAATCCGTTAACAGAATGAAGTATTCTGGGGTACATCGGCGGAAACGAGTCACGGTGACAACAAAACCCTATGTACCTTTCAACAGACTTCGGTCTGGATGATCTTTGATTGTATTTAATAAGATCGGCGTTTTACACTATTACGCTAAACAATACACTATCTTCGACGGAGTAATGGGGGAGAGACAGTTGTCTCCCTAGTGAAAGTTGAAGATAGGTCAGACACCATTTAGCTGGAGGTAGACCCGTATGACCCAGTCCAATCTCGAGTCTATCTCCATACATACAGTGTAGTGATAGGAAAATAACACACTGAGTATACTGGCTCGACTGATAGAACATTTAGGAGTTAGTTGCTTTCAGGGGCAATGCGACTCTCACCACACACCACGAATTTAAATTAAA